>CAEMYA010000076.1:787980-859566 GCA_903131615.1 Diplodus sargus | reverse complement strand
AGAGAGAGAGAGAGAGAGAGAGAGAGAGAGAGAGAGCATTCCTCACTACAACCCCCCATTCTCATGAACAAACAGCCCCAGAGATCGGGGAGACCAGTTCACAGCTGAGATCACTGCAGCCTCTCAATGGGCTGTCTGGCTCTATTATGAGACTAAAGACCACCAGAACCTCAATGAGACCACTAAAGCAGGGGCCGGGCAAACACAGCTACAGTTTACTGGCATTCCTGTGGGTTTGAACTCCACTCCAAACGCTTGAGGTGAATTTAAATTTAACATGGGCATACATGTCGCACATGGTGGACGCAGTTAATATATATATATTTATTTTTTTAGACATGCAACTTTAAGGACAACTTTCTCTCCTTCAGAGGACAGCCGGAGCATGTCGAGTCAAATACGGATCACTGGTAGTCTCTGGAGAGTCACACCAAAAACAAAAACAGGCAACCATGCTGCAGTCAATGACTCCCAGGAGGACCATGATGTCATACACACACCTCTACCCAAGGCTTTTGTTGCAGCCTTTTGCTCCTCTCCTCCCCTGCTTTCAGTCATCACACCCCCTCCCATCCTGCTGCCACTCGCCCCGTCAACCCGCACACTGAGGCCTCTGTTCAGTGCTGTGAGGGGGAATAAAAGAGGAGGAGGAGGAGGAGAGGAAGAAGGGAGGACCAGCAAAGAGGGTAAATAAGGGGGGGAAACACACAGAGGAGTAATGGAGAGGTGGGAATTGGCAAGATATGGGGGGGGGGGGCTCAAGAGGAGTTTAGCAACAACTGAGGGCACAGAGAGGGGTGACAGAGCTGAGAAAATGGGAGGCGAGGGAGGGAGGGAGGGAGGGAGGGAGGGAGGAGGAGGTTTTAAAGCCAAACAGGGGTTACAAGATGGATTTTATGAGCCCATATGTGAATGAGAGAGTTGGAGAAGGTGTGAAAAGGAGAAAGCTGCCTGGAAACCAAGAGCAGAGACAACAAGAGTAACACGAGTGGGAAAAACAAGCTGCTCTGTGAGGCTGCACTCACACACTGCACTGCTTACAGCTAAATGCTAACATCAGTATGCTAATGTCCTGATGTGGAGCAGGTACCATCCCAGATGTCTCGTTGTTAGGACCAGAATTGGCAGTCAAGTTGGCCTCAGAGTTGCAGCTCCCAGTCAGACATGTTGGGACTTTCTGACTCCCGTTAACACCCCTTTATACTGGACACAAAACTTACCAACAGCCACTAACATCTGGCTATTGTCTTCAGTGGTAATGTGTACAATCAGCATTCACTCCAACATTCACTCAAACATTCACTCAAACGACTCTGCAGACAACACAGGTGTTTATCGGCTCCAGGCTGGGTCTGATGGTGTGTGGTCAAAACACGAGAATGTGAGCGTCTCATTCACGTTATTAATACTTTTTAAAAACAGGTGTCATCTGGATGTAGCCTGATGACGTGGTACAGTAAATCATCTGCGCATTGGTAATGACGAACATGACACACTAGGGAAAAAAAGAAGAAAGACAACGCATTTAAAAAACCTGCATATACCGGATAGTTTTGGTTTAAAATGTTATCAGTGAAATGGACTCAAGTGTTGGCAAAAAGGCAGTAAAGGCTCCATGACAGGCCGATAAAATACATCTCGACAAAATACATTTAATTCAGTGAATTTTAAAGAATATATAGACATTTTGCACAAATAACTAATTTAGGCCATTTAAATAATGGCCAGCTAGCGGTGGGGTTTACCCTGACTGAACACCTCCAAGATCTAAACTGAAGCAAATTCCATGGCAATCCATCCAATAGTTGTTAAGATACGTCAGTCTGGACCAAAGTAAGGCGCAGACTGTAATCCAGGATACAGTTGTAACTGATTACTGAGTATGAGTTGCCAGGTTTGTACTGCCTTGCACTGCCCTTCACATCTCCTCTAAATTCAATAATCAAAATACTGACTTTAATCTGAAATAATCCATCATGGGCCATTCTGAGATTAGACAGAGATTACAGAACATTGCACTCATCTCTGGAAATAATACTGCCAGGCAGATAGATACCCTTTCACAATCGGGACAGTCAGTTTGTCTAGAAGGTTGCAGTTCCTACAACATTTACCTCACCCATCTTTTCATTCTTCCCTCTCTTGTCCAACCAAGCCAATTCAGGTTAAGACATCTCTCCACCACCAGCAAATCCCTTCCCATCCCTCCATTTATTAATCTAGTCCTGACCTGCAATCACTGTGCACCCTTCACATCATCCTCATACCCTCGATTCCCTTGATAGTCCAGTTCAAGTCTTTGCATGATACTGTTGCATGTGTAGGGAAGCCAAAGCTATTGTTCTGACAGGATGGCTTCTAGCCTCAGGCTGGCTAGTGGCAAGTCCTGTGTTGCAAGAGGAATCAGGACTTTACATGCTATTTTTCTTTAGAGATGTTTAACTTGTAGGGCTACTATCCAAATGAACACTCACACACTGAGCCAGCTCATTTTAAGAGGCCTTAAAGTGAGAGTTAGGGTCTTTTGTGGAGTTGTATGAGGTACGTATTCCTAGTCAGTGTATTGCCTGCAGTAGATGGCCGCCAGCTCTCACCCTTTGTTGAGAAGCAGCACGCAGCACCAACAGGGAAGCAAAAGCTATGGGATTCATCCTCTGGGGAACATGAATGTCTGTCCAGAATAACATGGCAATCCACCCGTGTCAAGATATTTAGCCTGCACCAAAAATCTCTGTCCAAACTAAGACACCTCAATTAAAGAGAAACAGCTGGACTCTTCTGTGTCATTCTTTTAGCACAGAAAGACACGGTCACGATAATCTTCTGGTTGTCAGCAAGTTAAACCTTTATCCTATCCCATCTGTTCTACATCTTAACCTACACTACTGCTGAACAATTAATCAGGCACGATATGGTCCAGTGTGATATCCAAACCACAGAAGCTACATGTTTTTGATAAAAGGTAAAACTGACTTCTGGTGGAGTGACTTCTTTAACTCACAGCACACGTGCTGTTTATGGGACAGAGCTTTAAATGTCAGCAACACTATGAGCAGTTTGCGATGAGAGGATCAACCACTTTAGAGCCCCCTTCAGAATTTGTATGATTTCTCATTCTTACATGTAGACAGATATCAGCACTAAGCCTGGGAAGGTATTATCCATTAGGTACTTTGATGTGCTGCCTCTGGCTCCTGGCTCCATGTCCAGTCTCCTCTCAGTCAGAATAAAACAAGGCCAAGATGACGTGGAGCTCTGCAGCTACTGGGTAATGTGAGATAGCCGACACGGGGCGATGATGGGTTTGAATATGTGACAGTAAGTCTGCGTGTGTCCCAGAAACACAAAGCAAGGTCAGCAAAGGGTGGAGTGGTGTGAGGATGATTCTTATAATAGCATTAGAGGTCTTTTCTCCTGGTAACTGTGGACTGCAGAGAGCCACTTTGCAGGGATATAAAATCTGTGCAAAAATCATATTTCTGCCAGCGTGTTTTTGTAAATACACTTGGGTACTTGATGTTGACAACTATGATGAAAATGCAAACATACCATATACAATTATCTTTCAATAATCTTTAAAAAATCTCCATCATCATCATCATCATCATCATCATCATCAGTAACAGCCAGATGATAGTATCATGACTGTGTATGAACAGGGAGAGGCTCAGTTGTTCACAGTGAACATGGGCTGAGGTTCATGACTGTATAGTCTATAGTGCTACATGGTCATCGGCGGTAAACACGGTTTGTTTGCAAATGACTGAATTCTGTTTTTATCTATACTTTAGACAACGTTGCCAGGTTCTATGTCGTATTGACTGTAGGTTCAGTTACTAAATGGGTTCAAATCAAATCCTTAAAATGAGACTGGATCACTGCATAGTCCTGCTAGTGGTCAAAAACTCCACAGAATGATGAGGCTAATATTCCTAATGAGTTCCAACAGGAGTGCTGGCTGGGTTTGTAAGACACACAGAGCTGGAGGTGCTGAAACTTGCCTGAGCTAAAACCATGACAGAACAAGACGAGCAACAAGAAGATCTAAATGCCTCTCCAAACTGTGAGCATCTGTTGCCCAGGTCCTCATCAGGAATGGAATGTACTGACAGATGAGTTATTGATGCTTCAAACATATAACCCTCCGAGCTGGAGACTACAGTCACACCTCCTCAGCCAGTTGTTTTCAACTACTGTTTTCATCAATCTTGTGCGTTGTGTTCACTCACAGTACACCTTTTTAGCCTTTGCCCTGAACCTGCCACTTCCACGCTCATACTGTATGGATTTAGCCACTACATGTAAAATACTTCTTCAGTAATATTAAAACATTGCAGTTTATTACAGATCCTTCGCAGTTTTTCCCATACAAAGACTGTTCTTATATTATCCCAAACACAATCTGCCCAGATTAAGATTAAGACCCATCAAGGTAGAGTCAATCCTCCTAACTCAGATAATTTGGATTATTTGTAGTGGTTATTCGTTTGTGCCACCCTGGTCCTTATAGCCAGGTTTTAGCCACGTTGATTTTAGGAGGTCTGGACAGCAAAAGAAACGCTTGAAATGAAATTCTGCATTGGATCCAAACGACATTTGAAGATGGTGCAATGCAATTAGAGTTGGACTTCTACAGATGAGTATCAGTCCGGACACTCTGGCCACTCATATCAGATCTCAAAGTTTCTTTCGGGTTACTCACAGCACGAAACACACTGTGACATCAAGTGCATCCGAGCGGCTGAGAAGAAGCCTGGCTGCTACTAGCAGCAAGGAGTGACGACAACGCAGAGAACAACAGTTTGTGGAGTCCCACTGAAGTACACTGTCTGCTCCATGATTTGATGAAAGTGTGATTGTTTGGAGAGTTAGATTACCAATCATGCTTCCGTGTTGAAGCATACATATATATCATGTTTGATATTATGGGGGCGGCCAAGATGAGTCTGTGTGCAGTTCAGGAGGCTTAAAACTGGATCCATAAACCCCTCATATTGCCAGACTGTCTGTGCCTAACAGCATGTTTTGAACAGGCACTGCACTAGTACAGTTTAATCTGGCTGGTAAAGCTACTAAACTAAAGGTATTTATTTAATTGATAGAGTAATTTATTTGAAAAAACAAAACAAAATCATGTCAAAGTTAAGACTATACTGTTGGCAATTCTCGTAAAATAATTTGCTTTGATTTAAAAGGTAAATACCAGGTTGACTTTAAAAAGAAATTTACTTTCACTTCACTCAGAAATTAATTTAGTGTTGATCTGAAGTTGATGGCGAGCCAATCCAGTCACCGGTTCAAGACGACCACACAAACCATTATAGCCTGATGGTGTTGGTTAAATCATTTCACAGTTCGTTATCCTTCTTTTTCCAGCGCGGTTCAAACACTGGATATTTTTATTTTTCTTGGCTTGGCTCTGACTGCGAGGTGAGGACACCTCAAGTTAACTTGGGAGCTCATCAAATGTCCTCTCTGTCATCAAGGTGACTTCAAACTGGAAAACAAAAGCTGTGGAGAATTATTTGAAGTACGAATGCAGTCTGGTCTAAATCAGGTTTAAAGCTGGGACACAATGCACACTGAGTTGCACAGATTGACTTTTTTTGTGATTTATTTTTTTATTTTTTTATCTTTCTTTTGGCAAGAAGAGAACTGACTGACTAAACCAAGACAAATATCACAGCTTTTTTCTTTTACCAAACCATAAAACGAGTTTACTGAAGAAACGTTTATAATCATGAAAAAAAGAAAGACAGACATGCCTGTGGTGATGCCAGCCATCACCAGACTGCATATGACTACCAGAGGTTGGAACCACTCCGGTTTATCTTTAGCTGTGCCAATTTTGGAGCCTTCACACTTTGAGAGTGATGCATACTCACACATTGCTCAGTGATGATCGCACAAATCCAGGAAAGCAGAAAGCCTCCATATTAAGGTGGCATTTTTACCATTTACTCACACGGTAAGAATGCATTTACAGTGTGGTTTTTCTTTTCTGCCCTTCATAATAAGCAATGTAAGTGATGTAATCACATAAAATAGAGACATACAGCTGTATACTAAGTGAATCCAGCCATGTTGTCATCACTTGAGACTTTTGAAAAAGTCTAAATGTTTTAGAGGTTGTTCTGGCACTAGACACATCTTCTCAACACAGCTGGACACTGAAAAAAAAAAAAAAAAAAAAACTCAGAGAAGATTTTTAGGTTTATATCTCAACTGAGTTACCCAAAAGTCTAGTCAATCTAGATCTCTGGCATAAATGTAATATTTTTGCGTTTAGCAACAGTCAAACTTCCCCACAGATACAAATTATTAAGGGAACTAATGGGATGCTTTCTGACTGCTGATGTACACCACAGGTTGTCTACAGTGGATCTAGACACAATCTATGACACACACACACACACACACACACACACACACACACACACACACACAGTCTGAAGTTCTGTATTTATAAAGACCATCTGAGAACCCAGAACTCATGACTCCCTGCTGATGACGGGCACAAAGAATGAAAACTTTCCAGAACACAACTGCACGCAGCAGAGGAGCATTCGCCACTGTCGCGGGGTCATGAACCGTGTGCTGACAGGTAGCAGAGAAAACTCCTGCCAGCCAACAAGTAAGCTCTCTGGTAAAATGAAATATGCCAAATTAATTTGTCTAACTCACTGTTGTACACCGATGTGCACTTGAACAGGGTTCAGAGGACATATTCAGTGACTTTGGAAGGTCCTTAAATAATGGGTATCTGCATATACCAAGTCCAATCTCATACTTACAGTTACCTAAATGTTGATAAATGTGTATCTGACACATTCAAATAACAGTGATAGCTAATAAATCTGACATACCTTTTTTTTCCCTCAAGCTAACTGCTCGAAATACTGAAGGCCCTGGTTCAACAACATTACGTCAAATCATTGATGCGACAGAATGAAAGATTAACGGGAGAATGTGACTCTAGAACCTGACGTGAAGCGATCTGCTAGAGAAGAAATCTATCACTCGTCTTTCATTTCAGTCCCAATCGCAGCGTCAAAGTGGTAACACTGATCTTCAGGCGAGTATAGACACCGGCATCACAGAGCAGACAAAGAACAACTTACTCTAGAAATGATCAGTGACAGCCAACATGACGTGCCGCTGTGGACTTCTGTCATTTTAGCTGACAAAAGCAACACTCAATGCCAGCTACAGATGAGAAGCTGCCCCCTGGGTGCTTTTCACACTGATCTGTGCTAATGTGTCTGAGTTTTGCCAGTTTGTGCATTTTGCAACTGTCTTGCGTGGTTCTCATATTGAACAAAGACTATTTGTTTCAGAAAATGACTTTGAACTACTGTTAGGCAGGCTGCTACGTCAGAGGCCACTGTGTTTCAACATTTGTACGTGAAAAACAGACATCAGGAGTGTTTCCAGACATGTTTGTGCCAATCAAAAAAGACGTTTTTGAGGAGACACTGGAACAATTTACAGCCCTATTTGTGACAAAAGAACCAGATAGGCTAAAATATGATCTTTTCCTGACACTAACCAAGTGGTTTTTGTGTCTAAACCTAACCAGACTATAAGCACAGTGCTGTCATAACATAAAATTGAATATTGAACATGAAGAGACGTCAAGTGTCAATATGTTGAAGAAGGTTCTCAGTCATCAAGGTTTCAGTTTGTCGAAGCCGTTTCATCTGTCCTGAGCTTTAGTCTTCTATGGCAGTTAATGAAATATCTTTGGGTCTGAGACTGTTGGTGGGACAATACAGGACTTCACTTTGTGCTCTAAAGAATTGTGATGAGCATTTTTCTGTGGATGAGTGATAATGAAAATAATCATTCATTGCAGCCCTGCTTGTATGAGAGGATCACATGCTGAATGTTGGACAATCATGAAGTCATTAACAGGTGGGATACAGACTTTACTTGTTGATCCCCTTAATTTGGAAAGCAGCACTTTCCTTCCTGATTCATTATCGTGCCGGCCTGCTGTTTACATGTTAGGCTCCCATTCAGAACTTAATCAGCATTTCCTTCCAAATAGGTCACAGTCTGAGGACCAGATGAAGGGATTATCCTCGAAAAATGGCAACCGGCGGCCATCCGAGATTACCACACATGTTCAAATTAGACTCCATATCACAGCAGGTGGATTTTTCCATGCCTACCACATGGGAAGGGGTGTGTGTGTCAATGAGTGTGCGTCCATGTGTGTGCCAAGGGGAGAGGGGCTATTGGCGTAGGCAGGAAAAAAACCTTGTGTGACCTATTTCTAGATAGGCTGAACGAGCAGCCCTGTTGCTAGGAAAGGTCCAGAGTTAGATGCTGTAACGTTGCACACGTGTAGCTGGCAACAACGTGAAAGCACCTTAAAGTCAATTTGAGTGGAATCTAAAAACATGAACACATCACGCACGTATTGAAAACAGTGTGATGGATACTAACTGCAATCTGTTATTTCACTTTAGACGCATCAGAGGGAAAGACACTAATGTGTGACACTGCGTTCAAACAAAACTACCATAAACTGGCTGTCTGATATTTATGACCATTTTACGACCAAATAAACAGGGAGGAATGTTTCAGTCAAAGAAGGAACACGTAGGGGTACTTTTTGAAAATGGCTAAAACCAATTATATTATTCGGTTTTTAAAAAGGGGCCAACAGAATGGCTTACATCCCATCTCTAGCATTCTATTACAGATTTGGTCAGGTGATTGCGATAAACAACAACGACCTGTTTCTCATGGCCAATACAGAAACAATATTTGATATTTTCACATTTTTGCAATTAAAACAAAAGTTCAGAACCTGTAGCTTCATTCACACAGGAGGGTAAGAAAGGCGAACATGTAGTGAGCAAAGATGGTTTCATATTCCACAGCTCTAATACCATTCGTTGTGTTAAAAAATACTTTTTTTCCATATTGCAATCATGTCGTCTGTGAAACTGTAGGAAAAAAACAAGAACCTCTACATCAGCATCGGACCAGATGTTTGGCTCTGTAGTCTGCACTGTGTGGCTCTACACAGGTGCAGCAGGCCTCCTGGTTTGTGTTTCTTTGTGGATGGCAAAGCAATTTAAAAAGGTACATACCCCGCCTTAATGTTTCGGTGTGTAAACGCTGTGCTTGAAAGTAAGTCGGCTTCATCCATCAGCTACACTTTCAACAATACTGATATACAGCCGATAATATACATTTCCTGTCTGTCACATATTGTGCATCCCTGTAATGTGTTCAGCTTCAATAAGATTATGTTTTATGTTCTGAATGATTGATTGATTGATTGATACTGTACACTGCAGGGGAGCAAGTAAAGATCATTTTCACTGTTTATTAATCTGTCCATTATCTTATTGATGCATCATTTAATGTATCTGAACAGACTGAGTAATACAACCATAATGTCCCACAACCCAAAGTGATTTCTTTAAATGAAAACAATCAGGACCCAAAGTTTCTGTCCTAACAATGACATGAACCAGAGCATGAGGTCTTACACAGGAGAGGCTGAACCAGCCACGAAACGTTAAAGTGATGTTTAAAAGTTTGATGATTTCTTTTCGAATAACCAACTAATTCATTTTGATCATACAAAGTTTCAGAAAAGTTTTCAGAGCCGATGGTAACACGACCAACACTGCCAACAGACATAAAAAGTCAAACTGGCGGATTTTCTATCAAACACGACTGAGGAACATTACATCCTCACATCCGAACGCCTGGAGGCAGAGAAACGCTTGTCTACTGTCTGTTAGAAAAGTAACTCATCAGTAACAACATCGACTGTTGCCGATTACGTTTTGGTTGAATGATTGATCAGTTCATCATTTCAGCTGCAGTCGAGTTCCAACAGTCCAGCACCAACTCATTCAAATCTAAACGCAGAGAGGCAGATAGATAATAACATGTTGGTGCTCAACAGGCAGCCTTACCTTCCAGACTGAAGTCGAGCAGCACATACTCGTACACAGTGTCCGTCTTGGTCTCCACTTGTGGTCTCTTCAAGGTGGAGTAGATCTTCCCGGGGCTGCAGTCCTCCGGGTCTTCCAGTTTCCGTAAGCCGCAGCCCATGGCCTCCGAGGCGGGGACAGCCGCTCGCTGAGCGCGGTGGAAGCAGCGGGGGAGCAGCGGGGGAGCACCGGGGGAGCACCGGGGGAGCCGCTCTGCCTGCCGCCGACAGACACAGACAGACCGAGCTTCTGTTGAGCCTTCAACTTTAACGGGACCGCTCCATCCCTCCTCCGTCCTCCCTGCTGGTCCCTCTGAGAGCTCACAGATAAGCAGCGGCGGAGCTGGAAGAAGTGGAAGCCAGGAGTCTGTGAAGAGGAGAGCAGTGTGGAGGATTATTCCTGAGGCGGCTGTTTCTTGAGAAAGTGTCCCGCTGATGTGTCCGCTGGTCAGAGGCGTGGAGAGGAGGAGCTGCCGCCCCTGGAACAAACTTTCCTCACCGTCAATCCAGCACGGACACCACGACTTCCTCCAGATATTTCAAAATAAGATACTGACGTATCAGCAATTTTATTGCAGATTATTCACTCCATAGTGAACTTTGTTCACTTTTTGAGTTTGTGATTGTGATTTTTGCTATTCTTATCAGAATCATTATCTGTTTGCTTTTTTTCTTAGCACTGTATAGATGTGTGACTTGCTGTCTAAAAGCCTGGGTTCTTACAGAGGGGAACCTCTCTGTAAAGTAATCAATTTAGGATCAGCAGCCATTTAGATGACTGGTGAATTTTTTGAAATAGTTTTCACTCTTATTAAGAATTAAATATCTCACGTAAACTGCATTTACTTAAGTACAATATTTGACTTGTATTTTACTTTTCACCAAACTTTCCACTTCCATTCATCTATATTTCAGGGGACATTTGACATTTTACTTGCACAAAACACATGGAAAGGATATCAAATATGATGTTTTGTTATAAATGTAGCTACCCAACAGTTAAGCAGGCCTACAGCTAAAACGATTAGTCAATTAATCAATTAATTAGGTGGCAAACTTTGGTTTTGGTTCTTTTCGCCATTTTTCTTGCCACTTTTATGGTTCTAGCTTCTGAAATTACAAATTGTAACAACATGTTCACTATTTCCTGACAAGTTCTAGATTAAACAAGAAACTTGTTGCACATCATTTCTGCTAGTCACACAACTGTCAAGACTGACCTGTGTACACTGCAGGGTGCACTGATTGTTTCCATAATAGTGATAAAAGTGTAGAAAAAAAATGTATTGCGATAAAATGCTAAAGTATGTTCACATCAGGTTTTCTCATACTGCTTCCCGCCTCAAGTTACCAGAGTCCAAAATATTTTCTGAACTACAATTTCAACAACCTAAACAGATTTTATATGATAGAGACTAAAGCAGCATCAGACTGGGAGACTGGACAGCAAATGTTGGGTAATTTCACTTGATGAACATTTCTATTAACCACTTAAGTGAATTGTCTACCAATGAGGAACTGATCAACGTTCTGAGCAGCTGAGCCTGACCTATGCTTCTTACGGTTCCCACTTCATATTGCCCACGCTTTTATTTTGAACTGGCGTAAGCAGGCTGTGACGTCAGTCAAGGGTTTCTCTGTTGCTATGAAGTTTTACGGAGAAAAGTTAGGAGCCTGTATTATTTTACAGTGATAAAATCCCTTTTTTGTTCCAGAGGAGATCAGTGAGGAATATGGAGCCTCTAAAGTTGAACTACAGGCCTGAACACACAGACAGTGGAGCTGCATGGCGGGACGGCAGCGGCGGGAAGAACAGCCACATGGGTCATTAAGAGGCTGCTGCTGCCAGTGGCGGTCCGAGCTTGCATGATGTCCCGGGCCAACCTCATCTTCAGTGCCCTCTCCAAAAAAGGCACAAAATAACTTTATACAAAACAAATATTCTCATTATTATTGTACAAAATCAGTCTGTTGTTCTGAGCACCATCTTCTTGGTTGTGATGTTCTGGGGTGCAGGCAAAAAGGTAAGGTCTGTTGTTGTTGGCACTGAGCTTGTCACTATCTATCTATCTATCTATCTATCTATCTATCTATCTATCTATCTATCTATCTATCTAAGCAATTCATGATGTGATTGACTTTAGCCTTCAAACTTTGGTGATCCTCTGACTTTTCATCCAGTGCTGTCATCTCAAAGTTTCTCCGACAGGTACTGATGACAATACCTGAAAAACAGGAAATTACATGTTGGCTAATTACCAGCTTGTTTTCATTGTGAGCATGTAAGCATCCCTGCCTTAGTTCAAATCAGTCCTATGCCCAATATAGAGTGATGTACGGATTAGGTGTTTAAATCGTCCGCTTACCCAGAAGTTAGCATGTCACTGGTTCCCTCCACAAAAGCCTACGGGATATTTCAATTGGATTTTTTTGATTATCCCCAAAAATAATCTCTGTGACAAACACAAGTTTATGACACTTAAACATGTAATTTAGCAAACTAATCTTCAGAGATGAACACCACCTTTGTGATTTTTGAATTGTAAGTTAAATCTCTAGCAGTAAAAAGCTAATGTTAGGCTATAAAAAAACTACATCACGGTCACATGACTTAGATGTCACTACCATTAAACGTCTTACTATCAAATTGAAATATAGGTTTTTAATAAACTGATCAATGTACAAGTTATAAAGTTAGAGTTAACAATTTGTAAGTAAAGTGGGCCTGTTTTAGAAATAAAAAAAATTAGATGAAGAAAAATCTGTACAATCATATTTTGAATTATTTTCAAATGTCATGTAAACACATAAGTCATTAATTATATTGATGTAAAGTTTACCTTCCTCCATGTTTGTCTAAGTGCCCTTTTAAAGATTTCTTTCACATATAATTTCAGTAGGAAAATACAAAATTACTATTTTTTTAAAAGCCTAAAATACTAAATTTTTTAGACTTTGCTTCTAACAATACAACAATCATCATTGAAAATATAGCCTACTATATATGATTTGTGCATGTTGTTTTGTTGACTGAAAACTAGTAGCTTTATGGCCCTGCACATGACTTTATTTAGTCATTTAATTTTCAAGCTCCTTAATAATTGATCAGAGTCAGTCATGGACATCCCTAATCCACATAAAAAACCCTTTCAATTATGTCTCCAAGACTATATACAGCTGAGGGCAGCTCTGCATCTGAACACTCATTGAGAACAAAATGATGACCTCAAATCTCAGAAGAGTCTTCCATTTAGTGCCTGTCTCCCCCCCCCCCACCCTGTACAGCTCATGCTGGACTGTAAGGATTTACTTTCTTGATTTGTGTTTTTTGCAGCTCAAACCCTGACCACTGCCTTGTACTAATGACCGTCCTGATGTTATCTAATGAATATGTATGTAACAACATCCGGCCCTGTGCTCAGGGGCCACAGAAAGTGTGGCACCAAACCGCACACAGCTAATACTGCTGACCTTTGACCTCTGTCACTCACTGATTTCCATTTAAGACCATTAAGTGTGCAGAGTTGAAAACCGATGCACAGCAGGCGGCCAAGCAGACACTCCATCTTAAGTCCCTCATTAGTGATGGAAAGATGCACATAAAAGTCTTCCACCACCAACGTGTTTAACAGCTAAAGCCAGATCCCGAAAGTTTATAACCAGACTTTATCTCTGTTTCCTGCAGGTTCACATCAAGTTACTTGAATAATTCTACAACTGAATCTTTTTTTTAGACTTCATCTCTAAATCACGAATGGTTTCCATTTCTCTGTTTGTCCAACTTTCTTCCAACAGGTCAAATAAACAAACAAGGTTATCAATAAAATGTCATCGTTATTACAGTTAGGTCCATATATATGTGGACACTGACACAAGTTTTGTTTTTTTACCTGTTTAATGAAACATATTCCAATTATAGTTATATAATGGACATGGACCTCAGCTTTCACTTGAGGGTGTCCACATTCAAATTGGATAACGAGTTTAGGAGTTTCAGCTCCTTAACATGTGCCACCCTCTTTTAAAGGGGAGCAAAAGTAATTGGACAATTGACTCAAAGGCTATTTCATGGGCAGGTGTGGGCAATTCCTTCATTATGTCACTATCAATTAAGCATATAAAAGGCCTGGAGTTGATTTGAGGTGTGCTGCTTGTATTTGGAAGATGTTGCTGTGAAGACAACATGTGGTCAAAGGAGCTCTCCATGCAGGTGAAACAAGCCATCCTTAAGCTGTGAAAACAGAAAAAACCCATCTGAGAAATTGCTACAATATTAGGAGTGGCAAAATTTACAGTTTGGTACATCCTGAGAAAGAAAGAAAGCACTGGTGAACTCAGCAACGCAAAAAGACCTGGACGTCCACAGAAGACAACAGTGCTGGATGATCGCAGAATAATTTCCATGGTGAAGAGAAACCCCTTCACAACAGCCAACCAAGTGAACAACACTCTTCAAGAGGTAGGCGTATCAATGTCCAAGTCTACCATAAAGAGAAGACTGCATGAAAGTAAATACAGAGGGCTCGCTGCACGGTGCAAGCCACTCATAAGCCTCAAGAATAGAAAGGCTAGATTGGACTTTGCTAAAAAACATCTAATAAAGCCATCACAGTTCTGGAAGAACTTTCTTTGGACAGATGAAACCAAGATAATTTTCTACCAGAATGATGGCAAGAAATAAGTTTGGAGAAGGCGTGGTACAGCTCATGATCCAAAGCATACCACATCTGTAAAACACGGCGGAGGCAGTGTGATGGCTTGGGCACGCATGGCTGCCAGTGGCACTCAGTCACTAGCGTTTACCGATGATGTGACACAGGACCGAAGCAGCCCGATGAATCCTGAGGTGTTCAGAGACATACTGTCTGATTAAATCCAGCCAAATGCAGCCAAAATGATTGGGCTGCATTTCATAATACAGATGGACAGTGACCCAAAACATACAGCCAAAGCAAAGTTTATTAATGCAAAGCAGTGGAATATTCTTGAATGGCCAAGTCAGTCACCTGATCTCAACCCGATTGAGCATGCATTTCACTTGTTAAAGACTAAACGTCAGACAGAAAGGCCCACAAACAAACAGCAACTGAAAACTGTTGCAGCGAAGGCTTGACAGAGCATTAAAAATGATCTGGTGATTGCCAGCAAAGGGTTTTCAACCAATTGTTAGAAATGAACATTTTTTTCCAGTTATCTAACTTGTCCAATTACTTTTGAGCCCCTGAAATTAAGGGATTGTGTTTAAAAAATGCTTTAGTTCCTCACATTTTTAGGAACTCAAATTAGAAAAACTCTATGCAATATAAACTTCACGTGAATCTGAATCATCTGTATGTATT
This sequence comes from Diplodus sargus, assembly GCA_903131615.1. Lineage (NCBI taxonomy): Eukaryota > Metazoa > Chordata > Actinopteri > Spariformes > Sparidae > Diplodus > Diplodus sargus. Next base: position 844,266 of record CAEMYA010000076.1, on the reverse strand, counting down.
TCACTCACACACACACACACACACACACACACACACACACACACACACACAGAGTGTTATAAGACCTGAAGTGAGAGTGGCAGCTGAGGCTCTGAGCCAGTAACGCCAGCTGCATAACCTCATCGAAAAAACCACTGCCAGGTGCTGTCTGTCAAACACGCCCGCACGCGCGCACGCACGCACGCGCGCACGCACACACACACACACACACACACACACACGCACCATGCAGCACTTGGATCCATTTCAGCTCTCTACTAATTGCTCATGTGGTCCCATTGTAGAGGACTTTGGAGAGGTAATTGTTCTTGAACCATTTCTGTTTCAGAGAACATGACACAGACCACATGTCCGTTATGTTATTGTATGTACAAGACATTCATTCATGTAGATGATAAAACCATTATATTAGAAAGCTTTGGTTTATCATAAACCTCATTGCTCTGCAGTTACTGCTACACGTCATACTGGGTAATTGGAACAGTGCCCAGTGTGTTTTCCTGTCTGATATTTTTAGCCAACTGCTGTGTTGTCTGAATGAATGAATGAAAGGAAGGAGAGGAGGGAAAGACGCAGCTGGGTGGATGAGAGGAGTTATTAGAGGAAAGGAGGAAAGCGATGGAAATCATATATCTATATCTATATCTATCTATATATATAGGGTTACAAACCCATCAGAGAAATAGCAAAAACATTAGGTCTGGCCAATCAACTGTTTGGAACTTTCTTAAAAAGAAAGAATGCACCGGTGAGCTCAGCAACACCAAAAGACCTGGAAGACCACGGCAAAACAACTGTGGTGGACGACAGAAGAATTCTTTCCCTGTTGAAGACAAAGCCCTTCACAACAGTTACCCAGATCAACAACACTCTGCAGGAGGTAGGTGTATGTGTTTCAAAGTCAACAATCAAAAGAAGACTTCACCAGAGTGAATACACCACATGATGTAAACCATTGGTGAGCCTCAAAAACAGGAAGACCAGATTAGAATTTGCCAAACAACACCTTAAAAAGCCTTTACAGTTCTGGAAGAACATCCTATGGACAGATGAGACCAAGATCAACTAGATGAAAACATACCACCTCATCGGTGAAGCATGGTGGTGGTAGTGTCATGGCATGTATGGCTGCCAATGGAACTGGTTCCCTTGTATTTATTGATGATGTAACTGCTGACAAAAGCAGCAGGATGAATTCTGAAATGTTTCAAGCAACATTATCTGCTCATACTCAGCCAAATGCTTCAGAACTCATTGGACAGCGCTTCACAGTGCAGATGGTCAAAGACCCAAAGCATACTGCAAAACCAACCAAAGAGTTTTTTAAGGCAAATAAGTAGAATGTTATCAGCTGAGCATGCATTTCACTTGCTGAAGACCAAACTGAAGGGAAAACGCCCCAAGAACGAGCAGGAACTGAAGACCGTTGCAGTAGAGGCCTGGCAGAGCATCACCAGGGATGAAACCCAGCGTCTGGTGATGTCTATGCCTTCCAGACTTCAGGCTGTAATTGACTGCAAAGGATTTGCAACCAAGTATTAAACACTGAAAGTTTGATTTATGATTGTTTAGTTTGTCCCATTATTTTTGGTCCCTTAAAAAGTGGGAATGACATGTAACTACTCTCAAATTAAAGCTGAAAGTCTGCAGTTAAAGCACATCTAGTTCATTTCATTTCAAATCCTCCACTGTAGTGGTGTATAGAGCCAAAAAGAAGATAATTGCGTCTAAACACACAACACTTTATTAACAGAGCTTAAATTGTAAATAAACCATTTCATAACCATTAATAAATGCTAGTGTGCAGTTTAGTTGTAAGCAGATATAATGGTTTGATAATGAAAGAAACAACCGTAACTCCATAAGCTTCATTATAATATGTTACAAACTATTTATTCAATGTTTTATACTGCTTAAAAAAGGGGACTATGTTAAAACAACAAAAACAAATAACGAACAAATGACGAACAGCTCCACCAAAGTAGTTTAGAAACTGAATAATGATACACACTTGAGGATTCTGCACTGGACACGGTCCCCAAGGAGCATTATTCTCAGTACAGCAAACACAGTGACAGACACATGCCGGCCATCCACACAGCGCTCTGGGATGAAGGAATGCTTCAAAAATAACTCCAAATGGTTTAAACTCGACTGAGCCTCAGGCAGGAAACCACTATCATTCAGGAGCTCGACCCGGCCCAGAGGCATTGGGAAGGAAACCTGGGGCCCTCCTTCACTAAACACAGACCTCAGTATGGGAAGGAACTGGCCAGTTTATACAGCAGTATATTAAACACTCATGATGACGTCTGACGTCCTCTGTCTTCCTCTCATAACATCATGATTAGTTTAGAGATGATTCTCAGGAAGCTATTAACATCATATAAACTGATTGTTGTTTTAAATTACCTATTTATTTTGGTCAGTATGCTGCATAAACATTGTATGACAATGTCTTTTTTTGTTGACATTGTTTACAGAAGCATATATATATATTTCTATTTATGTAATGACAAGTCAACCATGAGATCAGATAAAGTTCGAACCAGTAGGTTAAAGGATAGGCCTTTTTCACTGGGATATTTTGACCTGACACAGAAGGAAAAGTGAACGATGGCTGAATTCCATTTGGCTGGCTCAGTTTCTGGGTCCTGGAGTTGTTCATGCTGGTTCACTATCACACAGTCATGATTCAGTTGAACACTTATAGAACTGAGCCATCAATAAAGGGGCACTATGTAGTTTTGGAGAGTAAATTCAATTTCAGAATTGTAATTAGAGTTAATACTACAAACACATAAATATTTATATATTCATAAGTGAATAAACAAGCTGTTCTCAGAGGGAAAAAATAAATCTCTGTTTGAAGCTAGGAAGGTGGCAGTGTCCGCCACATATAAACAAAGTAAAACAGTATAAAATTGTGTAGTCCTTTAAGGTCAGTTTGCTTATGATTCACTGGCAAATCAAAATGTCTGCTGTGAAAAGGGCCCATGATGACATCCACTGCTCTCAGAGTCATCTTTAGATTGATGAAGTAAAAAGCCGAAGGTCCTGATTCTGTTCGGACGTGTCTTCAGGGTCCAGTGGGAATGGTGTCCTCGATTTTTCTATTGGGATTGATACACAGTCTCATTCAGTCATATGACCCAAGTTCCAAACCTGCAATCACACGTAAACAAATTCTGGTCAAAAATGTGTTGCTCAGTGTTCTAACACCTGCATGCTTGGGCTTCACGCTTCAGAAGAGTGTGTGCAGAGCTTAACACTCAAAGGCTGTTTTCACATTTATCTGCAGAGGACAGACATTTTCTTTGTGCTTGCCTTGAATCTCAGTTTAAGACTTGTGCATATCAGCAGGGTTTTGTGACATCACCTAGTTTGGAAAAAAATCCTGGTCCTATATAACTCACACAGCTGTGACAGGGTCACCTGACAGCACTGGGCCACTTATAGTGAGAATGGACTTGTGTTTTTTAAATTGTATGAATAACCAAACATGCATATTTATAGATTCAGACTCTTTATTTAAGAGTACAAGAAACAGCATAAAGAAGGGGGAAACACCATGGCAGCGTTATACATTATACAATGTGCAACATGCACAAAATGTGTGATTTGAGCTAATAGCCGTGCATTAAATTTGTGCATCTTGCAATAAGCTGGAACTACTTACAAGATCTTTTTGTTTGTTTCCCAACAAACGGCACTCTCTACACACCGACAGAGTGTAATATGAGTTAACTGATCGACCTATACAGCCTCATAAATGAACAAGGGATGATTCAACGCATGGCTCAAATGGGTTTGTGTGTTGATTTGTGTGGTGATGGCGCCATCTAGTGTTGACCAGCATCATAGCTGAGGAGGGTGCGCTGAGGTTGAACATGCTCTGGTGCTGCGGCCTCACACAGATTCTTGACACGTCATTGCTGGATTGTAACCAAGCATAGTCAATCAAGTACTGTCCTCACTAACAAGACTGAGTGCAAACTTTATACAAACTTGAACCAATTCTTGATACATACTTGTATCCCACTAATAATACCAACACTTATCATAAAAAATGTATGAAAACAAAATACACTAACTATTAAGTAGTTAAAATTCGATCTACTTCAACAGTCCATTACAGACAATTGTGAGAGTTCATATCAGGAGGAAATCAACAATCTTGCAGAGTGGTTCACAGAGGACAATCTATTAGAACCACCAGAACGTCACCATCGTCAGAGCATCGGTGAAGTGAGATGTCTGCACAGAGCCCAAAGGACACTACAAGTCAAAGGCTGTTCAGCCTGCTTCCATCTGACAACAGATACAGAAGTACCCACTGCCATATCACCAGACGACAGAGAAGGCCCTCATCTTCAACACTCCATCATAACAAATGCTGTTCTTGTGTGCATTTTAATTGCAATTAGTACGAAGTGGTACTGAAGTATATTGGAAGTATACAATTTTTAATTCAGGACGTTGTAATGGAGTATGTCTATAGTGTGGTTATGCTACTTTTTAAGTAAAGAATCAGAATACTGCCACCACTGAGGCATATTTAAATACATTTAAAATGAACTCAATTTGAACCGCAAGGTAGCTGTATGAAAATGTCTGAAAGCTGTTGGTATTATAATAAGCTCTGGACACAACAATGAAGTGTTAGTGTCAGGTATGAGATGCTGACGTCACCTCGAAACAGGAGAGAGAGAGAGAGGGAGAGGGAGAGAGGGCGAGAGAGAGAGAGAAGGAGAGAGAGAGGGAGAGAGAGAGAAACACCTCAGATAAGTTAGAAGATATGTCAGTTGAATGAACCACACCTGCTCTTCTTTATACGCAAATATTCCAAACGCAGCTTCCTGACACTTCACTACACACCTACCAGGCAGTACACACATTTGCATGCATAAACACAGAATGCATGCAAATATAAGTGTATATGAGTGTGTGAGTGTGTGCTGATGATCTGTGGTGGGTCTGCATAGAGACATGTGCAAACAATGAGAAAAAAAATCTCCATTTGGAGATCCATTCGCTGCAAACTCCAGAAGAAAGCAACACTAGGAACGGCTCTGAAGAAACCACCGTGTGAACTTAGTTCTTAGATAATCACTGGCATGCTGAATGTCGTGATTGCACGGCTTAACATTCGCTCAGCTGGTGCAAATGTATGGGAAACAAAAGGATTAAGGTTGAGTAGCCACCCAGGTAGCAGATTACTGGGGCTTGTTTTACAGATAAATGTTTTTATAGCTGTCTTCATGAGTAATGGTAGAGTAAGCAAAGGGAAACCCTAATACCCCTAATATGTTTAAAATGGTCCAATAAAATCACAAATGTAAACTGAGGCACAGGGAGTGGAAAACAGCAATGTTCACACGACACAGAGATGGAGTTTGTAGAATAGGATGAGCTCTTCCTCTGAGGAGCTTTGTCAAGGTCCCAAGGAGACAGGCAGACAAAGTGAGAACAACATGCGCCTGTCTACTGACCACACTAAACATTTTACACATTTGCACACACACACGTGCACGTATGCCCACACACTACATAAGACCTCCAAAAGGCCTTTGCTCTGACCTTCTCACACCGTGGTGGCAGCGTAGCATGAAGGCACGAGTTTCAACAGAGAGACACTTGGAGATGGACTCACATTCCTTTTTCACCCTTTGCTGAATCTCTGCCTGGGAGCAAACAACAGTCTTATTTTGTCTAAGAAGTAGCTCTTGTATTCAACTGTCACCTCATCTCAAAAGCTGTTGTCAGTCTGCAGCAAGGCCAAGTGAGCTGGCATTCAAATCTGATGACAACCCCAGAATAAAACTCACATTCAACTTTATTTTCAACCTGGCTTAGGGTAGACTTGGTTTGCCGACAGGCAGGAACACACCGGTCACAGATATACACTGATTGACATGAATCGGTAGTTAAGGACTTAAAAGAAATATAAATGATGTTTCCATCTTGTTCCTGGCCCCATGATGCCTTGCGTGACATATGAGTGGAGTGTGGTTTTGGGAAAGAACTGATGTACATCTGTTACATCTTGAACAGGATAATGTGATCATACCTCTGCCTTGTACTCATGAGGGGTGGGAGGACGACCTGAAGAAGTGGTCTCAAATAACGGAAGCATAAGCGTGCTAAGCTACTTTGTTAATTTTGTTGCTTCTGAACAACAGCTCTGTCATAAATCATATTTTATGTAAGTTGGTGGGACAGAACATTGTCTGATCAAAACAGACAACGACTCAAAGAAGAGTCTCAGAGCCCTGTGTCTAGCACAGGTAGTCTTGGTCACAGACTGTGTGCCTGTCGAAGACGGTGCACATTTATCAACATTATTTGGCCTGCTGCCTTCACGTGGCTGTAGGGATGGCTCAGTTAATAAACTGAGGGAGAAACTTTTCTTACAGTATGAAGCAGCTCAGGAGCAGTAATACATAAATGCAGACGACTCTACTAGTGTTCCTGCTATTAAAAATCCAATTTAAACTCACCTATTAATTGGAGAGAATTTAAATAATTTACATTTCAAGCATTATTACATAATTACTGCACATGTTCTCCAAGTGTTTTACTTGCTCATGTTGACAAAATCCCCAGACTGCAGAGTGACGACGAACCACAAACAGGTTTACCTCTGTGACAAGACTCCTGTCCACCCTACTAAACCAACAACTCACTTTGTGCTACCTCATTTAAATGAACCTCCCGACTGTACACAGTGCACTCCATAGTAGAAATCAAAATACTAAACAGATGGAAAAAGCCACTTTTAAAGGTCAGGAAAATGATACAATCGTTGGACCTAAATAGGGTCCTTGAAGTCCTACATCACCAGATCACCTAGCAAATTCAGCCATTCAGCATTGTTTCCAGTGTTACCCAGTGGCCACTCGTGGTATTTCAGCGAAAAAATCCCCTGCAGCCCAAAAACATTTTAGCCAGAGATCACAATTATAAAAGACAGGACACATTAACCTGAAGGTTCAAGATCAGTTATGACCCTTACTATTATTCATTTTTGGCAGCAATTTAAATTGAGGAGTCATTGTAAGGTAAAGTTTAGGAGTGGTCCCAAAACTTTAGACTACTGGGCATATTCCATGGGCTGCATAACCAGGAAGTAAACCTGTGTCCAATTCTCATTAGACTGAATAGTTTCCATATTTAAGTCTGGTGTCTAATTTTCTTACACATTCATGCTGCATTTCTTCATATTTTCCGTTATAAACACACAGTTTGTAATTTCTGCTGGTAGGAATAGGAATGCAATCATCCTGGGAGTTGTTGTCTTCATTGATAAACAATCACTTTTGCAGATGAAAATCTATTTGACAGTGACTCAGACAGAGATTCAAGGTCCATCCATTCATTTCCTTCAGGTCAGGTTGCAGTGGCAGCAGGCTAAGCAGGTATTCCATTTCCACATTCTTCTTCCCAGCAATCCTCTCCAGATCTATCTATCTATCTATCTATCTATCTATCTATCTATCTATCTATCTATCTATCTATCTATCTATCTATCTATCTATCAGCCTGACCTCGGCTGGCTCCTTTTGACCTAAAGAAGCAGCAGCTCTACTCAGAGCTCCCTCCAGACGTCCAAGCTCCTGACTCTATCCTTAAGGCTAAGCCCAACCACCCTATGGAGGAAAGTCAAGAACCCGAACCATGGCCTTCAACTTGGAGGTACTGACTCTCGTCCTGCTGCTTCATACTCAGCAGCAAAGACGGAATTAGTTCATTTGCAATAGACAGAGACACAATGCAGAGGTTCCCAGAGACTATCCTCGGGAGTGCCACACTTTGAGATCCTGTCCATAAATATCACAAACAAAATTGGAGACACTGAACACTGGCAGTCCAACACCCGCTGAAAATGTGTTTAACTTTGTGCCGAGTATACAGACACAGCTTTCACTTTGGTTAAATAGGGACTGAATAGCTGGTAGCAATGGCCCCAGTGCCCCATACTACCGCAGTATCTCCCACAGGAAACCCTGGGTGACCCAATCATAAGCCTTTACCAAGTCCCACAAATAAATCCCATAACACGAAAAAACTTGCAAAGGTAAGGAGATGGTCCACCATCGAAGATGGAACCCACACTATTCCTCCTAAATCTGAGCTTTGATGATGTGCCTTACTGTACTGTATGTACAAATAAAATCTGAGGTTCGACAATCGGTTGGGGCCTCCTCCCAGCTCTCAGGAATGAACTTTAAAACCTGGCCCCTTGCAGAGGAGGTTTTATTGATTGAAAACTTTATTTCAACTATGTATAAAAACAAACACCAAACCAACAAAAGAGTAGGGCATAAGAAAACAGGCAATTCTCATTACAAGTTCGTAAAGGACTATGTCTGCGATCTCTTCTTTCCTCGAGTCTTCAGCCTCTGCCTCCTCCATAAGGAACATGTGAGTCTGGTTCAGGAATTCCTCAGTGTGTTCTATCCACCTCCCGGCAATATTCCCAGTCTGGGTCAGTAATTCCTCCCCTGAACACAACCTGAGCCAAGCCCTGCTTACCCTTGCTGAGTCATTGGCTGGCTTGCCAGAACTTCTTGGCCGACCAAAAATCCTTCTCCATATTCTCCCCAAACTTCTCCCACACCCAGGTTTTGCCTCAGCAACCAACCAAGATGGTGGGATCCCTGGGCAAACTAAGTCCAAAGGGCTCCTTCTTCAGCCTGATGGTGCCAGCAAGTTGCCATCATCAAGTCTTGCCAATACATTTTAGCAGTAGTAGTAGAGAAAAAAATAACAAATATACTTACATAATAAACATTTGCTCAGTGGAAGACTGGCCATCAGGGAGTTTGGAAATTTTCCCTGTAGGTTGGTCTTGTGATGTCTTTTCCCAAACCTAGCATTATAACCCATATACAGCAGATAGCAGTTGCTAACATAACTGAAACTGAACATTTCTAGCACTTAGGCAGTTATCTTACACTTGTCGCTGAAACATGGATAGAAAGAAAAAAACCCAAAGCTTGCGATGCAGCGAAGGTGCACCTAAAAGAGAAGAAGTCTTTGCCAGCTGTCACCACAAAGTGTGCTAAGATAACAGATTTATTCAATTTAGTGCAGGTGATAATAGGGACTTTAAGCAGTGATGATAGAGGGACAGCTACAGCATCGACCAAAGATTCCAATGAGTTGCCTTAGTGGTGGAAAAAGAATATCACTAAGCAGCATTTAAGTCTTACAACACCTACCTCTGTGACTACCTTCTGACACTTTTTGAAGTACTCCTGAATCTGTTAACTCTCGTCCATGTTACATTGCATTCTGAGGTCGATACTTCTAACTGCTAATGTAAGTTCAAAAACTTTCTTTTTAGCAAACTCTGTGTACACAAACAATGTTCTCATGTGTAGAGTTAATGTGTAGAGACCCTGGTGATAATACGAGCAAAGTTACATGTTGTGTCGAGCCTTCTTAGTGTTTTAAAAATAGCGATTTTGATGCCATTGCTAAAGTGCCCATAGCATTCCCATTGAAAATGAGTTTGACCTAAAATAAAAATACGGTAAATCTTAAAAGTGCCTCTTTCGTTGTAACTATGCGTTTACATGAAGGTTTGACTCATATACATTCACAAAAAAAGCCTAGGTTGCATTTTGGCGTGAGTTTCACTTTAAACCTAATGATGACAGTGGTGGCAGAAATACCAAGGAGCATGTGTAGTGAGCAGTTAGCGGGTGCTTTGTCATGCTTACATATACTGTGAACAAGCTGAAATAATAAACTAAAGAACAAAATGTTTCTGTTAACCTTGAGGTTTGACTGCGGGAGTCCTGCTTCAGGTTGGGCTATTTCAAAGGTTTAACTAGTCAAAGATAACCTTAGTGTAAACTTCACTCACAGAAGTTTACACTTAATTGCTTTAAATTGATGGAAAAAATGGTCAGCAACTTCAACTGTGAATGTGACAAATATGTTGCGTCAGTTAGAATTTGGTGTATACTGGCGATGCTTGACAGCATATCCCTGGGCTGCTTATGCTGTCAATCCGCCTCCACATTTACTGTAAAGCCTGTGTGTAATGCAACGAGGCATGGCAAAAAACTGTCATCTTCACATTCTATTCTTGGCCATTATGAGAAAATACATGGCAGATTCTTTCTTTCAGCATATGAACACTGGTTTCACAAATACTAACAGCGAGGTGTGATTGGTGAGCTTCATGCACTAATAGGCCTCACCAGCTGACCACATTCCACAGCAGTGTGGCTCAAGGTCCAAACACACACACACACACACACACACACACACACACACACACACACACACACACACACACACACACACACACACACACACGGGAACACCTTCAAAAAGTAATTCATGGGATTCAGGGAGTCTTAGCCAAGTCTCAACTACCTTCAAAGTGTTTCCACTATATGAAAAGGGTGCTCAAGTTTCATTGGGGATTAAGGACATATGCTTTCTGGACTCATATTTGCCTTCATCCAAGACCAGGATAAAAGTCTATTATTTCAAATGGGGATAATAAAGAGGGATTTTTTTTCTGTATGATCTTTTACCACTAATATGTTTTGCATGGTAGTGTATGAGACAGTGGGTGGGAACCTCTGTGCCTGACATATCCCAACAGACTATCAAGTGAGCCCATGTACTACCTCATCATGCTCCACACAGCCATTTGGACACTCGGAATGGCTGATTAACTGGACACTGGTGGGTAGTGCATTGAAAAAAAAAAATGTTTTTAATTGATTTTTCATTTAAGCTTCCCTGCTTGTGTGCTAACACATGATGAACTCATGTCTCAATAAACTGCAGTGGGTGGTTTTAGTTTTCCATTAGTTTATCGTCTGTTCTGAAAACGATGCACTAAAGGTCAGTTACGCATTTGTTATCCTTTTGACACGTACATGTGAATATTGCATTCACTCTTACCAGTCATAATTTAAATTCTTTATATAGTTTAGCTTCTCCACGATCTTTCCATGTACTCCATAGTAATTGTTGAGGAAGGTCCACCACCTGATTGAGAATTGCAATAAAGAAGCTGTATGTCTTCAAGACAACCAGGGTTTAAGTGTCTCTGTGTGCAACGATCCAGCCTACTGACGTGTCCTTGAGCAAGACACTTAATCCCTGCAGCTCCATGGGTGCTGCTGCCTCCCTGACCCTGATCCCTGACCTCTGTGGAAGAAGCGACTGATCGAAAAGGCAATTTTTCTACAGCGATTAATAATTTATCACACTTTTATTATACCTCTACACTGACCACCAATATTTACTGGTCTGCCTGTCACTCTGAACCAACTCCAACTGGACAATAAGAAGAGGTCAGAGGTTCAGACATCTACATTCACATGGATCCCAAAGATATAAAGAGAGTCTCACAACTACAAAGACTTTCTTGTATATTTCTTGAAACATTTGATGCTTTGTGTAACGCTTTGTGTTCTTTAATTCTTTATTAAAAGAGTTACTTTATCTTGTTGTTCACCTCCAGTAGTTTGATTCACACCTTGTTGCGGTGAAGTACAGGTGGACTCCAGGACCAGGCAACATCACAGTTGGGTGTGGTTACAGCAACAAAGTGCATTTCTAACCACACCTATCAGTGATGCTGGATGTGATTAGAGGTGGATGTGATTTAGAGATAATTTTGTGACGACACAGCCTCTGCACATGGGATGCCTGCTCTACCAACTGAGCCACCAGAGAACCCTTTCCACTTTATTTAAATGACTTTGTTTGGCTGTTTTTGTTGTGTAATGCGGCAGCATCTTACAATCATTTTCTCTAGTAAACAAACAGCGTGCAGTGAGTGCTGCTTGGGTGTAGAAAACGGTGTCCCTCTGGTGCTCCTCGCTCAATATGAATGATATCCTTTATCAATTAAACAACTTTAAATGATGATCATAATTATTAAGTCCATAAAACAAAAGACCAGGTGTCATTTACTAGCTCATGGTGACGTCTTCAACTCAGTGTTTTTGTCCAACCACAGTCCAAACCTGTGTATCCAAACATTTGGTATTATTAGAACATGACAGATGTAACTGGCTGATACTGGCCTCTCAGAGATGCATCAGCAGGATTGGGAGGGTTATATTGAAAATGTCTTCCAGTACAGTTACTAATGACCTGTTAAATCATGTAATCAGTAACCAATCCAAGTATGGTAATATCAGTCATGTAACTTGAATAACTTTCAGTTGGTTTTGGATTACCTCAATGCCATATGAACCGCATGAAAAAAAAGCCTAGAGAAAAGAATTATTGTTAAGATGTCTTCCATTAGTGGTTTCACTCAGGACCACAGGGATGTGACAGACTCGTCATGTGTGCACATTTTAAAATTGCAGTGTTAGTAATCAAATCAAATCATTTTACTGAATGTATTTGTACTCTAATAAGATTTTTTTTGAGTAACTTACATGGGTTACAAGTGTTCTGTCACTGCCCATGTCTTTATATCAGTCGTATATTTTTAAGACACAGCGACAACAGTAAGCACTACTTTGGACTCACTTGGGAAAGAACCAAATCCAACAAAACCCATTAGTGCTGCTGTTCCCTGAGGTTTATTCTGTACTCGCCTCCTGTGCTCTCAGTGGTCCATGGTCTTGAGAGGCTATAAGGAGACTCTCTCAGTCCCTGGACTCGACAGCCCACCTATCAGGGCCTCTGCCTGCGTCCAAATCTCCCAGCGGGAGAGCTCGTTGGCCGCTCCGCCTGTCAATCATGATTTCCGGCAGCGTGTGGGAGGAGCCCGGCGGAGTGATGAAGGGAGGGGTGGCGGGCTAGAGGCGGAACGACTGTCAATTGTGTTCCCTATTCTCGTCAAAAGTGGGCTGTTGTTGCTGTGAGTGAACCCGACGGGACCGTGGCGGCTGTGTGCAGTCAGAGCGATGAGCTCCGCGGGGACACCTGGACGGATCTGCGCTTCTCCTGACGCCGACAGCAGCGCAAGTTCGCTCCTCTCTGCACTTTGACATCGATGTGTTTTGGGGAGAGGGAGCAGGGTTTCGGGTAGCCCCGTAGACACCGCTGGATTGTTTTCAAACAGTTTTCTCATTGACACCACCTCGCTGGCATCAGTTCTCGTTACCCACCGAGGCTTGAAGGGGTTTTCACGCCCAAACTGAGCCTTCCCCGCCTCGAGGACGAGCGACACTGGGAGCGGTGAAGACTTGTTGCGCGCATCCGGGGAGCGCACCAGTCCAGTCCTCATCCAAGTCCACGCTGAAGGCAACCTGCCTGCGTGTGATGCTCTGATTTCCACCGTGAGCCTTTCAGTGGAGCGGGGATGGACTGAAGAGACCAGCTCACACTCACTGTCTGAAGTCAGCTCGGTGACGATGACAGTCTGTTCATAATTAACGAAATTGGGCTGATTAGTTTTCTCCAGTGTGACTGAACTGCTGAGCGGCTGATGCCCGAGGAAAGCAAGAACCCGTTCTCCTTTAAATGGCACCAGCGCACTGCCAAGTGAAACTTTATTCGGGTCAGATCCGACGAGTTCGTTAATCTCCCTCTGCTGGTGTTTCCAAACCGAGTCCTTCTTCTCGTCGACATGTCTGAGCGTGATGGATATGGAGACGGCGACGGAGCGCCGGACTGCATCCCGCCGAGAGCGTCCCGCGGCCGGCGGAGCGGCGTCATCCTACCCGGGGGCGGCCAGGACTCCGACACCGTCCTCCTGGAGTCAGTGAAGGCAGCACCCCGCCGGAGCAGCATCATTAAGGTACAGAGGTCCAGCCCTGACATGGCACTGTGTTCTGGCTCAACTCTACCTGTGAATATGAACGTGTCTGGAAACGCCAACAGCTTATTGGATCAGTTATGTTCAGGACAAAACAATACCTTAAGAGACACCAGCATGTAAAGCTCATGAGTCAGATCTGCAGTGACTGATGTTTCTTACAATTCCTAAACCAACTTAACAAACTCTTTGCTTTCATGACTGAATAAACAAACTGACCTTAAAGGACAACACAGTTTATACTTTGTTTATATGTGGCGGACCCTGCCACCTTTCTAGCTTCAAACAGTGTTCTGGGGACTTTTAGGGGTCTTCTTCTGCTTCTTCTTGTTTATTCAGTTATGAGATAATAAATAATTATGAGTTTTTATTATTACCTCCATTACTATTGTAAATACAAATTACATAGTGCCTCTTTTTTCGATGATTCAACAAGTGGAAAGTATCTTGGAGGGAATTAATAGGTGAAGCTGGAGTGAGAGATGGAGAAGTAATCAGAAATGTTGCACTGACAAGGGACAGATCAGCTGAGATGCTGGTGGGTTTTGATGCGGATGTGACAGCAGAGCATCATGTAGCACGTGTCTGCTGATAATATCTCATTTCGCCTCCTTTAAGGTGCGTCACACATGTGTAATTTCACATTCCTTTGACATGCTTTCGAAGTAGCCATACCACATTCTCAGATGGCAGGATAACTGTGCAAGGTGAGAAAAAGGACCTTTTGACTGGGGAGACACTGCTTCTGAGTGGCAGTAAACACTGCTGTGTAGGGCTTCATAGTAACATAGAATTAAAATCTCCTTTAGGATTAGTTTTACCACACAGGACTGGGCTTTGATACATTTTTTATGGATTAAGCACCATGGCAAGAAAGTCTCTCGGAACAATGATTCTATGGGAATGTTATAGTGCTCTCCCGCAGACACCCTAAATGGATTTCACGAGGGCATCTTTCTTATCTTTAAAGCATACAGTAACTACAGTGGTGTAAGTTCACAAATGCTTTAGTGAAGTAAAAGTGCCTGTACAGCAATATAAAAAGTTTAGCATTTAAAGCCCTAGTTCAGTAAAAGTAGATCAGGATGTTGATCAGCAAAATGCATAACATGGCACCAAAATGTCCCCTGTCACTGATATATTATTATTCTGTATATCACACGATTACATTGTGGAGCTAGTTTTAATTGATATACCGTCAGGCGGTTAAGCCAAGGAGCTCCCAACTTTAGAGTCACAAGATTCACGTGAGGGGTCAGGACAGGATTAATGGGGTTAGAGAGAAGAGAAGTTCTGCTACAAGTGTATTTATTTATCTGTGGAGTATTGGATCATCTTAGCTCACTGGGCAAATGTTATTCACAATGAGATCATCTGAGGGTTCAGAGGGGAGTTGTCTCTCACAGACGTCTGAAAGTTTTCAAAGGGCCCCAACGACACACAGCTTTTTAGTGAGTGGCCACAAGCCAAACAACTTGGGAACCTCTGGTTTAAGTTTTAACTGTGTAATAAGCTTCCCACATGTTTTGGGTAACATCTTCAGCTGGAGGCAACTAGTAACTCCAGCTGTCATGTAAATGTAGAGGAATGAAAAGAACAATATTTCCCTCTGAAAGTACCACGTCACTGTACTTTGTTTTTGTGCCACGCCACCAGGCTACAGAGCAGCTTCTTTCCTCATGCTGCGAGGCTCCTCAGTTCACAAATAGTTAACATTTTATGATTGATCTGACCTGGTGACAGGTGTTAAGAATAACTATAATAACCTTACAGAAATAGTCAGTCTGCTCTCTGTTGGGCTCCCTTTCCCATGTAGGTCATAAAGAAGCATCAGTATTAAATTGAGACTGTTTCACAGCAACATTAAAGTTCCTTGTTGTATGTAAAAGTATATTCAGTGACTTTCCACCACTGCTGGAGAGACCCCTCACCTACTAACCGACTGACGTCATGGTGACATCGTGCCTTTCCACCCTCACCTGTGCTCAGGTTGCAGGTCAGCGAGTCATGAAGGAGCAGGGTGGGAAGTGAGGATCATGTTTGGGGATCGTTACCTTTTAATGGTCAGAGGCGCTTCCCCTCCGGTTATGTGTCACCTGTGCAGCGAGGCGAGGTCATTCAGCTGAGCAGAAATCAGGCAGAAGCAGGATTTCTTGCGGTTAAAGACAGCTGAAGGAGGAATAGATTGACGCTTTGGTTGCCACTGAGGTGTGTGACCTTCTCAGCCCGCCTCATATGTGATGCTGATATCAGGCTCCATATTTCATGTCAGCAGTCAAGTGACGGGGGAAGGTTATAGTTTTTACCAGGCTCTCGTCCGTACTGTATACAGGTCACGAGTCACCCCAGTGAGCCCCATCTGGAAGATCCAGCTGAACAGAGAGTCCTTTGACTGCTGCTGGGGAGGAAGTGGATGAGAGGATGGACAGATGAGACGAGTGATTTCAGTGACAGGCACGGTCAACTGTGACAGCGAGGGCTGGGTGTCAAACCTTCAGAACGGACTGAAAACTGTCTGAATATTGATGACTGACTGAAACCTGGCACCAACTTGCTAAGATTTCTAGTTAAAGTGAGAGCCACAATAATTAGTTAAAGGGCAACTCCACCAATGTTGAACATCAAAGTGTATTTACAGGTCTTGGGGAGTACTACTGCGTATGTGAAAATGTAGCGTAAAGCCTTTTGTGGTTCCAAAGACAGCTGAATGTCACTCTGTGGCCAAGTTGCACTGTGGGTAATGTAGGTGTTAGAATTGTTGATAATTTGTTTTAAACTGTCTATGACTATCTGCATGTTTTAAAAGAAAAGAAAGGCATTTTGATACAAAAATAGTCCAAATGTTTTTTTTTTTAATGAATAGTTAACATGGATCCTGGATTAGCACTTAGCAAATGTATTTTTCATTTCGCTGCATCTTTAGGTTTGTTTTTGGTTTTAAAAGTCAGTCAGAAGCCAAAACAGAACAGCGCCCCCCAGAGAGCACTCAAAAAGGGTGCTGCCAACGCAGAAAAATAAATGAATTCTTAATTTATTTGAGCAAGTTTGACCACATAAGTCGACCATATACATCCTGTACTGATTTCTCATCAAAAATAATTTAGATTTCACTTGGATTTGAATTAAATACAGAGCAGGTCGCAGCGCAGTGGAGGGAGAGATGGTTCGATACTCGAGAAGAAGAATTTTTTTCCACACATTTGCAGACCTCTTCATTTGAGGGGATTTTTTGGAGGTTACCAGTTGTAATGAAAGGAAGGGGCAAGGCTAGCTCCTGCACCGCTCACATTACTATAACAACACACGCTCACATGTGTCCGGTACGCCCACGCATACCATGTCACCTTCTGCACATACATGCACACACCCCTGTTTGTTCAGCTCGCCCCATCAAAACACACACACACACACAAGTAATTAAGGCAGTCCTTGTTAGGTCTGCAAGCTCTGAACTGTTGCACGGATGTAGTAATTACATCCTCAGCGCAAGAGCCTCTATGGGTAATGACTGAGATAATTCACATCGTTGTCGTCGTCGAAGTCGTCAGTGTCTTCATCAGCATCATTAGTTTGATAGACAGAAAATTAATTGGTATCTATTTTCATAACTGATTAATTGTCAGTCAATTTTCAAGAACAAAAAAGCCAAACATTCTCTAGTTCCAGCTTCTCAAAGGAGCTTTTCGTTGTTCTATATGACAGAAAATGTTATATTTGATGGTTTTGTCTGTTAAATAGACACACAATTAATCAATTAATCGTGAACTGTCAACATTTTTTGAAAAATGCAGTTCCCCAGAGCTAAAAGTGGTGTCTTCAAATTGTCCAGCCAACAGTCCAAAACCAGATGACAGTGACAAAAATAAATAATAATAATCCTCTCGTTTTAGAAGCTGCAATCAGCAGCTTAACAACATAACATTAACATTTTGTCTTAAAAAATGACTGAAACGGTCAGTCGATTATCGAAATAGTTCGCAGCCATTTTTCTGTTGGTTGATTCGGCGACTGATCGTTGCAGCTCTATTCACAGTAAGAAAAAAACAGATTTTTGTTGCATTTTTGCCTTCATTGTGCTGTTGATAGTACAGAGGCAGACAGGAAATGAGGGGGGAGAGATATGGTATGAAAGTGCTGTTTTTCTTAAGTCATGAAAAGTTTACGTCTTGGAGATAAATGGCTTTACCAGCACTGCTAGCTTACATTGTTCTCAACACATACACGTCTCCTGAATGGTTTAGCAGTACGACAGGGTACCTAACGCTGGATAAATTAGAAACTTGTCACATATCAACATTGGCCACCACATATTGATTTTCTATTTTTGGAGCTGTGCGTCCCAATCTCACTCACTCAAGACAGTGCCCCCAGTAGTGAATAGCATGATGTTTTATACACCGATACAGTGGATGGCTTGGTGGTTTTTAGTCCGTGGGTAAAACCAACGAAGAAGAGAAGGAGGACTATTTAACGCAGTTGGTACCATAACTTCCTCGGCAAAGAAGACAGCTGGCCTCAAAGTCGAGTTCAAGCCCCCACACAGAGCGCCAGGTCTTGAAGCCAGTATTTGTTGTGGCCAAACCATTTAATTACATCATCATGTCAGGACTTTTTCCCAAAAGCTAACATTGTGAAAGATGCTGTAAAATGACTTGTTTTACTGTCAAAATTTGAGCAATTTGCTTGGCGCTAAACCGGGAGTTAGCCGACTCGGTCCGCGGAAGTCTTGAGTGCGCATTCTCCTGAATGGCATGCCAGCTAGACAGCCACCGCCACAAGTAAAGTCTGATTAGGTGGGAAACACTGTGGTGGTAAACTTCACATTAACCACTGATCACAGTGGCAGTTTCTACGAAGAAGAGAGCAGTCAGAGAGTTGAAGTAAGCTGAAATCCCTGTGTAGACGGGAAGACAACCCTGTGCCATAGCTGTCAGGTTTATTCAGAACTGATTTAAACTGTCCAGTCTGTGGTTGGACTTTGCGTACCACAGTGGTCCTTTGGAATTGAGGTGAACTTTATTTCACAATCTTGTATCGTTGACTTGTGATCAAAGAACCACATTTTTTCAGTGCAATTACTCATCGTTAGTTCTGATGATTCATCGGGGAGGGCTTCGTGTCCATTCATCCCTTGAAAATGCTCCAACAGCCAGTCACCTCTTGACCCTTGATGCCAGAAATAACTCTTCCTTCTTCTCTAGTTTAATAGGACAATAATTATGTGTACATGACTTTAGAGAAAAGCCTTCTGGTACTCCTTAAGGATTCAGGACCACAGAGAACAGTTAAGCCAGAGTGGGAAAAGCAAAACAGAATGGTGCGCAATAAAAAGACCAGCTTATCATGACTTCAAACTATCATTGTCTCTGGAGCTAATAGAAATGAAACCTAGAGTATCTCTCTAATAGAGTAGTTTAATTTTATTGTACGTGCAGAAAAGACTTTAATGCAGTAACATTTTCTTCAGAAATATGCCAAAACTTAATTGAAATCTAACTATTTGACAACTCCTCCCCCATCGTCCAGGCTCGCCTTCATTCATGCATTGTTATTCAGGCCATAGTCACCCAGATGAGCCGGCGCAGCTGCCAGAGCGATGCTTCATCACGTATTAAGAGTGAGTTAAAGGGACGTTAATCTCAATCAAGTTAAACACATTAGGATCAGGCTGTTATATTAATTTTCCCCAGCAAACCACCAGCAATTAGCTTACAGCATTACTGTGGAACAGGCCAGAAGGCAAACCCAGCACTCCGTGGTAGACGTGACGGTCAGGCCTGGGAGAGTGGTGCGGGATTAACAGTCGAGGCTGTATACAAGTGAATGAAAACACACACACACACACACACACACACACACACACACACACACACACACACACACAGTCACACAGGTTTTCCAGGATGAGGCTCAGGGGAAGGCATGGTTGGACGTCTCTCTGACAGGCCTGTGTGTTGCCTGACTGCCCACTGTTAGAGCGCTGAAGGACACTGTCTCTCTCCATCTCCCCGGCTGGTGTGTTTGGAGAGCAGAGCCTTGATGTCTCGGAGTTTGACCGCCAGACTGTGTTTAGTATTACTGCGGGGCCTCCAGTCGTCACCGAATTTCTTAGACGGAATTTCTTGGAATATCTAAATCCTTTTCCAAAAAAGGAGCGTCCCTGACATGTACAGGACTCTTTTGTTTCATTGTTTGAATTTTTGAGGGCATGAGGGTTGAAACGGCACAAGAAGTCACAGTTTGGTTTGAGGGGTCACTGCTTGGTAGGAGTTTGGTACAACAAGAAAAAGCAGCAAAAAAACCCAACTGCATGAGGCTAGATTTTTTAACAACCGAAGTTAAAGTTTGTTCTGCCCTAATGTCTGCCTTGCCCCACTTGTAAATATCTGGAGGCTGCTAAAAACAGTGGAGAGAGGTTTTTTGACTGCTTTGATTTTTGATTGGCTCCGGTAATTGAGACATTTGTGTGATGCCGTCTAATATGCTTAATTACAAATTTACGTGTTCTTGTTAAGTGCTGGGTTAGGTAGAGGATGATTGGTTAGGGTTAGGGTTAGGCCACCTCTAGTGGCAGTAGTTAATATTACAGCAGCAAAAAGACTGACACGTCTACACACAAGGTTGGGAACGGATAGGCGACTCAAACAAGGATAGACATTTCACCCAGGAGACCGCTGTTTGTGTCCAGGGTGAAGTCGAAACTCAAGAGTGTGTCATTTTAACTTAGTAACATCGTAAAGATACTTCACGTACACAACACAGCGCCAGCCACGTTCGTAGTGTGGGTACGCAGGTAAGCGTAGGTAAGCAGATCATTTTAATATCTGAACTAACCACGCTGAGACTGTACAATGAAGGTCTGCTAGCAACAAGCACCCCCTGTTGCTACTTTGCTGGAGAGGTCCTGTTGTTTGGTGAGTGGTGATATGTGTATTCGTTAGAGGCGCTGGCCATCGATCTACTCAGTGGTTTAGGTATGAGGATGGGTTGATATTGACATACCATCCTCTTCCGATCCACTGATCCACCATAAACCTTCTGTCAGTTTTCCACGCAGCTGATTTGAAAGAAGCAGGCAGGTCCTCTAGCTCCACTCTCTCATTTAAACTCACCATAGTGCACAGCACATCAGCGTCTTCTTCTTCTTCTTTTGTTGTTTAATGGCAGTCGAAAAACAGCTTACAGACACACAGCGGCCATTTTCCTATGATGTTGCTCGGGTGGGAAGGTCAGATGGTGGGGTAATGTTGTTAATGTAATTCATCAACAACTGAAAAGACAATTGATCATGGAGATTTGGAGGGACATCAGGCTAGCTTTTAAAGGAACATTAACTGGAAATTGGCATTTTGTGTGATTTGGTGCCCCGACAGTTTCTGTGGTTAGTACCTTGAAGTAAGTCATTACAGATTTTCTCCCTCCAATGTTTCACTACATTTAATGGACTTGCAACCTGAAACACGGCAGTACAACATTTCAGCTTCCCGCCCTGACTGTGATGTCAGTGGAAAACAGCTGCTGGGTGAATATGGTCTATTGACAGACTCTCTCGCCATAAGGTGACAGTCAGATGTATTCTTTTTGCATGACTGCACGCAACGAACCATGACTTCCATGCCGTAACAGTTCTGACAAATACATGTACCATTACACCCTCACAGGGCACTACATAGTGATTGGCTTTCACAGATTCTGTACTCTGTAAATAAAAGTTATAGTGAAGAATATAGTAGTTAGTTATGTAGATGGAACAGCTGCTGGTTTTCAGCTGTATTATAAAGGTCAGCTATCCCATTATAAATCATTAAGAGTTGAGAGGCCTCTTAACAAAGTACAAAAGTTAAAACATTTCAAGTGCGCAGATGTGCCTGCAATTATGGCCAGTCATGGAAAAGTCATGGAATTTCCTAACAGGGCCACAGTGGGATCCCTGTGTATGTTTGATATGGGTAGCTGAGTTTATTTTTGTCCTCACTCAGACAGAGTGCCATGTAGGTTTCTATCCCACTCTGCCTCCGTCTCCTCTCCTATCTGCACTTCTTGCTCTGTGCCTGAAACATTGTGTTTTCTTTTGTCTCTCTCATTTCCAGCCACTGTTTTTCCTCCCTCTTTCATTCAGTGCCACTTTGATGTGTTCTGTTGTTTTCCCTGGCGTTGTTCTCACTTTGTTCCCTTCGCTTTAACTCTCTGTTCCCCTCCTGCTGTGCTGAGAAGTGAACAATGATTTGTATACAACGCACTCCTGGAAACTGGTCAAGAGTAACGACAATGTATTCCCACTGTGTGTGTGTGTGTGTTTGTGTGTGCGCACATGCAAAGCAATTAGGGCCACTGAGGGCCTTCTGTCTCCCAGTATCATTCTGTTACTGGTGCCACATCTCTCCGGGAACACACACCACCTCATCACAGCTGCTGGTCAGGAGATGATGTGTGTGACCGCAAGAGAGCCGAGCACACGGAGCTCTGAGACACCTCACAATAAAATACCAGTCATGACAACAACACCACGACTGTAGCCAGAAGAATGTCCGTGAGCATGGGCACTCAGAATTCATTATTCAGGTATACATTGATAGCCATGTATTGGCTGTTTACTGTCAGTTGTGATTTATTCCTGCTCCCTCGCCTTTAGTGTCAGCACCACATAAAGTGAGACGTTCACCTCACTCAATAAAAGTGAAATTTTACATGTTGGTCATGGCATGTGTGTAAACCCGGCTACCTTGAAAGGGGATAAAATGATTTAATCGTGCGGCTCTTGTAGACTTTCAACCAAATGGCTCAAATTCTGACAGTAAGGATTCATTTCGTAGGGTTGTGAGGCTCAAAAACAATTGTCCACCGTTTTACAGATGTGTCTTTCATAATGTTAGATTATGGGACAGTGTCTTTGGGCTGCAGTGCATCACGTGACCATGTATTTACAAAGTTTGCCACTTTTCCCTGGGGGCTTGATCTCAACGATAAGGCTGGCCATCTTCTTTGCAGAGGAGGTCGTGGTCAAGCCAAATACTCCTCTTAATACTCCTCTTAATACCTACTAGTGCAGTGCCCGTAGGAAATATGTGTTCCTATAGAAAAGTGGGAGGTTAAGAAGCATTTTCATGGATGGCCAAATGAGGCTGTTTGAAGGTGGAAAGTCAAGGATATTTAGGTTTGTTGTGAAATCCGATATTCCAGGGAATAATTGGCCGTTTGTGACTATTTTTGATTTTGCCATTATATTTCACCTTAAAACTATTTACTTGGTGTCATTATTTTCAGCACAACCTCACATGTGTGACTGTACAGTTATTTTTTCATTTTGACATATTGTACTAACACAATGGACCTAAAATCACAAAAAACATAAAATCCGAGTAGAAAAAGTTAGATCTTTTTACTGTGAAAACCACAAATATGTTTAACAAACCATTTTTTATTACTTATAATGCAAATATAAATTGTTGTTTGCTGAATAAGTGCATACATTTTAAAAATGTACAAAGTTTTTTATGATCTCTGAACATACTGATTTTGAACTTCCCATGGGAAGAACAAACATATAAGAGTCCATTCTTGATTCAAAGTTGTGTTCTCGCTGTCTGTTTTCTCCGACTGCTCTCTCTGGTCTGTGTGTATCTGTGTGACTCCAATCAAAGTTCTGTGTAACTATTTACATTTAAATGCAGGCAATGCTCAGGTCTGCCTGAGCTCCTTCCACTTAACCAAACACTACATAACACACTAACTATACTCTCCAAACACGCTCAATGTCACAAATCTCTCAATTCTCAATATCGCTGTCTCTACACCGACCGTCGTTGCCTGTCACTCATCCGCCGAAGTCCCTCCCACAACTCCCTGTTCCTCTACAACCAAACTTGCTGCTTGAACACTTTCGTGACAAAAGTCAGTTTTTACCGTTTCTTCTGCACCACACACAAAGCAAACGTGACGGCAATGTTCGCGAAAAAGCGTGGCGGACATTATTTACCCTAAGTCCGGTTTTGGACAGGTCGGTGCGTCCGGTCCGTCAGCTCGGGAGTTGGGCCGTGTAGGTTAGCTTGCGGCTAGCAGCTAGCTACACATGAACATCCACAGATTCTGATTCCACTTTGTTGTCCGTGCGTCTCCGCATCTCCTTAGACCCGAACAGACCGGTCCGTTCTTGTTTAGTCACATTAATCCACAACAGTCAGTTTAGATCATGCACAGAACAGAACGGGACCGAACTGCCGGCTAACTCCCGGTCCAGCTCGCGCTGCCGCAGGTATACATCCGCTTGTTTCTTAATGTGTGTCGTGGCTTGAGGTCTGCAGTGACTGGCTCTAATGCGCATGTCACTGTGATAGCTGCGGTGGACTATGCTCCAGAATGTGTAAAGCATTTATGAAATAATTTATTCACGGTATCATTGCAGTCCAAACAAATGCGAAGTCACACACCACTGAACCAAATGGCAGCCATGTTGAAACTCTCCGGTCATTCTGATCCTGATCCGCAGAGATATTTGAGGCACAGACAGACAGACAGAGATTCCTTGCTTTTATAGAGAGATTGTACTCATCCTCCTCTTCTTCATTGGATTCACCGGCGGACTAAAAACCACCCTCCTATCCACTGTATCAGAGTATATTGCATCATGCTATTCACTCATGGGTGCACTGTCTTGAGTGAGAATCGGATGCCCAGGTCCAAAAACAGAAAACCACTATGTGTCGGCTGATGTTGGTATTGTGGTGGACCTCCACCAATTATTTATTGTGAGGTAAACACTGAAGTAAATTGCTGATGCCACGTGTGACGAGGTGGGTGGGGCTGAGTGATGATCCGTCTGTGCAGTAAAATTATATTGTTGATTGGGAAAAGAAAGTGGAATTTGGATTTAATCTTCCTGGGCATGGTTTCAGTTTACCTGGCATGCCATTAAAGTAGAGCCTGTGTATGGGAAACAATGTTGTTTTGAGGTAATTTAAGAAAAACTGTCACCATTACAGTTTGTTCACAGAGAGCACCACCAAGGGGATTCTCACACAGTAAAATGTGTTTAAAAACTTATCTAAGGGAGAGGATTTGTTAGTGTAAAACACAAGAAGATTGGTCATATTTTATTATGATTAAAGGTCCTACATTATGCTAAAAAGGTTCATACTTTTATTTTGCATGAGCTCTATGATAGGCTTACGTGCTTTAATGTTGAATTTTGTAATTCTTTTATCACACTGTCCTCTGCTGCAGCTCATCTGTTCACCCTCAGATGAACACACTGTTTTAGTCCCTCCATTTTGGAAAAAGCGAGTGTGCCAGCTCTCACGGTCCTGAGCAGGCACTGCCCACCATGATCCCACAGCAGCACTGCTGGTGTGGGGGAGTGGCCTCGTGTGAATGTATAGTTAGTGGTGGAACATTGAACATGTTGTATCTACTGTTGCTTGTCATTGTCTACTGGGGTTTGTTGTGTTCAGCTGTCCTCGTTGACAATTAAACTGCCACCTCCATTCATCACTTAGGCAGATGATACGTTTTTTTGTTCAAATGGATTGACTGATCGCATTTTCATTGCAGAAAAATGTGGTGAAACATTTCATAAATGTGCCTGTGCAGTGCTGTGTTTTGAAGAAGCTGAAGGTTATGGATCCATCTTTTAATCATAAAGCCTGAAACACAAACCTCCCTGTGGTGTCCTTGGCAGATCATGCACTCTGTGGCAAAAATGTTTACAAAGTTGCAACATTATTCAGTGTAAGAAAACGGACCTTTATTTGTCTTTCATTTCAAAGATGAAAACAAATAAACAGCTGTAAAGTTTCTCTGTGAACGTGTTGCTCTTCCTAAGACCCTGACAGGCAGAAAAATACTCAAAATGAATGAACTTCATTATAATCATTCTTCAGCAAGTGACAACCTTACCCTCCACTTAAAGTGAAACTCTCGCCAAAAAGCAACCAAGGCTTTATTTGCAATTGAATATGAGTCAAACCTTCATGAAAAAGTATAATTAAGACGAAAGAGGCACTTTTAAGATTTACCATAGTTTCGTACTTGGGCAAGCTAATTTTCAATGGATTGCAGGGGCACAGAGAGTTTTTGAACAACTCACGTTAGCAGTTGCATCTCCGGACGCTGTAATGGCAGACAAAGAGTGTCGATCCCCGAGTGTGACCTAACAGGCACGCTTGAGGAGCGGTCCACCATTACTCTCCTGCCTGTCCAAACATTTTTTTTTATTACACTCTGTGTACACTAATAATGTTCTCAATGCTCGTGTTCATGAGTAGAGACCCTGGTGAAACTACGAGCAAAGTTTCATGTTGTGTCAAGCCTTCCAAGTGTTTTGAAAATAACGATTTTGATGCTAGCGTAAAAGTGCCCCATGCACGCCATTGAAAATTGGCTTGCCCGAAAACAAAACTATGTGGAATCTTAAAAGTGCCTCTTTCGTCGTAATTATGCTTTTACACGAAGGTTTGACTCATATTCAATCACAAATAAAGCCTTGGTTGCTTTTTGGTGAGAGTTTCACTTTAAGTTTAATTTAAAACCAAGACATTGCAAAAGAAGACGTGCAGAACAGGTGGTGTTAGGTCAGTGGAAGGTGACATTATGTAA
This sequence comes from Diplodus sargus, assembly GCA_903131615.1. Lineage (NCBI taxonomy): Eukaryota > Metazoa > Chordata > Actinopteri > Spariformes > Sparidae > Diplodus > Diplodus sargus. Next base: position 817,919 of record CAEMYA010000076.1, on the reverse strand, counting down.
GCATTTATGCCTCTGCTGGCTTTGCACCTACACAGAAATAGAGTGTGAAACGTTTGAACAGTGTGATTACTGATTACACATCACCTGGCTTTAATCTTAAAAGCCAATCCAAGCGCTGTTGGAAATTTGGCAGGGTTAAGTTATTTTAATTATTTCTTCATTTATTTATTTTATCAGTTTGGAAAAATAATAGTTTTTAACTTCTGTGTAGATTTCTCCGACCTGCACACAGAATCTGTCACTTCATGTAAATGTTACTAAGTTCCAATTAAATCTTTGACAGCAGGTTTGAGAAGTGACACTTACAGCATCCAGCTCTCTTTATTTAACCTTCTGTGGTAACAATGCGTACCAACACAGTGTGGTATACATTGGGAAGTGTTATGGGCAGCAGCCCACCTTAACATGCTAAAGAAGAGCATGGATCCAAGATGAAATTTGGCAGAAATCAAAGATAACAATTGAAATTGAAACTGTAGAGAAAATATTCTCAAGAAGAGGTACTGAGGAAAGGTCTAATTTGTGCTAATTTTGTGTCATAAAAACATTTGATTTCCTGTGCCGTCACTTCAGGTTGACTGGGTATGTGTGCGTAAAACATGCTCTGTGCTTTGTCTAGAAGTGATGCATCACATTGCCTCTTTTAATAATCCGTATGATCTCTGAACATACTGATTTTGAACTTCCCATGGGAAGAACAAACATATAAGAGTCCATTCTTGATTCAAAGTTGTGTTCTCGCTGTCTGTTTTCTCCGACTGCTCTCTCTGGTCTGTGTGTATCTGTGTGACTCCAATCACAATGCCTAATGCAAGACACAGATTTGATTGGCTGAGTCATCCAATTGGAATGATAGTTTCCTGGGCCACTAGTGCTGTAAAGGACTAGCCCTGGTTAAAAGAGAAACCATCTGTTGAAATATAATAATTCTCAATAACTGATTGGTTATGGGTCCGGGTCTGGACCTGGGCAGCGTCTGTCTCCGGGGGGTTTAGAAGGATGGCAGGTTAACCAGGGAGACACAATGTGGTCATTTTGCTAACAAGGGGGATCGCCTCCCTCCTCATCCCCCCTCAAAATGGTCAAAGAGACACATGAACAATTTTTGTGAAGAGATTTGTCTCTGTTTTTTTGTGTGGCAGTCCTGTCACGGTGTTTGAGACTGTTTAAGGCGACGGTAGAACAGTGTAAACACTTCACTTACACTTTATAATGCGGCATCATGAAAACCACCACTAAAGCATCAGTTTCACACTTCTGGGCTCTTATTGTTATTCTCAGAAGAGTGTTTGGCAAAGGCAGCCCTCTAAGGTGTTGCAGAAAAAAAAACATGGCCTGTAATCGTAGTTGGACTTTTAACAGTTTTACCAGATGACAAGCAGGCCATGTGAGCAAGACTTCTAAGTTTTTCTCGGAGGGTGTACGCCAGAATAAGTGTGAAAGGTAGAATAAGAGAGGGACAGAGACACCTGGTATATGTTAGTGGGCTCATGTCGGTTATTAGAGTTAATGCGAATGATGCAGGATTTAAAGGGTGACCTTCACTCCGGAGATGGCAAGGTCTCCAGTGCTGGAATTAAAACACCAGAGCATAAAGAGGATTTTAGATTTGAATAACTGCAAACACAAACTAGTCTAAAGCCGAACGGCTGCTTGGATGACTGTGGCATGGAGTGGAGAGAGAACGAGAGAGGAGTGCAAGCTGTTTGTATCTACAAATCACTCCCTGTTCAAGCCTCTCTGCCTCCCTCTCACCCTGCGTACACACGGACAAATACATTTCTCAGCTGCACAGCTGTCTTGGCTTTCCATCACCGTCAGTCACTTGGAGTTCTCGAAAAGGAGGAGATGCCAATTCTGGAAGCAGGGAGAGCGCTTCTCCAGAGTGCAGGGGACACAGACAGATACAAAGCGAGAGTGCTTCGACAGGTTGTTGAGGAGCTGAAGCGCAGACTTGATGTGAGGGCAAACAGTGAAAAAAGAGGAAAGAGGAAGAAAAAAGAGAGTCATTCAGGCCGATGCAGTTTGCAGTGTGTGTGTGTGTGTGTGTGTGTGTGTGTGTGCGTGCGTGCGTGTGTCAGCTCAGCAGTGCGTGGTGTTAACCTCAGGGTGGATAGATCGGGGAAAACTCTAGAGACTGCATGACGGGTTGTTTTGCTGTTTTGGGCTTCAGCCTAGAGGGCAACACACACACACACACACACACACACACACACACACACACACACACACACACAGGTCCTGAGTGATGTAACAGAGGCCGCTTTCACACCGGGTTTGCTAGTTTGAATCCCACTCCTGATAGCCCAGTGGTCTGTTTTCACACACTGTGGTACTCTGTGTGTGTGACTTTCCTCTACACACTGCAGGTGTTTCCCTCTGTGGCAGGAACATGTTGGTGCTGTTCAGGCCTGCTCACACTCGAAAGTGGCACAATGAAGTTTATCCTAATGTCTTTGTGGAACAGGCAGACCTTGAGGCTTGGCAACATAGTGACTATTCACAGGGTTAGTCAGTGAACTACTGCAACAACCAGATACAGAAAAGGTCAAAAAGTCTGAGAGCACTTCTGTTTTGCAGTTGTTTTGAGTGTAGTACTACTTTACAATAAGTGGAAAGTGGAATATTTGAAAAATGTAAGTGAATTTCAGAATATCTTTGTATTTGGCACGTCCCCCAGATTGAATGACAGCGTGCACCTGAGCTGGCATGGAACCCACAGGTTTGTGCCTGATGACTCCTGTTATCCCAGCATGATCTGACAGTGTTAAACAAAGTGTCTTGTGATGTCACAGAATGCCTGGCTTTCTCAGACTTCACCCGCTCCCATAAATGTTCAGTGGAGTTGATGTCAGGTGACAGTCAATGACAGTCAGGACTCCTTGTTCTTCTTTGGTCTTCAAGTAGTTCTTACAAAGCTCGGAGGTGTGTTTGGGTTCATTAACCTGGTGCATGGAACTCAAAAACACTGAATCAAGTGTATCCAATGCACGATCAGGCAGACCCAACGTGACCATGTCATCAGAAGATCAGAATCAGAATAAGAATTCCTTTATAAGTCCCGCAAGTGGGGAAATTTATGTCAGAGCCAGCAAAAGTACTGTCAAAAGAAGGCTGTCTTGTTGTGGCTTCAGAGTAACAGTTTCCAAACCACTTCTCAGGAGTGTAAACGAGACCAAATACATGAGGTAGACTGCTCAGTCAATGTGGGTACATTTATAACTGAAGTTACAGAAGTAACAGAGTTACTTAAACCCAAACCATGATGTTTTCCTTAACCCAACCTTGTAGTTTACTTTCCTTAACCAAACCAAACAGGGGCTGTGCGATGAAGGTGCAGTACACCAGTCACTGGTGCGCTGCAGCAGTCATGTTGTTTTGGGAGTCGTGGAGTGTGGAATATTATAGCGCTGGTCAGTCACAGTCCCAAATCATTCCTTCTTAAAGTAATACTTTAAATACACTTTCTGAAAAATGTTGACACTTTGTGTGTCTGGGCTTTTATGTGGATAAGGCCTTCAAATGGACTGGAAAGAAGTAAAATAAACCAAAAATCCCCAAAACAAAAACAACAACTAATGAGTGTCTTCCACAGGCCGACGAGAAAGAAACATTTTGTTTAGCATCATGTCGGGCAGTGAGGCATTTTATCTCTCCTGTTGTATTTGGCCAGCAGTGCAGGAATGTCGCGAATGATGTTATCATCATTAGCAGTCTTGGATTTTTGTCATAAGTTTAACTGGAACTGATTGCAGACCAGCTCATTCATGCAGACTCTTGAGAGTTCTGCTCCTAGATTCAGACCCAGGTTCAGAAACTACCAGTGAGAATGTTTTCCCCTCAAGCAATTCCATGCTCTTATCTCTATGTTTTCTGCAGCAGTGCTACATAATTACACTGTGACTATGAGTGTGTCCACTCCAGCTGACTCGTTGTTTTATAAAGCCAATGGGTGTGTCCTGATTTGCCAGAAAGTTGAACCAAGCCATGTGAGTTTGTGTGTGTGTGCGTGTGTGCGTGTGTGTGTGTGTGTGTGTGTGTGTGTGTGTGTGTATCTGTATTTATGTACTTCAACATATTTATTGTTGTAGTTTATTAGACTAAACAGACTTAAGGTAGTTACAAGCTTTTGTGTGTCTGTTAGTGTGTGCATGTAAATATATTTGTGTGTGTGTGTAAGTAAAGGGCATGTTTCAGCTCTTTCAGAGCAGAGGAATGCTGTGCGGCTGCCAGACTCGGCTGCTGTGACTTCACTGGGACCAGCGGAGATCCCTGGCACCACACACACCTGCTGCTATGGCAACCAAATACAGGACCCATGACAACCTCCCTTCCCGTCTCTCGTCCCCGCCCTCATCCCTTCCCTTCCCTTCCCATCCCAACCCAACTCCCTCCTATCCATGCTGTGCTTGTATGTGTGTGTGTTGGAACATTCCTGATTGTTTTACTTGCTTGTCAGATTTGAATATGGGTGACTGCAAAGGTCCTATGGACATTATTTCAATTGTGTGTGTGTGTGTGTGTGTGTGTGTGTGTTTGCTGCAAATTAAGTGTTAAGGTTAATGGCAGCTATGAGAGTGAACCAAAACAATAAAGTAGTGGGCCATTAATGGATGGGGTGAAAGTCGCATAATAATTCTCTGTTGGTTTGTCACTATGAACACCTGTCACTAGGAAATGCAGAACAAGATCGTCTTCATTCAAAAACATGGCCGTATTGGTCAGCTGTTTATGTTTGTTGTTAGGCAGTGAACCCTGGTGGTGATAGGGACTATGATGGGAGCAAAGGAGGAAGTTTGTTCTGGACAGACGAGAGGTGACATGAAATGGGGAGATAGAGGGAGAGTGGGGATGAGGGCCACAGGGTGGATTCAGTCCTTGGGCAACTGTTGTAGAACTGCACGCTCTACCAACTGGTGCCCCCTTTTCTATATATTCATATATAATTGTTTTTGAATGGAGAATCCTGATTCATGTCATGATTCCCTATGTCCAGAGAAATTTGGTGCGGACAGTTTATGACATTGTGTGAGTTGCCTGTTCACACATATCGCTCTAAAACAGAAGATCGTTCGTGTCAAATGTGTTGCACCTACTTAGAATGCTAGCCCCCTTCACTCTGCCCATTCACAACGGGAATCATGCGCTGATTCTCCGCATTGCCGTCCATGTGAGAATTACAGATGTGGACAGGAAGGACAGTTTCACTGCGGCTCTGATCCGCCGCTGGAAGTATTATCAGAGCCGCAGCAGAGGTGAGCTGGAGTCTGTGTGAATGGAAAAGCCAGATGCGCAGATCAGGGGTGTGTCGGTCTGATGGTGTTCACAGTCTGATAACTTAACAGATCCATCACTCATCAAATAAAAGGGAAATGACCCACACTTCAACCTACAAAGCAACGTTACATGACCAAACAGCGGCAATGTAGTAACTGGTAGTGTCTTTGGTAACTTACTGCATCCATACATGGAAAAGTGTCTGTCGACTGACCCTTCATCACATTTCTGCCCGGAAAAAAAAAACAGCATCTGCCCCTGGCAGCAGAGCCAGGCAGCTCCCGCGGTTGAATACCGGTGACATGATTTAGAGCAGAAAACATTAACTCACCATGCTTCTGCTCCTTGCACATTTGTGTTGTTGTAGTTACTGTCTCTGGCAACCTATTTAGAAAAAAAATCACTTTGACGGTCAGCCCTCCTGACTGAGACTTCAGTGAACTTTCCCCCAGAAAACAGCCTCCCTCCCCACAAGTGAGAGCCAGACAGGGTCCAACATTTACTCAGCTAAAAACGTAGCTTTGACACTTCCAACGATGCATGGCGGGTCAGGATGTTAAAGTCATGATGTGTACCATCACGCCTCTTTTGGTTCTGCTGCCTGATTCAGCGTGAACAAAAAAAGGTGGCGTAAAGGTGAGCCTTCACTGAGCCGCTAATGTCTGCGCCTGTCTGTCTGTGTGACAAGGGCTACTGTTTGGCTGAGGTGAGGGGTCGGTTCTGCGTAGAGCAGGCAGGAGGACTCATCCTAAATAATGACTGTTTTCTGCACTGATATCAATACTATACTATTTGGGCATATCCACAATGTCAGTGAAAGAGTTAAAAAAAAACAATGTGCAGGCAAGCAGAAAAGAGTACAAAGCTGCTACACTCCATAGAACGTCATCAACAAGCCCGTTCACCTGCTGAATGAATGAATTCTCCGGGCAGTGACCGTGCTGTATTCACTTATAGGCTCAACGGGACATTACACAGACTAGTGTAGATGTAGAGGGAGGATACAGTCTGTTTAATGTCCAGGCCAACTGATTCGGAAATTTGGGTTCACACACAAGGCTCCTCCAGGTGTCTAGACAACGTCGGGTAGTGAAAGGCCGGGGCTCCAGAAACAATAGTCATCAACAGCTTGCACGCTAACACAAAAGCTTTAAAGTGACTGCCGTGTTAATGTCGTCTCTATTACACAGCTGTTTGCAAAGCAATTATTTGAATGGACGGCTTAATTAGCCAGCAGCTTTATCTTTAATAGACACTGGGTTTGTTCCCCTGTTCAAATACTGTTGTTTAATGGTTCAGAGAAAAGTCCCCTCGCTCATACTCGTACTGATGCTCACATGTTTCCATGGTTACCAAATGATTGTTCATTATTACGCCTGGACCACACCGCCCACCTCCACCTGTGCGTGACTGTTACCTCGCTGAACTGCTGCAGTTTCCATGTATGTGTTGTTCACACAGACAGCATGGTGGCTGTGGTGGCAGCTCAATCTTGACATCTTAATGATGAAATATGCTGGAAAATTCTGTTGACAGAAGCAGAGTGAGTTTCCCCGTTTCCATTCTTAATGCTGATCTAATTGGCTGCCGAGAGGAGCGGTTCATTTTCATTGTTGTGACCAGGGCCTAAGGGGGAGCCCTGGCGCAACATGAAAATAAGTCTTTCCCAAGCACCACCAGCAGCGAAGTATTTTACAAGTTATTTAAAATCAAAAATAATCACAAACAGAAAAGATGGCACTCTGGCTGGATGCATGAAAGAACTTGAACTGGGAGGAGCCGGCCTTTAGAATGCAGCTTGGAGGTTGGAACCAATCAGCTCCCTGGGACAAGCTATACACGCTGCCATCATTCAGTCAATCAGCCAAACGCAGCTGCAGCTTATCACACACTCACACAGTTGGGTAACAAGAGAGATCACAGAGAAGAATGTAAACACATTCTGTGATATAAATGTTTGTACCACCTATAGGGTCCTAACACTGAGGCTTCATATACATCGATAAGTTACTGGTGAAGTCAATGAAAGGGATCATCTTGATTCAGTGCAATGTTTTGCCTAGAAAACCCGGGCTCCTGGTATTCATGTTGATGCCACTTTGACGCATACCACCAACCCAAACACCGTTGCAGATCAAGTCCACCCCCTAGTGGCAATAGCAGTGCCCCCCCAGCAGGACAGTGCACTCCATCACTGCAAAAACTACTCAGAGAAGGCCTGAGGAACCTGAGAAAGAGATCAAGGTGTCCACCTGGCCTTCAAATATCCCAGATCCGGATCTGATCATGCGTCCGTGAAATGTGCCAGGACATGTCCGATCCATGGAGGCTCCACTGTGGATCAGCCTTGGCTCTAACCTGTCGAGGCATGGACACAGGACCTCTGTCCTGTGGTGCCTGGCACGTGGATGTTAGCAGTGGATCTTTTGCGTCTGGAAGGTCCTGAACTTGTGGATGGAACTTGAACTTGTTCCAGGACGTCCCACAGACGCTCAAATGAGATCTGGAGAATTTGGGGCCCAGCTCAAGGCCTTAAGCTCTGTGTCACATTTCCTGGGCTATTCCTTAGCAGTTTTTGTGGTGTGGTGGCACACATTGTCCTGCTGTAGCATCCTTCTGATTTCCAGGACCCACCGTTTCCTATCAGAACATGCATTGTGGTCAATGTAATTTTACCTGTCAGTGGTTTTAATGTTTTGGTTGATCTGTAGACATGACAATAATATTAATCTGAATTACTAACACTCCGCAAGAAAGTCAGTGTTGAACTATACTGTTTGAGTGAGTGTGATGGTTACTAAATCCATGCTGAAATCATGTATCAACTAAAACATATTCTTTTAAACCCCAGGTTAACTGGATGCTATCATTAGACACCATTGTTGGGTTAATAATATCTCTACTTCCTTTCAGCTATATTCTTGAACATTACCCACCAACAAACCTCATCTGTTCTTCTGTGTGTCACTCTCACTAGCTTAAAGCAACTCCACGCACAACCACACACACACATGCATGCCCATAGACAGACAAGCAGACATCAGTTGTCACTAACAGGATTACAGGACTAATCATCGTTCTGTTTGAGTCCTCTCAGGTTAAACCACTGTTACGCTTTTACTCAGAATCTGCCCCTCCTCTTTCTGCATTTGTCTCAGTTGCTGAAATCATCGAGTGCCTGCAAGTTCAAACAGTCTGTATCGATATCAGGAGGTATGACAGACTCCATCTTAAAGATGCATGTCGAAAGCATTTCCATTTTCATTAAACAGTCAATTTAAAAAAAACAAAACATTTTGAAACCTGCAATGTTTACCTCCACGTTCACTTGCCAGCAGTCTTCTTCTTCGCTGCCTTTATTAGTGCCGTGCTACATTTCTTCTAGCATTGTCACCACCGGCTGTCGGTCAGTGGAACAAAATGAGAGTGGTGGCAGGAGGGATGTGTATTGCATCACCCCACATATGCACGCACGTGCACAATACAAACAAAGCAGGTACGCATTTGAAAAAACACTGCTCCACTGTGCTTCTAGTGTTCGAAAACTCAACAGGGTAGATTTAAATGTCCACTTGTTGATTTTTGAGTCTCATTCCTAACTCGTCAAATACTGACTGTGGGATTGTAGGTTGGGACGGTCGCCATCCCAAAGCGCCACTGTTTGAGACTGAAAAATCTACTTTCTCACAAAGTGGAGTATAATGGCTTAGGAACACTTTTGACTGGTAAACAGCACCAATCGCTTTGCAGTTAGAACCAAAATATGAAGGAACAAGTTCACTGGCATATAGTGTGAGAGATGAATGGTCAAACCAAAGCAGTAAAACACAGCATAAACTCTTTGCTTTGAAAATAGATATGGTACAGTAGCGAGATATACTTTACTGTGTGTTTAAAACATAATAAGACTGAAGTCACTTTCAGTGCAAGATATGTTTTGTTGTATACAAGAGGTCCTGTTCTTATGGGGATACTCTGGGCTCACTCTGTATCTGTCTCTGTCTCTGTATCTGTTCTCACTTTTTACCCCATGTGACACCTTTTAAATTAAGATTTATATTATATTATATACGATATTACAGGGCATTTGCCATGCTGGACAATATTATTGCTTTTAAGCATTTCTCCAGAATTAAATCTAACTGTGCTGTTTGAGGTTATATCACAATTGCATTTATTCATTCATTTTATTATTAATCCTATAATGTTGCAAAGTGCGAGTGCTTTTGAGTCATAAAAGTAAATGTATTTTTTGCAGATGAAGTCCTTGTGGATCTCTTCTTATGCATGTCAGGTCATTTCTGAATAGAGAAATGTCAATATAACAAGAACTTTTAATGAGATGAATGGGGACTTCATATTGCTGTGTTTTTTTATTATGGGGAAACTGTACAAGGAAGAGTGACAGCAAATGTCTGAATGAAAACAACTCCTGATATCTTCATTTGTGCAAACTATGTTGTCACTTTCAAAATGAATTACAAATTTGCATTGCAAATGCATGAGAAACATAATACAAGACAAATATATAGTATATGTACTTGATGTAAAATTATACATTCTTCACAGCTCTTAGTTAACCTGAATTAACACCCCAGGCCCAATAACCAGTTTTCCAATTACATCCAACATTTTGTCATTTCACTCAGCAGGTTCCACGCTTTTTCTTATACGAGAGATTTTTGGAGGAATCTTTTCAGAAATTATCACATTTATAAGATCTGCGCTCTATCTCTCGTTTCATCCCTGTGGTCAGTCGCTCCATCGCCAGCTCACATATTCAGCCTCGCAGAACGAATCGTTTGGAGAGCGAGACAGAGGAGGAAAATGATAATGACATGGAGGCTGGTGGATCAGTGTGTGTGAGAAAAAGACAGTCAGGTGTTTTTGAAGGCAACAATCATTATGAATCATCATGGGGAGGTGGTGAGTATGAAGAGGGAAGAGCAAGAGAAATGGAGCTGGAAATAATCAGCTGTAATCAGCCTCTTCATCTTCCCACAGCATTATATTGACATTATATTGCTGTGTTCCGATACAAAGTAACATTCTCCTGCTATTGAAGGGCTGTTTTTACACCAAACAATCCTGTCCTTGGTATTGCTTTTTGGTTTTTTTTGGTGTTGCTATTTCCCAGCTGATTTTTCTCTCTATAATCTTTTCTACAGCTCATAAACACCTCATCCCTTTGTGTTATTCTAGTTTCAGCCTGTGTCCAAAATTAAAATCCCCTTTTCTACCTTGTGCACTAGATTACCTTTCACTGTTTCATTTGTGTTCAAAGTCTCAGTGTGAGATTAATGCACCAGACTGCACATTGGGAAACAGTAGTAACCCGTTGTATGCTAAAAATCCAGTAATACACTTGCCTATGATGTGAAAATACAACCCCATTGCCAGAATGATTTTTGGCAATATACATTCCTGTAAACAACGGGTATGATGGAACTTAACTTGTTGTTTAGGTTATTTTTTTTCATTTTAGCTTGTGACAATTGTGCTGATTCTCTGGTTAAGTTTAGGTACAGAAACTATTTGGTTAGGGTTAGGAAAACATGTTTTGGCTTAAAACACTGGTTTAGTCGTTCACAAACGTGGCTGAAAATTGTGCCATGGTCTCCTTAAAATATCCCTAATACTTACAAATAGTAAATGCAGTCTCTTGATGAAGAATCCTGCCTGAACCACACACGCGCTCACACTCGCACATAGTCAAAGTAAAAGTGTTGGGTACATGTCCGAATGAATCTTTAACAATCAATCGTCAGTGACTGAATCAGAAGCTTTCAGCAGTGGAGCTCCTCTCTGGTGACTGAGAGTGCTGTTGTCATCTCAGCCGTGATACGCAGTACATTACTTCATTATTAAAGGCACATTAAACCTTAAATGTCTTCCCTGGCTCTTTAGCGACCTGAGACGAAATGACACCAAAGTCATTCTTTTCATTCAGTTAAGCACTCACGTCCCTGGTAGTTGTTTTTAACAATGTTCTGGTGTCAACATGTCAAAGATGGAATTTGTTTTTTTGTCATTTATGATTTAGATCATTTAAAAGCAGAACTGGAGCTGGAGGGTGACAAAGCCAGCTCAGATAATGTGAGCTCTTAATGGTTCCAAGAGGAGTTAGCACTGATGAAGAAACCTCATGTAGTCACTGAACCTCAAATGTCTCAAACATACTGCAATACACATCTCTGCCGTCAGCTGTTGTAGCCGTGGCGAAGCCAAAGGGAAGATGTGCCACGAGTGCCAAAAGCTGCAGTGACCACATGCTGACTGAGATATGTGATGACTGAGCTCAGTCAGCACTGTGTGTTTGCTAGGTGCCAGTCTGTGAGAACTTTCAGTTATCTGTGTGTAAAATATTGCAGTGGAGACATGAAATATTACAGGTTACACTGAGTTATGTTAAATTAGAAAAAGACAACTCGCCTTTACATTTTTTACTCTGAAGTAAATACTGATTGCACAGTGTAATGGCTTTAAAAAATGACTCCATCCCAATACCACGGGGCTGGATTCCTCCAACAATGAAGGCAGAATTATGATGCAGAGAAAGAACGTCTGCCAAGCAGGGGGAGGGTGTTGAAAAGTTGTCAGATCTGTGTTTCTCCCTTTGGCGCCTGATGCAACATGAGGCTGTTTTGGATGATGTGTTCAAGTCAAGACATGACAGAACAAATGCATTGTATTCCTTAATTAACATTTAAGCAAAGCCAAGTCTTAAGCTCTTAAATTGTTTTTATTTTAAGTTTCTATCTGCACCAAAGGCTGAGAAATAAAAGGTTTTCGTGAACGCTGACAATTCCGTCAAAGTTTTCATAAAACCCTCAGGTTTTTCAAACAGTGCCTTGTTTTAGATGCATTTTTGATGGACCACCCTCGGTCTAAATGGGTTTTTGAATTTTTGACTGAAATGATTTCAAAATTTTCATAAATGGCAAAAATATTCAGTAAGTTGCAGCCTGCACATGCAGGGATTATCTTTAAGGTACCATAAAATGACCAAAACCAACATCTAGTTTTTCTTCTTTCAAGTATTTTCTTTGTAGTCTCAGCCTGATATTATTTTTCTGTGTCATAGAACTCATTGTTCTCCTGGGTGAGGTGACCTTTATTATGGCACATGAACATAGGCTATAGTTTTAGACTCAGTCCACATACATCATCCTATTGCTGTAAACACTCACTTGTGCCCCAAATATGTTTCGTTTCGTTTCGTTTTCATGTCCGCTTGTCCATGCAGGTCGCGGGATGTTGCCGCTTTTTCCCCCTGAGGGGTTGCGGGGCTTACTGGGGCCAAATCCAGTTTCACACAATGGGCGTAGGCCAGGGCTCACCCTGAACGAGTCGCCAGCTCATTGCAGGACCCTTACTGATGGCAGTGGCTGCCTCACAAGGTGCCAACTGCACATCAGGAGCAACTTTGGGGTTCAGTATCTTGCTCAAGGATACTTCGACATGTGGTCAGTCCCGCCCTGGGGAGCTGGGATTCGAACCAGCGATCTTCTGATCACTGGTCCACCAGCTCTACCCACTGAGCCACAGCCGCCCCAAATATGTATTAATGCATGTCTGAAAATAGTCCTAGGCAAATGTGCCTTTTCCTTCTGTTAGAGGGCCCAGCTGTTTCAGGAAATAATTTGACTGTTTTACAAACTGAAGTGCTATGTTTATGACCTGTTTTAGAAATGTATGTCTTCAGCAAAAGCAAATAGATTTGGGGTTGAGTGGGGAAGTTGAAAGATATTAAGAGATGGACTAATGCATGTTGTTTTTTTTTAGCTTTCGCAGGATTTACTTACGATCTGAAAACGTAGAACCCCAGCAGTCTTATCCTTTAAGACTAAAGCAGAGCTTAACCTTGAGGGAAGCAGCTTTTTGTCCCCAGATGGGAGGTGAACAGATCAACAGGGGCATTTGTTTTCAAGAAAAATCCAAAACATTTAGGATTTTATCTGATCCAGCATTTTGTAGATTTAGCAGATAACATGTCATAAAAGTAAGAGTAGCAGGGTTTGAGCCCTCAGCCTGCTGTTCCCTGTCACTTTTAATCCACCACTTATAATGTCCTGTACAAGAATTTGCCATTTCTGCCTAAGCTTATGTTGCATGATTTATAATTTCTATATAAAACCTCCAAACAAATCCTCTGCTGAATTCTTTATAGAACCTTTTCACATGGTATGCAGCTGGATGACATCGTGTACAGTATGTGGAAAGTTCTCACACAGCCACATTCTGCTTATTTAAGACTAACAGAGTGAAGTATGGAGAGAGTCTGATCACTTGAGTGACAGCTTCTGAATTGGAAACAACGCAAATGCTCATTTTACACATATAGTTTTACCCATAATGCCTCTCTGTTGGGGGTCATGTGAACAGAAGCAGTGCTTGACATTGTGGCGAAGTTAATCTCTCAGAAGTTTCTCCTCTTGACCTAATGAAATTCCTGAGCGTTTTCCTTTGTGAAGGTTCGAACAAAATCTGTAAGAGCAGCAGGTCCAACACACTGTGGAGGTTTTTCTTTTCATTCAGTGATTCACAACAGCCATGCTTTAGGAGTGAGAGAGATTGGCATTATAAAAGGAGCAAGGTAATGGACAGTCCCCTTTTTCTCATGGCCTGCTGCTGGAAGAGATGAATGAATGTGTTTAAGAATAGTAGAGAAAACACAAGAGTTCCCACCTGCTTCTTTTCTACAACAATAACAAACCTTGTGCCAAAAATGTAGAGCAAGGCACCAAGTCAGCTGTGGAGGAGCACTGTGTTGGATGGTGGCCAGTAGTAAGAGCACAAAAATATTTTTCTAATCACTGTGGATCTATCCAGGGCAGGGCGGGTGTATTTATTCGGCATCATTTGTATGAAGAAGTTTCAAAATTGTTCACATTTACGTCCCCAAAGGAATAAAAAAACAAACCGTACAAGCAGAGGAGAGGATGTGAACATTCTGTGTCAGAAATTCTGACACAATCCTGATTTAAAGATAAGGACATCAAACCAGAATCAAAGTGATTAGAGAGCGGTACAGATAAAGGGGCTTTGAGTCTGCCTTTAAAAGCCGGTCAGACTTTGGGCACACCAGATATCTGTGACCTCAGCCACCATCTCTGAATGTCTGAAAACTCAACAGCAGCATCTCTTTCTAGAAACATGCCTTCTGGCTCAGGACAGACCACACATCTCACTGTGAGGACTGTTAATCAGGGCTATTCCCTCAGCTGAAAGTGGTTTAATGAGAACTGTCCGCAGTGAGGTAACCATGGGACATGCTGCTGTTGAGTTTATCATTTTTTTGTCATTTCTGATGCTTTGATGCCACTGTTTTACAAAATGAAAAGGGATACTCCATTCATGCATAGTAACTCTATATCTTAAGAAATATTAAAGATAAGAAAATGTATTTATTGGCTTGAAATAGGAAAACAGATGAGATACAGTCCTACACGTGTTTGGGAGGAGAAGACTGCCTAATGTCAATTGGTGAATATAATGTGGTCCATTCTCAGAGTTAGACAAGGGGTAGGATTACTTATCTCAACAGCATTTATAGACAACCCAAAGTGTATTTATACAAGTAAAACAGTCAGCGTCCCACAGGGCCTGTCTATCAAGTACATTTACATATAACAGCAACAGACAGACGGGATCGTGGAGCAGAAGGAGCTTTCGTTTCCCACATCTATCCTACTACTATGGTTATTTAATTGGCTTCAAATTGTATTCACACAGTTTCTCATGAGAATGACATCACGTACAGGTTCAGAGTTCGAACTCTGAAACTCAAGCTCAAGGATGGATCGTTACAAAATACATCCTGCTTTTTGTCTTGCTGGCTTGAGAAACAAGTCTGAACTAAAATAGTTGTTGTTGGGACATTTTCCATCCAAAATGCTGCTAATGCACTGGGTCTTCTTTTCCTTGGATGGGAGTAGATAAGGATGTTTGTGTTGGTTGTTGCTGATGGCAGCAGAGAAGTTGGGGTACTTTTTTTTTTTACTCTACACATGTTTGAGCTCACTTAAGTTGTAAGCGAGGAAAACAGTGGTCACTGTATGTACAGTCACTCCAGGTCTATGAACCCTTGTTTAGCCCTCGCAGCCACAGTAAAGCCACTATTTTTTTTATAAGCAAAGAAATGTATCATGGTAATGACGGTTTGGAAAGATTTATGTGGTAGCAGATGATGATGATGAAAGTGGTATACCAGCCAATACTCGCAGTCATTTGAATCAACATGCCACTATTCAGTTTATAGTCATATCCTCCTTTCCTGGCTGGTGTTTGGGATATTGTCTTGATAAATGACTCCACAACATTGCACATTTTTTTTTTCTGTTAACATGGTTTGTAGTCCAGACCTTTGTTGCATGGATAACAGAAAACCTCAACAAATAAAATGAAAGTGGCACATCTCTTGGTGATTTGGGTAAATTGACCTTTTCCAGTCGGCTCTGCATCCAGAATGGCACACTAGGATACTTTGTCTGAACACTATGACTCGTTCAGTCCAGTTGCAGCGTACATGCCCTCTGCTCACTGCTGCACATATCATTCTGTAGATTTAGATGGTGAGGTCATTGTGCTCCCAGACATGCTGGGTGGAGTGGACACATCTCACATAAGCCATAAAAACCTCCTCATTAAGACCACCGAGGCACTACACCTCTTCTCTGTCACACTCTGTTGTAACACTTGAGCTTAAATGGTGAAGTCAGATCTCTCCCTCCATCAGCTTCTTTGTCCTTTGGCAGCCATTTCCTGTACGTCAGCCGTGACCTGTAACCTTGAATGAGGACATCTTTGGTTGGTTTCCTTGGCTACTGAGAGGGGAAAAATTAATGGCTTCTCAGACTTCTCCATCTGGCTCTCTTTTTCATTCATACACACACGCACACACCCATTTTTCTCTCTCAGCAGGGTTGTTGAGGGTCTCAGCTGTGCATATAGTAGTCTGAGCTGAAATTGTTGAATGTACAAGGCTGAGGACTTCAATGGAGACCACTAGATGTGGGATTCCATTCACCTGTTCTTCAGCACATTGTCTGATTGGGCATTGAAAGCTCTGAGTGAAGATAGTGGAAAGAAAATTTAATATCCCCCCAAAAATTATGCTGAGCTGGGGAAGTTGGTTCATTGATATGCCACAATTGGACTGAAATGGACTACTGTGGCAGCACAAGGAAAACTGAGGACTCCCAACCACAGCAAGCTGCTCACGGGGCCTGTTCTCCAGATATTATTATCTTAGCCTTCATCATTCGGATTAAATTGGGACATTTTTACAGTAATGGGCAGAGAAACTGATAAACGGGCGTGTTTGTTAATGAGCAGGCAGGGAGATGGAGGCTGGTCAACAGACAGCCAAGCATAACAAACAGTTTTGCAAAGCGGTGATTCCACTTGAGGATAGTAATACAAACGGGACAGATCCATAGCTGTACACATGCACACACACGCACACACGCACACACACGCATACACACACACACACATGCATACACACACACACACACACACACACACACACACACACACACACACACACACACAAATATGAGGATCCCACGTCTGTGTTGCAACTCCAGCTCTGGGCCACTATTCAGATTTAAACAAGGGCTAATTAAAATAATTACTGCTTTTCTCGCATGAAGAGATGTACTTTCCCCTTTTCCTCCCTCTGCTGTTTTGTGTGACTGCTACAGGAATGGAGGCATCATTAGGACTCTATTCAGTCCCAAAATAGTCTTCTCCTCTCTGTATGAACAACTCTTCATTTCTCTCTCTTTCATTCATCTGCCAGCCTTTCCTTTCTCCCATTAAGTCATAATTGCTGCCTTTGTGGTCATTTCTGTCTTTTTTCATATAAAGCTTCTGTCATTATTTCTTCAATATGTCAGAACCGGATATATAAGGTTTTGAACATTTCTATAGCATATTAACTATTTCCTTTTGAAGAAATATTTTGGTAATAGCATCCTGTGCAGAGAATGACGTCACACTCCCTTCTGTCTGTTGTAATCTAGCCTCTTTGTGCTTTGTCTTTGTTGTCCATCAGGTTGCACATTCATGTTGTTGCGTGTGAGTCCCTGTTCAAACAGAAAGTTGTCAGCAAGCTATGACGGGCATGGACTGTGTCTTAGGTTGTGTGTGTGTGTGTGTGTGTGTGTGTGTGTGTGTGTTTGTATTCAGTTCAACCTCTGACTCAACTCAGCACTCACCAGAGATTCAGGTTCTTTCTGTTACTTCCCTCCAGTCTATCTTCCTTTTTTCCCGCTCTTCTCTGTACCTTCATGAAGTAAAGTACGTTTCCACTTCAGTCAGTAGTAAAATCTGTGGCTAAACGTGAGAAAAAAGATATATCCACTTTTTATTCCCACAACTCTGAGCTCTCCTTCCACTGGTACACTGCTCCAGTGTGACTCCAGGTGATTATTCCTCCACAAGGTCTGGCTCTCTACCCAGCTCCACAGAAGGGTCATTTGTGTTTATTCGTGTTACTTGCACATGTGTTTATTCTGGTTTATTTGGTTTTCGTTGAAGTGTGCTTTAATGATGATCAGTGAGGTGGAATTACTGTTTTTCATAATTGTGTCTGGAGAGCAACATAACTGCTCTTTCTGCTTCGAGGGCAGGTGTGGCCGACACAACCATTTATTTTATTTCTTAGATGCTGGTGTTATGGTGCGACATTTAGCGTCAGCCACTGTCATAAAAAAAACAAAAAACATTTGAACGATTTATACCACCTCACTGACAACCTGAATAATCTGAAGTCATCAGACAGCTCAATTTCTTATACTGCAGAAATCAAATATATTTCATTTTATATTTTATAATTTATTTAATATATTTAATGAAAGAAAATTATGTTTGTGTGTGTGTGTGTGTGTGTGTGTGTGTTAATATCCATTTATCAATCAAATCCATATCACACTAAGGCAGAAAGAACTGTAACACATTGCACTGAGTGTCCTGGCACATGAAATGATTTCAGTTACAAACAGGTCTTGCTCGACACGGCTTCATAGTAACAGGCTCTGTCATTAGAGCTTCTATATTGGTGAGCAGTCCTGCTATCTTTGTGTGCAACACTGAGCTAAACAAGGCAACAATCTGTGACTTTGCAATCCTATTAGTCTCCTCTCCCTTCTTACCACTTTGACCTCAGGAATAGTAAGCACTTTATTGATTATAATCTGCTGTAGCTAACTCTGACAGGATTACTAAGAGACCAAGTAAAGCTGTCCATACATCCAATTTCTATATCTGCTAATTCTTAGTCAGGGAATAATTCCTATTTGGGAAATGAATACATGGGGCTAGAGGAAGGCAGTGTATCTGGCAGCAAACACACAGGTAATGCATGCTTATCATTTTCAGTTTTGACAGACAGCCGCTAAAAATGGCTCCTTAGAAAATAAGTTTTTTTTAAAGAAGTAGCTCCCAAAAGATTTTCAGCTAGATCTTGTGTCAACTTATTCTGACATGTGAAAAAAGTTGACGTGTGACTGAGTTTACTGCAGGTAAGAATCAACAAGGTTCTCTTGCCGCAAGCACAGCTCAGACAATGCGTCTAGTAAGAGAAAATGAAGAGACAGATGCAGAGAGGGTGCAAAACAAGCAGCTGTTCAGCACCAGGTGCCTGTTTGGTATCTCTAAGAAATTATTTTTCAATATATATTTTCAATCATCTTCTATTTATGTTTAGAATGAACTCCTATGTATTCAAACTGGATTTGATAAGACAAGCACGTAAACAACATCAAATTTAGGTCAGAGATTGCATACATGAAGGGAGGAGAAAGGGGGAGGGGCATGCCAGTGATCAAAAACAACAGTTTAGAGTACATATTGTAGCTCAGCTGCTGATGTGGCCATTTATCAGCATAGTTAACAGTTAATCTGTTAAAATCCTCAGTGCCTGTCTATAATTATAATACTTTTCTGAGACGTAAGTCAGTCAAATCTGAACATATGATGAGCGAATAAAACATTGATTGTATTGTATTGTCTCTTTGTATTTTATTTTATTTTACAGGGACTACGGATGCAAACTAGCAACTCTGCTATAATCCGGCATATTTACATCTTCGATGTTCATTAATGTGCACTGTCCATAAATAGAAGTAAAGTAAAAGTAAACAAGTCTGTTTAGTAATAATTGAAAAAAGTTGACTTGCCATGTTTTTTTAGTTTTCATTAGAATTCATTGTGGAAACCTCACTAGTGTTTCCTTGTGGTATTACCATGAATGTAAGTATATGTACTGAATCTATGGGTATTACTGTTTGTGTCGCTGTCTGAAAGACAGTATTAGCAACATAGGCTAAGCTGCCTGGCTACCGTCCAAATAACAAAAAAAACACTAAAATGAAAGAATCCCGATTTGACCTAGAAACCCGTCTCTGTGCTCTAAAGAGAGAAGAGTAAAACACCATTTTGCATAAATAAGTAGATAGTAGATTGTTTCCCTACTGAACGAGTAGAACAAAATGCTGGTTACCTGGAGACAGTGACTGGTGAAAACAATACAGTTATTGTTGCGTAATGCTAGACTTGCCTTGTTTTGTGACGTGAATCAACCTTAATTTGGGAACCAGGAAAAATCCAGCCCAGTGGCAGGCCAAATGGCAGAATTACACGATGCAATCAGTATGTACTTCAGAATGATATGTTAAAGCAAAAAAGTTAACTATTGCCTGTTTAAGTTTTCTAGTAATAGTTGTCTGTATAGCCATTGCCTACTAAAAGAAGGCACACCTAAAAATACATATATCGTATTAAGTGTACGCAATATTTTCAACATTGTTGGTGCTTCACATTGCTGCCAGACAGCAGCTGATTAGGGATACATAGCTCATACAACCCCACATCAAAAGACCTGAGCTGTTGCTTTAACTAGCATTGTCTGAAACTTTATAATGATAGCGGAAGCTGTTGCCTTCCTACTCTTGCCATGTTTTGATCACTGTTGAGGAATCCTTTCATAACTTGCCTCTTCGACCGACTGGAGACGATGGACATTAATTGGTATACATGTAAACCTTGATGACACACAGTGAAGGTCATGATACACAAATTAAACACAAACTGTAGTGACATACTGTCAATAATTAGTAGTAATTATCTGGCTTGTGTGCAGCTGTTCCACCTTCAGGCTTAAGGACATCCCTCATGCTGCATCACATTGTGTTATTTGTAACCTGGTGGCACACACCTGATGCTCACACACACACACACACACACACACACACACACACACACACACACACACACACACACACACACACACACACACACAGAAGACACGGTTAAGATCTGGTGTGTCTGTGCCAGTGCAGAAAGGCAACATTAATGTGGCTGTGAGGAATGTGTGTCAACATTGAGAAATCCATCCTGCCTTCCCAGTTACTGCTTTGTCAAACTGTTCCCACATGGCACATTTGCAGTTTACAGAAATAACAGAAGGGCAGATTTGCACCTGAAATTCTTAACATTTTTTGAAACAATGGGTACTTCATTTCATCAAGAGGAAAACAAGATAAAATGTCTTTTCTAGCTGGTGACCACTGATATCACATGACAAATGACCACTGCTGCTAACAGATGTTATTAGCTGTAGCTGGCTTGCGTATCAAGCTAATCTAAGCTCCAAGAGTTTATTTAAAAAAGCTGTTTGCTTGAGGGGTTGCAACAGTATGAGGTTTCCACAGTATGACAACCCTCAGAAAATATCAAGTGTAATGAACGCATGGTATACAATATTACACAGCTACTATTTTGATCATTTAATATAAGTGTCAGGGACCAAGCTAGCAGGCACAAGAAGGCACAGTAGAATTTTCAAAAAATGAAAATAATCAATTAACAAAATATTCCTTAAAGTTCTGGGCCTCTAAAATAGGTCAACTAAACAGAACTTAACCTAAACTAAATACACCCTAGCTCAGGACAGACTAAAAACTACATAACAACTGAGACATAAGGGTTTGTAGCACCCTATAATGTAATAATTTCCTGAAAATGTAATTAAATGTGCACTTAACTCAATCGAAAATTAATAAAACCCAATAATGTAATAACTTCACCCATAGTGTAATAAAATATCCTGACTGATATTGTAATAACATTTTTACATTTTTTTTATTACATTTTCAGGTGGGTCTTTTTATTTTTCAAAACTGTATAATGTAATACTTAACAGATAATGTAATATATATGTTCATTTTCAGTCCAGAGTTCTACATTTTGTGTTTTGAGAATCTAAGAGAATCAGAATCAAAATCCTTTCAGAATCAGAATAATAATGAGAATGTTACTGTTAAAAAACTTCACAGATTTCCCACAAATCACTACCTCATGAAAACAACCACAAACCAACAAAACAACTTTCAGTACTTTCAATTTAATACCTTAGGGAAGAAAATGTACCTGGTATAATAACCTTCAATTATATACAACATATACCTTAAAACTGGTAAACAGCTGCATCTCTCATCCTCAGCTGACATTTATATGTTTGAACTTGATGTGAACCCTATAAAACTGGCTGTAACTTTATAGTGCACCAATTTTTATACATACTTTGTATTATGTTTACATGATGAAATGCTAAAAGACTGAGGCTAAAGCTGCATGTCCCACTGCATGTCAACAGCATCCTTACAAGCCGAAGATTATTGTAGAATTAATGGAATGGAAGACACAGTGTTGTTCTTGAAGTGCAGTTCAGATCTAGTTAGTCCTGGTATTGTAAGTATTATAATGATAAATCAACACATTCAGTTACTTAGATGTTTAAAAGTGAAACTGTATGTTTGATGTACAGTTTTAGGATGAGGACTAGTGTGCTTGTGATTGTGACGTTATCTCGCATAACACTGAATGGGATTTTTTAGAATTGTCTTTGTATATAAGTGTGTATATTCCCTGATTTAACAATTTGGGATTTCTATACTCCTATAGGTATTGGCATGGGCCCCAAAAATGGGTATTGGTCAGGCTCTGCTGACTACTGATGATAACAAAACTGATTTTAATAGGTTGAACATGTTTTTCGTGTTCAAATAATTATTTGGTCATAGCGATGTGAAAAAGACGTGTAGTTTACCTTCACGTAAGCAAAGATTTAAATAGTTAGATATGTAGATGGATGGATGAGTGGATGGATAAATTCTTTATTGATCCTGAGAGACATTACCCAGTAGCAGCATACAAATGACAACAGCAAACACGAGAAAAAACGTCTGTGTAACATTACCCAAACTAATACTAATATGTAAGCTCATATTGAACTCTGTATTTAGAGAACGAGAAGAAAAGATGGGTAAAAAAGTTGGTCTACTTTTTGTCAGTTAATTCTGGCAACACTGATTTGCATAGCCGCGAGGTTCCATGAAGGTCTGTGTGCACTCAACATTGACAGCTGCTCATGTTGATGCTGTCCAAAATTCGTGACTGTTCAGTCTTTCAGTATGTGCCCACAAGCGCTGACTGTGTGTAACACATTGTATGCAGACACTCAGTGTTATATTTACAGAAACATGCATAAGTTGCCTAACTGTGTACGTTTTAAAGTTTACAGGGGTCGTGATCTGGAGCATACCTAACACATTGTCAGCTCTCTCTGTGTCATTGTGTGGGCTTATACTGAAAATAGGAGTGGGTGTTCTAACAAGCACCATTTAGCCACATGCACTTAACTCTGTCACACTTTTCATTTGACTCCCTCACCTATTAAAGTTCCACCTACACCCCATTCTTTCTTTTTTAGATTCTTTCTCTCTCTCTGATGACAGGCAGGCGGGCTTCTCTCTCTCTCTCTCTCTCTCTCTCTCTCTCTCTCTCTCTCTCTCTCTCTCTCTCTTCCTGCATCTCTCTCGACACGTCTGTCTCTCCATTATGCTGCCGTATCGTAAACATTTCAGTCACACTTAGTTGCAGCGCTGGCTGATTTATTTAGCGCTGCTCCATGTCTGCCTGCGCACAAAGCTGTCCTCTCCATCTCTGTCGCTGCCTGTCACTGCCGCTCGCTCACAGTGCCTTCCAGCACGCCTGTACACACACACGTACACTCGCATGTACACACACACACACATTTGACGGTCTCTTCTCTTCCATCTCTTCTTCATCTGTCTTCGTGTCCTGTTACCATTGTGTCCCACCTCCCTCTTTTAGCCTCAGTCCTTTATCTTATCAGAAGCCTTTTCTTTAGTTCAGCTTCTCTCTTCTCTCCCGTCCTCTCTGTCCATCATACTTCCCTCTCAGCTATTAGAACTCTTATTGAGGATGGTTCGCCCTTTACAACATATTTTATATCAACTTTTTTTTTTATCACTCAGTCTGTTTCTCCCTTTAAGGTCGGCTGTGTGTCATTATCTAATGCAAACTATGCATAAACCAATAGTGTTTCGTATTTCTGGTGAAATGAGCAGTTGGAGAACTTGATACAGCAACTCTCGAATGGGCTGTATGCAGTAGAACATCAGTACAGAATGTGACTAACTGTGTTCAAATGTGTTCAACTGTGTTCCTTCAAACATTAAAAGTGTGGCCTACTTTCAACAAGGCTGCCACTTGAGCCGGTAACATTGAGCTGAAAATGAAAGATTACAGACCCCTTAATCACAGTCGCCATTTACCTTTGGTATCTGGGTCAGTGACGTGGTCCATTGTTCAGTTTGTTTCAGCTTCTAAATGCCCCTCTGGCCATGTAAAGAAAGCAGCAGCTTCAGTCCTGCGTCAGCATCTGCACAGTACAGAAGTAGATGTGTTTAGGCAGTGCTTACGTTTGACAGTTGGATCTCAATCACCCACACACATCACTGGCGGCTAGCTGCCATGCAAGTTGCTGGCGTGTCCATCACGAGCAACCTGTACAGTGTCTTGGCCAAGGACACTCTGACATATGAACCGGAGGACTCATATCAACATACTGTTCGTAAAGGGCCATTGCAGCCTTTCCAAAGCTCACATGTTCATATTTTTACTTGACATTCTTCTCCTTGTTCTTCTTGTTCTTGATCATGCTGTTGTTGTTCATCACTCTCTATTAAACCATCATTAGTAAATGGTAAATTGATACTGAATTTGATTTTAGGTAAAGGTACAACATGTAAGAATTGGCTACCTGTTGAATTCATACTGCTAACAAATATATCACCAGAATACCTGCTAACTGCCACTTAGTTAGCTCAGTTAGCAGTGCAGCTTGCCCAACTGCTGGGGGGAGGTTGGTGTTTACACTGCTTGCACAGGAGCTTTGAACAAAAATTCTTGCATACTGCAGCTTTTAACAATTATTTTACATGTAATAAGCCATTGTAAAGGTTTATAGGCATCAGCTGCAACTTTATATGGACCATCCAAATATTGTATATAGACTAACTAGACAGTATTAACCATTTACAAAGTATTATACATATCAGCTGCAACTTAACCATAATAATAAATGATAAATAAAAGGTTATTGAAACATTTCATTCTCTGTTAAAAGTGAAATAACTATTAGCTAAAGTCTAATTAGCTATCAATCAACCATTTATTGCTGAGGGTCTTAAAGTGTCTCCTTGTTCTTGTTCTTCTTGTTCCTCTTCTTCTCCTTCACCATCTTCTCCTCCTCCTTCCTGACACCAAACCTGCTACATTGCATATTTAGACAGTCCTCCAGCCACATTTTTTAAATGATGAAAAAACTGAGCGCACATTTGCTGCTGCAGATTCTCGCTAAATAAATCTCGAGCGTTCATGAAAATAAATAACACGATTTTAATGCCATGGCAGATAAAGTGAGCTATTTTTTGTGAATTATATCTCAAAAACAGAACAAGGTCACCTGAAAGTTTCCCTTTCCGATGATGGACCCTCCTGTATCTCTCATATGTCTTCCTCCTCTTCCTCCTCCTTGGCCCCAGACTAACTGCTGCAGAGCAGCTATACTATATTTATAAATTACTTTTTTATTCAGCAGCTATACAGCTATTTGTCTCTCTGTCACCATATTTCCTCTTCCTTGCTTGAGGATGTCTTGTCTAGACATCTTATTAAAGTCAATAACATAGAGTGACCTGGAGAGACTGTGTAACAGAGATCACCTGAGGCATGATTTCTCCTTTTAAGCTGTTCACCTCGTTGCTTTGTGTCTGTGTGTGCATGGAAATGTGTGAATTTATGAGCTGTCATGTCTGCATGTGCCTGTTTAAAGAATATATTGTGCTTGTGATTTTTTCGTAATTAGTTTTGAACGATTGCCTTTCCACTGAGAGAAGTCAGGTCTTATCTGTATTGGAAAGCTACTTAAGTCTTGAGCATGTCAGTGAAGCATGAAACTGGGGTGAATGCAAATATTTCTTACTGCACATCTGAGAGTGGCATGAAGCAGATGCAGTGTTTGTGTGCGTGAGTGTGCGTGAGTGTGTGTGTGTGTGTGTGTGTGTGTGTGTGTGTGTGTGTGTGTGTGTGTGTGTGTGTTTGCATGTTAGGGTTCGTTCACACTTGATGTAATTGAAATTCGGAGCGGCATGACCCACAACATTGTGGTACTAAACCATTAGCTGTGCGGTGGTGTGTGGCAGCCTCATCTTCTCCTCACTGACGGTAGTTTACCTCCGCCACATCAAAACCTCAGCTTTCAATAAACTCTAAGAATGGATCTTGCTGTTAATTTTTGACCCATTTCTTCTCTTCTCACAAGAAGTGTAACTTTACCCCTCAGCCTTTTGGACAGTCTCACAGGCAATTTCAGGGTCACATTCTCAGCTGACAAGTCTATTGACTACTTGTCTGTCATCTGTCATATACAGTTGATCACTGTGGATTTTTCTTAGTACTGTGTCTTTTTTCTGGTGTCAGCTGGTGTTCAGACTTAAAATAAATAAAAAAACAGTTTTGGTCTTTATAGCTAATGTACCTGCGCATGACAACTGGGCCACTGGGGAATTTTTGTGTAAGTTACTCATTTGAATTATATTAAGGTTGAGAGTTATGCATAATTAAGGCCGCCGCTGCTTAGAGTAACCCCCAGCTGTGAGCCATTTTGCTGTCTCTGTGCTGTTGATGGCCTTCAAAGAATTGTTCATGCAAATATTGGTAAATTAATATCAGCCAAGGGCAGAGCACAATTTGGAAGAATAAACACCTGGAGTCAAGTAGAGAACAGAGTTTGTCTTTTAAAACGTATATGCCAGCTTTTATTTTTATTTATAACACGTCATTGTGACATATAGAACTCAGTATTTGTCATTTCGTCATTCTTTCTTGCGATGTGTATTGTGTATTTTGTGTGTCACCCTGTAAGATGATGTTCATATCCCTGCATTGGTAAGAAAGGTATTGTTTGCAATTTTGTCCCTTGAGGCATTTGTTCTTTGGGGGTCCAAGCTGCCCCTGTGGAGCAGTGTGGTGACAAACCATCAGTTTAAAGATTTTTCACAATGAATGCATGTGGTTTCTGAGGAGCCAGGAACACAACATCTCTGTGTTTGTGTGTGTCACCACACTGGTACTTATTTCCATGGTTACGGTGATCCAGGATGGTCTATCAAAGCGGGCCTCCTGCAGACATCTTTGTGTGCTCTCATTACTGCCCTGTGTGTGGCCTATCCAGCTGTGAGAGTGGGAAAGAGGGACAGAGAGAGTGGGACGACAATGCAGAGCTTATGGGAGAAAAGATGCACGTATGTGGAAACAAAATACAGCAAAAATGAAGCACACCGGAATGAAGGAAGGCGGCGAGATGGAGAGTGGTTATAAGATCACTGTAGGGCCTCCCATGAGAGACATGCAGCACGACAATGGAGATACTGATGAAGTGGCAGCAGAGGCACAGATTGATGCTGAGTCTGAGAGATGGAGAGGAGCAAAATGCAACAAATGACAGCTTTAACTGAGATACTGAGAGTGAAGAACAAAATAGGCTCAGAACCCTCATCGCAATCCTTTTGATAGAGATTTCTCAATGTGTTTTTTGCAGCCAGTCTTTCCAGAAACATACATTGATTTTGATAAGGGATTAGATAAGTACCTCTTCTGCAAGCCCTTGGTTGAGAAATGCAGCATTTCTAATTTGGAAAAGGAAGGAAGGTTCTGCATCAATGTAGAGACAGAGCATAACTCAGTGTCTGTAGCTTATGTTGATTGTTGATTGTCTGGCCTCAGCTGGACAATTAAGTTATGTTGTGACATTGATCCCACGCTTTGAATTGTGGGCAGACATTAGGCTAACATTACTTATGTAGGAGGCATGTCAGAGGGAGGCAGAGATCATCTGCAAGTGATGATAAGAAATATGTTTTTAAACGGACATCTCAGGGCACATGTAGGATCTGGGAAACACATGCTGGACGAGACCCACACTTAGTAGTAGTTCTTATTTAGTCTTTCCCCTTATTTTATGATGTCATTTTTTCATATTCATCAAATTATGTAGTCATTTTTACAGTAGAACAATTCCTCTTCAAGTACACTATGTTTGATGAGGAAAAAGATACAGACAGCCCACACAGGCTGATCAACCTTTGTTTCTTCATTCAAAAAGTAATTCAACATACAGCAGGAACTTAATTACCAGATATTAGTGGATGTACCATTGTCCTCAATTTTGTTTCATTATTGCTCTGTTGTTTTTCCTTACAAAGGAAAATTTGATGTCTGTGCTTTGTGTTTGTTTTCAAAATTATAAAAATAGTTACATTAAAATATGCAAACTAAAGATATTGACGCTGGATTGATGCTAATGTATAAAATTGGAACTGGTCTCTTGGGAGATAGTTATGTGAACACTTATAACTGCTGCACACATGCACTTGTGTGTGTTTGAGGTGCTAACGCATTTTTGTTATATGACAAATATGAATTTAACCTGACCTGAGTGTATGGAGGAGGAAGAGAGCTGGAGGGGACCATATATGTTTTCCCTGTGAGACTGGGCCACTTTAACAGAAATGGAACATTATATTCTATATATAGCATTATCTGTGAGTGTGTGCATGCTTGTGTGTGTGTGTGTGTGTGTGTGTGTGTGTGTGTGTGTGTGTGTGTGTGAGTGTGTGTGAGTGTGTGTGTATGTGAAAAACACCAGAAAGGAAATGTCAGTTCATAAATAAAGGAAGCATGTGTTGCATATTAATGGTGTGTGAGTCCAAATATGTGTTACATGCTGCTAATGAGTTTGAAGCTGATAGGTCATTGGAGTGACAAATACACTGATGAGGGAATGGTTTGTATGTAGGATGCCATTAAAAGTAGGCTGCTTCTTAGAATAATGCTGTTTTCAAGTCAGTGTGTTTGTGTTTGGTTGCACATGTTTATCTTGTGTCAGGTAAACTTGTATGAGCTGTAATTGCACTTTAAATTGTGAAGCTTTGGTTATTTGCGTCCAGTATAGTGCAAGTTGACACTTAACAAGTGCTAGCTTAAATTTGAGGTCACAGTCTCGAAACATTAGGTAGTTCACATTCAGCATGCAGATCTCTGACAATGTAGTTTAGTACAAGTCTGCCTACTTGTTGGGAAACAGAGATAACCGGTCCTTTACAAAATGTTGAACTTGGATTGATGAACTTTGCATTTTCATTTCCTGTGATCTTTGTGGTTGAATCTGTACTGATTTGTTCTTGGTGCACACATGAGATGGAATCTCTTCTGCTAGGGGTCTCTCTATCAAAGAAAAAAAAAATGTGTGTAGTGTTGTATGGGGAGGGCGGGCAGAGCTGGGAGGGCATAGCCACTGTTCAGCTGCTCAGGTGCAGAGCCAGACCTTCTGGAGGAATAAACACCTGAAGTCAAATCTTTTGTACTAACCCCAATTTGGAAGACACCGTCCAACTTTACTCATCACCTCAAGCACATTGTCACGTTCCTTGGGCCCTTCTTGAGCAGTTCTTGCAGTTTGTCCGGGCATATTGTCCTTCTGAGGGGGCAACTGCCATTGGGGATTGGAGTTGCCATCAGTGGGTACACTTGGCCCACATGTTTGTTTGCCCACATGATGTTATTAACTCCGCCTGTTGGTGGTTTTCATGCTGTGGCTGATCGGTGTACAGCAAATGTTTTCTGACACTGCCTTTGCCACACATGAGATTTAGGCTCCATTAGTTTTTTCAAACATTTTTAACTTTAAAACAATAAAAGGCTTCAGGGGTTAGAACTTACAGACTGATTTAGGAAACTGGGTTAGCCTCTCAGCGCTCACTTGCTTCTTTGAGCTCTTCAATTGGATATATCCGGTACCGTTTTCCACACAGTGGATAAGACAGTCCCAAGGGAGGCCCATGGAACAGAGGCTAGCTTAAAGAGGAGGCAGGATTTTGGCTCTTAATACAGCACTGTAAATATGACCCTTTGCATCTGTCCTCTTGAATCATTTAATCTAGAAATTCCTCGCTAATGATGTGTCTCATCCTTGATTGCAAAAAATCGTCAGTAAAGGTTGAAGTGCATTTTGTAGTGCACATGCACAAACTAAAAATAATAATAATAATAATAAAAAAAAGGGTCTATCAGTAGATGATTAGTTAATAGATCAATCTCACTTGAATATCTCACTTCAATATGTTCAAAATGTTGTTATCCAAAGCTGTACTAACACACACACACACACACACACACACACACACACACGCGCGCACGCGCGCACACGCGCACACACACACACACAC
>CAEMYA010000076.1:726651-779761 GCA_903131615.1 Diplodus sargus | reverse complement strand
ACACATGTATTGTTTACATGTGTAATATCAGTTTAATTTCCTCTCATCTCCTGCCTCCTCTTTATTTTTTCTCTTTATTCTTCTCCCCCCCCCACCTATGTCTGAAAGATTCATCAAGCCATTTGCTAAACATCTCCTTTTCAGAGGCGTACAGGGCGGCTATCCAACGGTCTCCTCTCCCCTCCCTCCCCCCTCATCTTTGTTTTCTTGTCTCCTTCCCACAGTGAGAGCAGGAATAGAGCAGTCAGATGTCAGCCTTGAATATGTTTTTTCATTTTGTTTGTGGAAGCTGATTGGGTCTCCGTGTTTCTGAGATACCTACCTGACCCTCTCTCTACTCCTGCTTCTCTCACTTCTTCTCTTTCTCCCACTTTTCTTCCTCCATTCATTTATTTTTTCCCTATGAGGCTCAGTTTCTCCACCAATTTCCTCCACCAGCTGTCTTTGCTTCCCTCTCATCTCGCCTCTTATCTGTCCCTGCTTGTCTTTTCCTTATATCTCCATGCCTTCTCCTTTCTCTGTCACTCTGTCCTCTTCCGCTCCCTCCTCCCTTCTTTTTTCTTCCATCAGTTCTTCCACTTTCTCTCCCTCCTCTTGATCTCAGTACCAGCTTAATCTTTCCCCCCTCCTCTCTCTCTCTCTCTCTCTCGCTCCCTGTGTGTGTGTGTGTGTGTGTGTGTGTGTGTGTGTGGTATTTGTCTGTTTGTCTTTATTGCTTTGTGTGTGTGTGTGTGTGTGTGTGTGTGTGTGTGTGTGTGTGTGTGTGTGTGTGTGCACATCTGTAGATATCAGCCGAGTCAGAGGCCCACCAGAGAAGCTGCGAAGCTTTAAGCTGTTACATAACAAATGTCCTCTTGACTTGGAAGTGTGTCATTGCTTTGGATAAGGGCCCCTTGTGGCCAGTGCCTTAAGACCTCTCCAGGCCTCCCTTGATAGCACTAATGCTCAGATGGAGAGATAAAGTAGGAGAAAAGAAGCGTGGGGATAAAGGGCAAACAATGGTGAGGAATTAGAGAGAGATGGAAAAGGGCACGGAATGAGGACAGAGAGAAATGAGAGGTGAGCGACATGGAGCGTAGGTACAAGTCTGACATAAAGCAGAGGTAAGAAGGTGCAGCACTTAGAGGGTCAGAGGGGACAGTCACTGGTGGGATTCAGGAGGAGGAACAGGGAGTGGAAGAAAGGGAAATGGAGCATCTCTGACGGACGGAGAGAAAAGGCAGGGAGAGAGCAGGCAGATGGAGTAACTGGGTAATTGTCTCGACATAAAGGAGAGGTTGCTGTGCTGTCTGTCTGGGTGGGTTTCGTTTGTCCTCTAGTGTCACAATAGTTTAATTTATATGCATCGTGTTGCAGAAGGCAGTGGATGCTATTCGCTGCTAGAGAGAGAACCAAATGTCACAGGCTCCTGGATTGCAGCAGAAACAATAGACATGTATATTTACCCTAAGACTTGTACCTCTTTATGTAAATATGATGGCAGTCCAGCATGTTGAGCTCATCATGTTAATGTAAAAGTCATGATGGTAATCTTACAAGATGGCAGCTAGTAAAGTTTCCATGTCACTTTCATTATGCCTGAACTGAATGCAGTCAATAAAGACTGCAGAAGCGCAATATAAAACATACCTAGAGATTAAACCCGTGCCTTGCTCTTCTGTGTTCAACTGCACATAGAAGGTAAAATCAGTTCAATAAACACCGTTCAATAAACACAATAAACACAAATCACTGTGAAAGAGCCAATTATGGGTGTAAAGATTCTTCTCAAAGATCAGTCTATAAAAACTATTCATTCCTGTTCGGTGCAGACAGTGCAACAACAATCATACTAACCGCAGTTATTATCAAACATTTCTGGAAGACAGAAAGTTCAGCTTTACATCACATCACAGCACAAAGACAGTGTAAAGACTACTGTTTTAGCCAAACTTAGTTTTAGGGACTAGAAGTTTGGTTTAAAACGTAAAAACAAAGATTACCAAGAGAATGTAAAGAAACAACAGTGCTGATGCTACGTCAAAGACATCTGTGAACTGAGTAGCAGAAAACTGACACTAGCATGCGAGCTAGCTAGCACCGTCCTGTCCTGTCTCGTAGTATGGCTATACTAAAATTACCTACCTCGCAGTTTGGAGAGATGGGAGATGTAAGTGATGGGCAAGTTCACTACTTAGTCTTACAAGTAAACAAAATAGACTTGAAATGTCAAGAAAGGACTTTTTTTCATGTCTATTTTCCTGAATAAACAGAAAATACAAAGATGTATGCATTTGTTTTTCTTTCTTCAGCTTAATTGCTCATTGTAAAACACACTTCATTACAACTCAGCATAAATGAAACCAAAAAAGTATTGTTTTTTCTCCCGTTCCTGCCTGTGTCTCCTCTCCCCCAGGGTCATAGTCATGGTCAGGGTAGGTGTAAATTACCTCTGTACTGTATCCCCTGTCTTCAAACTGATCTTAGCCATTCTTGGAGGCTGTGTTCAGTCCTAGTCTGGTATCTAGCCGTGTTCACTCTAAGGCTGCTAAACTTGGTTAAGCTAAGCACCGCTGCCCTTGGAGACCCCAGTATGCCCCATATGGGTAAATTCTACACCCGCTGGCTCCATGACTACCTTAGCGGCCAATTAGCCAACAGTAGCTATACAGAGTCATATTCCAGATCAGAGCCACTGTAAATCACCTCCTTATTGCATCCTGTGTCTTCAGTCTCGGAGAATGTGTTCAGTCCCAGTTGGGTGTCCAGTCATGTTCATTGCGAGGCTGCTGAGCCTGGTTGAGCAGAGTCCCAGTAATCTGAGGCCGCAGTCCAGGCTAATAGGGCCACTAAGTCCATGGCTAACAGTTAATTAGCTAACAGCAGCTATTTGCTGTAGCCAAAGATATAACCCACAACAAAGAGTATATTGAGTGGCAGTTGTACATTACTCTGCTGACTTCAAAATTTGGGTACTTCTCATAAATTACACTTTCAATACTACTTCAGTAATATTAAAACATGATTACTACAGTTTGTATCAGATCTTTGGCTTTAGCCATGAGGGAGATCATGAACTTGGTCAAACTGTAAACTGTCTACATTTTATGGGAGGCAGTTTTTCTCTGAACTATCTGCAGTATTGAATAGGTTACCACAGCTGTCTCTGGGTCTGATTCCCCCCAAAATCAGACCAAATGATTTACAGTAAGGAGACCGTGTGCCTTTGTTTACATTTTTCTAGACAAAGATTTGCAGTTAGCCATATATGAAATATATCATATCTAAGGAAGCAGATGAAGATCTTTCTTTGGATATTTTTTTTGACATTATATTTTGTGTTTTTTTGCTGACACTGGTGCAGAATCAGCAAAGAGAAAAACAATTGAGTGAAGAAAAAAAGAAAAGCTGACCTGCAAAACAGAGCATGCGCCTTCCAGATTGAGATTTTTGTAATGCCAGTTGGTTCTGCTCATGGAAAATGCATTTTATTTTCTTCATTTTGGGAACACAAAATGAAATTTCCTCGTAGATGCTTTAAATGTGTGCAGATTTTGCTGCCAAGCTTCCAGTTTATTTTACCAGTGACTGCTGATTTTGTTCAAGTCTTACTTACCTGTCGCTAAGAGTTATTTTTTTCATGTCTTTCTGCCTTTTTTGTACAGCCTTTTGTTTCTTTATGTACAAAACATTACTTTTTTTATATAGATATATTTAGATACATGAGGCTGGCAATGCTGTGTTCCATGTCTGCAAGCGCCTTATGCTGTCATGCCCATGCACTAATTTTAAAGCACTGAAGCACGCCCCATCTTTTTTTAACCATTGGCATTGTTTTTTAGTTGTGAGTGTGTGAGTGTGTTAGAGCTTGTTTGTATGTGTGTAGGGGATCAGGCAAGGTGAAAAGAAAGCCTTGTTGAAATCCATCAGAGATTCCCTTCATTATATGAGGGCAGACGGGCAGAGAGCCAGAGACCTGTTAACAGTGTGTGTGTCTGTCTGTGAGTATGTGTGTGTGTGTCTGTCTGTGAGTATGTGTGTGTGTGTGTGTGTTCAAGTCTGTGGTGAACAGGGCTTTGATTGAAATGTCCCCATCAACTCTGCTGTCCTTTACAATCATCTACACAGCATGAGGCCAACAGTTCAGCAATACCCAAGACACACAAGAATCCAGGTCACTGAGAAGAACCAGATTAATGCAGGAAAGCAGAGAATATGAATACATGCATGATATGAACAATCCTGGCTGGTATAATTAGGAACCCCAAAACATTACATTTTAAATAGATAAATCATAGATTATGAAAAAAAAATATTTTCTATGACTTTTGTGTAAAATATAAGTAAACCAAAATGCTGTGAAATAAGGGAATATATTATTATAACTGACCACTTCATTACAGAATGTTATTCATCATTCATTTTTGTATGAATTTTGGAATTGAATTTTATTGGATAACATTTTTATGTAATTGTAAAAATCTCAAGTCTTTTTATTTCATAATGGCGGTCTCCCCATAAGACAGTTTTGTCTGTTACAAAATGGGTCTTAAGAATAGAAGTTTATTCTTGATTTTAGATCAGTCTTTAGGTAAGGTCCATTAACACTTCTTTTTGAGCTTTCAACTGAGTTCATCCATATAAAACCAGCTTGGTGTTTGAGGGCTCAATCATAAGTCTGGCTCAAAGCAGCGCACAGCGCAGGTGTCATCACTAGTTTCAGACTGACGCAGTTGTCATTTTCACACCCAGCGCCCATGTGGTGTAAATAGCAAATGTGCTTGTGCTCACCTGTGCGCCCCTGAACGTGTTGTTCTTAAAGTGAGGTGTGGTCAGACGTACTGATGGGGGATTTCTATATTGAGGCAGTGGAAAGCGACAGCGCCATGGACCAACAAAAAGCTGGTCTAAAATCAAAATTATGGTTTGTTTACTGCTATTTAAAGAGCACATTAGATGCACCTACATGCATCTAATGTAGGTTCACACTGTTCACACATCTGATTTTATGATTTGCTTTCAGTTATTTTAAACTTTTCCTTGAACACACTCATGTCACTGTGACAAATATCATGGCACATTGAATCAGCAAAACTGAAAGCTGTAGTTATAAACTCTCCAAAGAGAACGAGTCAGGAGCTTCAAACAATCAGTGAAGTTTATCAGCTGATCTTGTGCCCAAATGTGCATTTTAATGTAGAGATCTACATATTGTTTCTGTTGCTGGAGGATCTGCAGGTAATGTCATTTATATTTTCCTCACAAAGGACGTACTTCTCACCTCTCATCCCACCAGTTATTGATCAGGATGACTTTTTATGACCCGTCCCACCTGATCCATGGACTGAGAATCGTGCACACACAGAGGGACAGCACTCCTCCTCCTTCTCCGTTATTTTTTCATATGCAGTTAAACAGAGTTGCTGATGGGACAGGTGATTGTGAATTAGCGGGGCAGGGGGTCCAGCAGCTGAGGATTAGCACTGATTATGCCACTGGTTAATATGTGCCAGGCTCTGGTGCACCTGGTTCTTTAAGGGAATGGGAGACGACACTCTAATTGGTTTGATTTATGTTCCGCCCAAAACACAACCATGACTAATACAGAATCTAAATACTACCTCTTTGTGCTGTTCACTACACTTTGTGTCCAGATTATCCACCCTTTAACTAGCAAAATGCACTTGGACACGCCCTGAACACACTGGCGTGCTGCGCTGAAGGCAATGTGCTTACACATCTAAATAGGGCCCTGAGTGTGTTTGGGGTAAAGCAAGCTTTTACAAAAAAGGTGATATAAGCCATAGAGTTGGTTCTTTGTTGCAAGTTATAAAATGTGAATCTTTAGTCATCTCTGAAATTCTCTGTGATTGTTACTTTAAATGCCACTTAGGCCAAATACCCAGCAGAGCTGTCATTAACCTGGTTTTCTGTCATTTTTGTTTGACAAAATCCACACCATGAAATAATGATGCCAGTTAGGTGTCTCCCCTGAAATGATCTATAAATGCTTGTGTGGATGCACTACAACAGCATTTAAAGGTGAGCCCATATTGAAGAAGTGTGTCTATGTCTTCTGATAAGGTCTAGGTGCCACATGAATATTGTGAAAGTATCAAAAGCTCAATCAGGAGTTCTGTGAGGATGTGATGTCACCCTATGCAGTCACCGCCTTCAGCCACACCCTGAGAACAGCCTGAGTTGCAAAAACACCTGGAGAGTTGATGTGAAAACAGAATGGGTTAGGGTTAGTGCAGTGCCTGCTAAGGCCTCTGAGAGCTGACCAATCAGAGCAGACTGCGTGTTTTGGGAGGAAGGCCTCAAAGAGACAGGCGCTAAAAAGAAGCATTCAGTCCGAGAGCGAATAGAGGAGCTGCAGCAATGGACGGTTTGAGAGAAATGTGTATTTTGAACATTAAACCATGTAAACATTTCCTAGTAGACACCCAAAATAAGATTATGAACCTGAAAATGAGCATAATGTGGGTCCTTTGAGATGGCACTATATAGTCACTAAAGTGAAATAAAAACGCATACAAACAAAAACACATTACACACATTACATAACATACAGACACCGCTAATACAAATACAGACAGCTCGCTCACCCTCTCCCACCTACACCCTGCCCTCAGCTGTTGTACAAGAACAACAGAGTACAGTGACCTGCATAACAGATCCATTACATCTGCAGAAGGAGCAATTGGAGCAGGTTGTCTGATTGTAAGTACACACGCATTAAAGGCATAAGCGGGTTGTTTTTAGATGAGAAAATGGAGATGTCCTGAAGCAGCAGAAAGAGATAATGAAGTGATGTCAGAGAACGGGAACAGTTATTCTGGTCTGATGGAGCTTGTATTGGAATGACATCTGTGCCTCATGGCAGACAATTTTCATATGCATATTCACCCCCAACCATCATGTTGATGTTCACATGTTGTGGATGC
The DNA here is from genome assembly GCA_903131615.1 of Diplodus sargus. Classification (NCBI taxonomy): domain Eukaryota; kingdom Metazoa; phylum Chordata; class Actinopteri; order Spariformes; family Sparidae; genus Diplodus; species Diplodus sargus. The sequence continues at coordinate 772,835 of CAEMYA010000076.1, read as the reverse complement.
ACACCCATCATCACGAGCACATTATTATTCACAGACCACTTGAGTCCGCTTGGTCACTGCAGGGATGTGAAGCTTTATGAAAGGTTACCGGCCTGAATGTTCCAGCTTATTGACCTTTTGTGATTCCTATCAGTCTGAGTTAATTGTAGTGCATTTGCAATGATCACAGTTGATGCGATCGATTGCAGCGGTTCATTGTACAGTATAGAATCCATACTGTGCAGGACGTGACAAGCAATACCACGCAGAGGTACTGTGGGAATCAGAGTTATAATACCTTTTATTGGATGATTCAACCAAATACAATCAGTGGGCATGCACTGAAATATCTGCACACACATGCCACCCACAGACTCACAGACACTTCCAGTCACGGATATCAATTAATCATTCTGGTTTTGCACGACTCGGTCAAAGTGTTGATCAGATTTTTTTATCCACCACGACTCTTTTTGCTCCTTCACACTGACTCTGTTTCTTCCTCGGCACACTCTGTCCGTTTTAACTTTCAGTGAACGTCATCAGTGCACAGTGTCTGTGCGCAGTTTAGCGCAAGAGACAGTAAATCAGACTGTAAGACTCACACACACACACACACACACACACACACACACACACACACACACACACACACACACACACACACACACACACACACACACACACACACAGAGTTAGAGGCAAAAGTCAGCTAACGTCAGGATTTGGAATAGCTTTATTTTTCCCTTCAACTGCAATGATGGCTCCTCAACACATCTCACAATGATTGCACTTGAATTTTTTGCGAGGTAAAATTTAGATGTTCATTTTGTGTCTGCGTATCTTTCGTTCATTAGCGGAGCAGCAGCAAGATAGCTCACCAGCCTGTTCGCTGTGGTGGCAGAACAACTGGCTCTGTCGCTGGCTCGCTGTTTTTACAAACCAACTAGGAGAAAAGCATAAGCACAGCCCATTAACACCACATAGTTATTGAACATACAGTTAGGAAATAATGATAATAATAACAGAGATTTTTTTCAAAGCCCTGGTAACTTTAGTCTGCTGGACAACAAGAGAGAGGGAGATGAGTGGGACCAGGGCTGAGAGGGAGACCAGAGACACTGCAGTTGCAGAGAAGACCAGCTCCAGAGGATGAGTGACGCCGTCAGTTCCGCCATTTTTCAGCCAGTGGAATTTTTTTTTAATTCCCTAATTTTGATCGGAGCATAAAAACAAAAGTATGACAAACAAATGTGTGATTATTTTTTTTGTATCACACTAAAAAAACCCATCATTTTTTGATTTGGGATTTTGGATGCTTAATTGAATATCAAATGAAAGAATGATACACAGAATGATACATTTTGATCGCTTTTCTGAATATTAAGTCTTTTTCTTTTATTTATTTTCGTGTGAGCTCTGAATTTTGATGACTAATGAAACATCATTTTACTTTCACATCCTTGTAGTTATTCTAGCAATCCATGGTGTGGGGTTATATGGAGGCGCTGAAGGTAGATCATTTGCTGATTCACAGCCTATTGTCTGTAGTTCTGATGCTAGAGGTTGCATGATATACAGAACATTCCAAGGTGTTAACTCGTGTCCCGTACTGGTCACCTTTCGTGCCGAGCTCAGCCTCGGGGAGCCTTGACATGAACATGCACTGTCAACCAGAACAAGCGGTCTTTACATTGCTGACCTTAGATAGAACAGAGCCATTGTTAAAGACATTAATAACATAAATGTGTAGTGACAACGGTCCTTTACATTTGAGTGTCATGTCTATGGAGCCCTAAAACTGCTAAAAGTAGTAAGAGATTATTAGTGTGTAATGTGCTGAATGCGTCAATCAAGATATTCTTAGTTAATATAAATTGGTTTACAATTAAATTGAAGTTTAAATTCCTGCCATTAGTATGTACCATGCGCTAAATGCCTGTGTGTGTGGTTGTGTGTGTGTGTGTGTGTGTGTGTGTGTGTGTGTGTGTGTGGTTGTGTGTGTGGTTGTGTGGTTGTGTGTGTGTGTGTGTGTTGGCACAGGTCTGGGCCGCTGTGCTGACTGTGATACACAGCGGCCTATCCTTTGCTGTGGATTAGTGGCTGTAAGACTATGGATGCGGGCGGCAGCGCAGTAATCTATTGTGGTAATCTTCTGCCAATGTGCTGAGGGATCATTAGCTAGATCATAGGATCAGATTTGGGGCTGGATTTATGCAACTGCCAGGTGCTGGTCTGGTGTGTTCAGCAGACTGTGTGTGAGAGCATTGAGCACAAGGTTAACAAGTTGCATAAACAAGCTTGTCAATGGATGGAAACACTGAGGCAGGGTGCAGGCACAATGTAGGGATTGATGAACGAGTGTATGAGTGTGAGTTTATTCACAGTTGTAAACGGATTTTCACATTTATGGGCCATTGCCTGGTTCACTTCATTTAGAGTATCCAGTGTCTGTGTTACAGCTGCTGAAGGTCACTGTGCAGGACAGGCTAGTGTGGCTCACTGGATATAGACTCTTGGTGTAAGCCTGGCCGAGGTACCTGCATCCCTTTTGGTATCTGCATGTTACTGCTTTCAAATTCTCCATCACTACAGGACACAACATCTACCTCGCAGCTAGAAACCTACACGCTGAAGATGACAAGCCTACCCTAACACTAACCTGGTCACTTCTCGTCCTCAGCTGTTATTTTTCTGTGACCTCATCTCTTGAGTTTATCCAAGAGTCAACCTCCTCAGCCTTTTCAAAGCATCCCACACCTGTCCCTTTGTTTTTCTAACTGTAGTGTTGAGACTGATGGTCAGACGGCTGAGTCTGCCAAGCAGGCTGCCCAGCCACTTCAGCTTCACAGCCCCTGCTACTGCTGGGCTGTTTATGTCCAACATTGACCAGCGTCTGGCCACAAAACCTCTTCTACTGGAGAGGTTTTAAACGTGGCCTGTCCCTTATTTAGTGTTTTCTTGTGAAAAGACCCTGTCGTGATGCCTCACTAATATGACTCTACTTTAACCATATTTATACAGTGTAATGACATATTGAATTCCACGTGAGATACAGTTTCTGCTGTATTGTTTGGCTCTGGCTGTGTGCATGCTGTATAGTTGCTACTGAGTGAAGAGACAGCTGCTGTAAACACTTCATGTGCTGTCTCAGCCCGTTCAATACAATGACCCATTGTTGTCCAACCATTTATTCTGCTTTTGCTCTTCTCTGTGTTGCCACTTGTTGCATCTCACTCCTCTATTCATCTCCCATCTGTCATATATTCTGTCATTCGGTTCGCTCCTTTCCACTGTATTTTTTATTTGTGTCAATTTTCAAGCCATTGCTCTGTTTTGTCTGTTTTTTTTTTCTACCTCCACTTCAGAAATCCTTTCATTTTTAACTTCTTCTCTTAAATTGTCTTGTCTGACCTTTCTGGCGTCTCCTCTCTTTTCCTTTGAGCGTTTTCTCTTCAGCATCTCTCCATCTGTGCTGAGATTTTTCCCTCGCAGCAACTCAGTGATGGAGAGAATGATCACATCGGAGCTAACGAGAGCGTAGAAGTAAAACAAGCCGGAGAGGGGGAGATGAGGCTTAAAGCAGGCTGTGGATTATAACTGATAGATGCCCTTTTAGGCCAAGCAGAGCACTGCATTAAAGGCTTTATGAGGACGTGGCCATAGTTTCCTGGATGGCATCGTGTGTCATGCACTGAGATGTCAAAGTGACAGTGGAAACATTCACATAATGCAGTGCACGTACATGCACACACTGGATTAGTAATGACAGCCACAGCAACGTCAGTGTTCCCAAATGTCCATGCTGCCCCAAAGCATCACTAACATCCATGGCCGCCCCCGCCCTGCTCTGTCCACCTAAATACCCGCTGACCTGCTTTCTCTAAGCTCGTCTGTCCAGCCTCCTCGCTGACCAACTTAATAAAAAAGACATTTTGTGGGACAGTTATGTGAACAAAGATAAATAAGCAAACCGCCTTTACCGGAAAGTCTGACCTTACCGTCTCCCTGTGTCTGTCAGTGGGCTGGGAGTTGTAGGATTATTAGAATTGGAAATCAATACATGTTTGTGTTGTGAATGGGACAAGGCAACGATTTTCAGCTCAACCCCTCTCTGTCTCTGAGGTGTCACTGTTGTGTTTGGCCTATCCTTCTATCCTGTGTGATGTATACTAGGCTCATTGTTTTTTTGGTTTGTTTTTTTGCCTTAAAATACACCACACTTGATGTTCACCTGTTGGTCGAAAGTATTCTCAACACAAGGTCCAACGTGTTGCTTCCCAAAGCTGTCAGGCACATCTTGTAGTCATCCTCAGCAGATGATCGCCACGTTTACACTCAACAGCCCATTTCAGCTTCAATACATCCTGTTCAGAATTTAAAAAAAAGGCCTTTGAACCCTCAGACACAGCAACGCGGCATTTTTCACTGATTCTTGTGGGGTTTAGAGGACTTTAATTTGAAAATAGGGAAAATAACACCTGTTGTGAACACTGCAGGGTAAGCCTGGATCAGTTAATGAAACTACTATTGATGTTATTTAACAACTCCACTAAAAAGTGGATATTATGTTAAGTTTCTCACGATCAATCAGTTTTACCTATATTTTAATAAGAGTTTGTTAAATAACCCGCACAGCTCAGGAAATGCTTCCATTTATAGACAAAGTGAAGAAAAGGTGGAGAGGTTAATGATAAAATCCTTCATAAATTGTTTCATGAAAGAAATAATATAATGTTGGCACAGAAGTTATTTTCTAAAAATGTTTTAAGATCCAACTTCTTTCTTAGATATTTCTATACCTATTTATAATGTATACAGTTTATATAAATATTTGGATCAATATTTTGTATTTATTATCATTATTAAGAGTTGTTATACATTTCCAAGTCCAAAATAATGAACACACATGCAAACATCAGGCCCTACTCTGTATAGTGCTAATTAGTTGCTGGTAGCATGCTAAACAAAGATGGTGACCATGATAAAAATTGCAGTTGCTAATCATCAGCATGTTAGCATGCAAACTACCATCTAGCCTAAAGCCTGGTTTTAAAATCAGACCTTTTTTCTGCTTTGTTTAGATGTATTAAAAGCCATGGATTTATATCATGCAGACAGTATCAGCTATTTCAGCAAGTCCCCGCTGCTACATGTTTACATTAAATGGTAATGCCCTTTAGCGGTTTGGATGACAAGCTTAAAAGTGGAAGCCAGATGACATTGTTATAGCATGATGAAGTCCACTTAGGGTGGAGGTTGGGGGTGGGCGGATGGATTAAGACTTTAACATATGAGACTGCTGTTTGTTTCCTGTTTCCAAGCATTAGTCAACATGTTTTTTGTTTTTTTTTAAAGCGTCGCTATGATCATTTGTGAATCAATCATGAATTGTTTATTATTGTAACCGAGACGACAAAGGTCCTCTAGCATTAACAAAGTATTGAGTTCAAACCAAGCTACTTTCCCATAACAAATAGTGTATTTTAACCAGACCCATGACTTTTCCTGAAACATAACCAAGCCTTAATGAACCACAGCTCTGCCACGTCACTTAACTGATTTATTTCTCAACGGTTTTCGGAAGGGACAGGAAAATAATATCATCCTGCTGATAATATCATCCGGTCAGAAAAAACGCTGACATGTGTGATTCCCATCTCCTTATGAGCATTGTTTTTCACCTTATATCTGTATCCACAGTGTGTTTCTCCTGAGGCTCCACACCTACCAGAGTCTCATGCTCTTTCTCATGTGTCTCTGCCTGTTGTGCAAATTCTCATCTACAACCTGTCCCTACCTGATCTTTAAGATCCTCGGAATGAGGAAGCAGAGCTGAGGCCTGAAATCATGTTTAGAGGACTTTGTGAGAACATTTAAAGCCTGAAATGTAGCTCCCTCATTGGATCTTGTGTCACCACGCTGTGCGTTCGGCTGTGATACTGTCACCTTTGCTTCCAGGGAGTATCGCAAGGAGGCCTAATAGTCATGTAATGAAGTCTCACACAGAATGTACCAGTTTGGATGCAGATTTAATAACTGAACTGTGTGTGTGTGTGTGTGTGTGTGTGTGTGTGTGTGTGTGTGTGTGTGTGTGTGTGTGTGTGTGTGTGTGTGTGTGATTTTCAGTGTAGAAGTAAAGTAAAGACAGAACGGACCCTGTTTACTTGTAGTCTGGCAATAGGTAACAGGCTGCCACAGCTTGTTATTAAACGGTGATTCACTGCTTACCTTTGCCGATCACATAGAAATGACATTAATAATTGATTAGTGTCCGGTATATAACCACAGATTGTTGGCTGAGTGAGCCTGTAAAAGGATCCACCGGGAGTCTGGAAACCTGGTTTTCCAGCCCAAGCTCAGGTTGCCCTCAGTGCCTTCATGTTCATTATAGATGATGATGTCAGGTTACTGCTCTGTCTGTACGTCTTTCACACGGCCCCTCACACATTCAATACTTCACAAACAATATTACGTTTCACACAAGCTGAAATGTTATAAAAGCATACAGTATGACAGACAATCAATGTATATGAAAAATCTGTCCGTCTGGCTTTATGTGTACCACATAAGACTAAAGATAGCAGCACCTTTTTTTTAAATCTCATTCAAAAATGCTGTCACAACGCCATGTTTTACTATGCGGTTCAATAAAGTGTTCTGGGTATTAGGACACAAAGCTGAAAAATCACAGATGTTCAGAAATCTGGACACATTTTCATCACATATCAGCTCAATCTGTCTGTCTGTGATTGGTAGTGGGGATCTGGCACAACCAGATCCTCTTTGTACTTCAGAGGATGTGGATGGAACCTGTTTCCACAGCATGGTGGGAGAAGAAAAGAATTAAAAGATGGAAACAGAAAGTGTGACGAATGATCATTTTTGTGTTTGGAGCTGGAGATCCTGGGCTCGCTTTATCAGCTCAAAAACATTCTTAACATTGTTTTAGCAACCTGATGCTTTGATTGCTTAGGCTCTTGATTTTGGATTGATGACCACTGCAGGAAATGGGGTGGGAGGTCCATGATTTTCTACTTATGTAGAGACCCCAGCTCTAAAACCTAGTTAGATAACCTATTGTTATATGCTGTATATATGTATTATAGTACATCAATGTTGCGGTAGTAGTAGTAGAAGTAGTAGTAGTAGTACTTGCAGTAATATTATTATGAGTATTATCATTATTTGTAATGTTGTTATTTTCATTATTGTTTTAAATATTCAGCAGTAGGGTCTGTGGACTCCAAACAGTGAAGGAGTAAATCCCTTGTCTACATATCAATAAGAGCAAAACATATTTGTTTGTCAGATCGTATTTGTTATTCTGACTCGTATGAAAGACAAAATAAAACTGTCATTGGATTTCTGTGGTTGATTGGTGTGCTGTTATGTAGGTGTTTTTGTCACCACCTCTTTATCTTCATTGTTTTTGCTTCCATGTTCAAGGCCATTTAACTCCGAAGCAATTTTAGATACTGAAGACGAAAAAAACTTTACTGCAAATACACCTAAATCTGTACATACCAAATGGAGGCAGCAGGGGAAAGGACAGCACACAGGAGACGGGGCCAGCTCTCTGCATTCAGCCCAGCGTGCAATTACTGCTGTCATTTACTGCTGTCATTTCAGAAGGACCATTGCAGCTCATTACAAATCAGTGAAAAGCTATTATCAGGGCCCTCAGTAAAAATCACATGCTGTAGCACTAATGAAAGTTAAATTAACATCGACATTTGCTCACCGAGCAGAAATGAAGATGCCAATCAGTCTGTCGGTAACTGGAGACAAAAAGAAAGGGGTGTTAAAAAAATACTGTAGGTGTGTGTGAGCTGTGAGAAGGGTCATTCTACACTATATACAGACAGCATTACTGGTCCTCTGTACAAAAAGCTTAGGATAGGCTGAAGTGGTTGGACGAGAGAGGAAACATATTGAATAAGATATTTGCATCTGTCACCTTTGGAACAAGACGAACAGATATTCATTATCTTTTGGTAAAGATAAATTATTTTGATATTAGTAACACAACAGTGTTGACGTTTTGTCAAAGGCACGTATGTACTGAGCCAGCTAGCCCCAGCCTGTTCTGTCTGTAATACCACTTTGTATATGAAGAGTGACCGTCTGATAGTCTTCATGATTTCTACTGGGGGATGTAAACTAGGTGAGTTTGGTGCTCAGTCTAATAAGCACAGAACAGAACAAAAAAACCTCACAAAACACCAGGAAACAAGATATTTTTACAATCATTTTTTGAACAAAACAGAACAATAAAACTGTACACCTTCTATATTTGAGCTGGCTCTGATGCCATTTAATCTATCTCCTGTGTCCATCTGCTGTGTCCTCTCGCCCCTGCAGTCAGCACTTCTGGAGGTACCTGCCTGCGTATTCTGGCCATTTCTTACAAATTACACCTTTTAAATATAGGCTTGCATGTTAAAAATGAAGCACTTTGTTAATAAACATAGAATCTCATGACAGTAATGCACACTACTAGTGGACAGATGCTGTTGTTTTTTTTTCTTCATCCAACTTGAATTTAAACTCGATCATCAATGAAGTTTAAGATCCCAGCAGGCAGCAGTTCAGCATGCCTTTGTTTTGTGAAAAATGTTAAGTGTTTGTCTGGCTGCATTTACCTCAGCTCATGTCAACCCCACCTGCTGCGCTCCACTGCTCTCTCTCTTTTTACTGGTGGTGCTGACATGCTGTGTATATTTCTGCTTTCTTTTCATCACGTATGTGTTTAATGCCTCCTAATGTATTGATAATTCAGGTTCCGTCCAGGAGCCGACTGAGTCATGAGCCGCTGTCTAACTAAATTCAGGTGCTGAATACAGATTGTGGCTGCTACCTAATCAGAAAACTGCTACACACATTTCACATTCTTAGCAGGTCTTGATGGAAGTATGTTGATGAAAACTATCAAATAATCACATGAGAAGCTGGACCCTAAACATTTCTGGCATTTTTCCTCAAAAATTACTTTAATTATTAAATGATTACTAACATGGTTGGCACAATCATTTTCTGTCGATTGAATGCTTGAGTAATTGACGCATCATTTCAGCTGAGCGGATGAGCTGTTTGAAGGGTGCAGGACAAAATGATTCGTATGTTGCCAAGAAGACTGACAGCTGTTTCCTCTTTTACTGTATGAAACCTCCTTCTTCCTCAGAGCAGTTTTAAATGCTCCGTTTAAATGTTTTCTCACTGTACAGTTTGGAGGAAATATATGTGTTGATATATATATATATATATATATATATATATATATATATATATATATAAAGCTTCTTGGCCTCATTCTATAAAACCTACAGACAAAAACACATCTGCATGCACAGAGCTTCCATCTCGCTTCTGAAACCCTTACTGCAGGCCAGCTCACCATGCAGGCTAAATAAGGATGTGTGCGTCTGAAGGACCCTGAGAAAATAAAAGCAGCTCGGGCCAAATTTAGAGACTGAGATTACATGGTGGATCGGCTCCTCTGCAAAAGAACACACAACAAAGTGAAAGAAAAAGCTGTGAAACACTCCTACAAGCCCCCAAAATATCCAAATCCAGTAGTCCATCTCTTGTACATTTAAAGAATGAGCCTATGAAAACTTCACGGTGGAACGTGTAGAAACTGCTGGCGTACCAACAATGTCAATCTGAGCAGCTCTATCAAATGCTTCTTTCAAAAGCTGAAAGGGATATTTGTATCATACAGTGACTGTGTTAAATATATAAATAGCCATAATCCTTTTCTTTAAGCGTGAATGTTACAACATAGATTATCATCTATTAGATGTATTACATACTGAGAATATAACTAATCCTGTTTCATCATCCCAAGGAGTCACATCTCATTCTAGTTTTTGATATCTTTATTCACTCTGGAATGAGAGAAACATAACTGATTTTTTGTTTCGACCTCAAATCTTTGTTTCTGTGTATCTTCACAAATTCACATCAGTAGTCCACTTATATGTATATTGTTCATGATGCATTCTTTTATTTTGAATTGATCAGCTTCATGGTTTTCTTTATTCAGCTTTTAGTTTTGTTTACCCTTTTATCGGCATTAGTTGGCAAAACCTCTGACCACATACAGTAGTGCACTCTCTACTGCTCTTCACTTTACTGGCTTTCAAATATTGCACCACCTCCATCTATTGGCCTAAAACCACAAGACCATTTCTCAAAGCCAGTGTCTTTAATTGTGAATGCAGCTCTGTATTGTGTATTTTTTTTTCCATGTTTCTCCTCCCTCTGAAATAAACTTCATAAATGTAGTTTGTTCCTGATGAAATACTAATCTATTTGTTCGAACAATAAAGTTAAAGGGGCATTCAAGTATTTTAAAGCCTGGACACTACATTCACATGTTTTGGTGTGTAAATGATTCAGATTTACCAAAACTTTTGGAATCAGTCCAGTTGATCACCTCAGCTCATGAATGCAACATGGCTGCAGCATAATCCTGTGGAGCAACTACGACTGTTAGAATTACATTGACTGAAAGGGCTCGTTTTTGCCACTGACAGACATGATTTAAACTGTCTAACAACATTAGGGAAACGTTTCATACATAGACCTTTTTATAAAATAATAAGATGCATTTGTTGGAAGAAAAAAATAAGTATTTTATAGTATAAGATTCGCTCGCACAGTGCAGACTAGGCAACAACTGTAGCAGCTCACCTCGCAATAATCAGAAGGAGACTTGTCCTTGAAGGAGACATGTGTTTTCTGAACAGTCTTATTATGTTATTCTCTTTTTTTCTCTGTTGTCTTGGCTGCCAGCTGAGTTGATCTACTAGACTAATTACATGTAAATTTAAGTTTCAGGTTGGAAAATAGCAGAATTCCCCTTTAAAATAGTTCTCAAAGCTACAAATCCATTCAAGATATACCAGCAGTTTTTTTCAAGATACAATATTTATTGTATAACTAGAGGTCAATATCTTTTAGTTACACTACTGATGGAAACCAGAGGTGTGTTGTATGTATTTTTTGACTATTCCATAAATCTGATTATCTAGCTGTTATTCTTAACCGTCCGTCTTTGTCTTTTCCCAGGATCCCTCAGTGCAGAAGATGGGCGGAGGCAGGAAGAAGACTGTGTCCTTCAGTAGCATGCCCTCTGAGAAGAAGGTAGTTTATTATCATATATAATCATGATAAAAACATATATTATAGCAGAAAATGGATCATAAAGTTGTGTTGTGGTTGGTTTTGTGTCCCAGGTGAGCAGCGCAGCAGACTGCTTGGCGTTTATGCAGGGCGGGTGTGAACTGAAGAAGATCCGGCCTAATTCCAGGGTTTACTGTCGTTTCTACACCCTGGACCAGGACCTCAGCTGCTTACGCTGGGAGCCGTCTAAGAAGGATTTAGACAAGGCTCGGCTTGATGTGTCCACCATCCGAGAGGTTCGCACTGGGAGGAGCACAGAGACGTTCCTCCATAACGGTCCTCTGTCTGAACACCTGGCTGAGGAAGCAGCCTTCTCTGTCATACATGGGGATGACTACCAGGTATCACATTAATGTTTCATCCTTGCAGATCTACAGTGGATAATCTTACAGTCCTACAACCTGTTTGTGTTCCCATTCACCCAGTGATCTTTGCTGTCTTTTCCTCCCTACAGTCCCTGGACTTGGTTGCATTGTCGGCAGATGTGGCCAACATCTGGGTGACGGGCCTCCGCTACCTGTTGGCCCACCCCTCAGTGATTGGGGGTGCTGGGGGAGGTTTTGGAGGAGGAGGAGTACTGGGTGAAGGTGGGGGTGTAGCGGTAGAGGGCAGCCTAGGAGGCATGATGAGGAGTGAGTGGCTGGCAGCGGAGTTCGCCCAGGTGGATGAAGATGGCCATGGCATCGTGTCAGAGGACGTGGCAGTCGCCACTATCTGTAAACTGTACCCAGGTATCAAGGAAGCCAAGGTGAGAGGGAGCATGGCTGGGCCTTCTGAATATGAATCAAGTCATTTACAGCTGCAGCCACTGCTTAGCTGTCAACTATTAAATTAACTGCCAGCAATTTTGTTAATCATTTAACTGGTTTGAATATTTGTTTAAGAAACAAACTCCAAATTGTCTGAGTCCAGCTTCTTAGATATGAATATTTTCTGGTTTCTCTCCTCCTCTTTGACAGTTAGCTTAATATGTTTAGCTTGTGGACAAACTAGTCACACTGGACTTTGGGAAATACTGATACTTCATAATTTTCTGACAATCATTTTCATGATTGATTGTGTAGTTGTTTGGTCAATGGAATCATGGCTTGATTTACAATGAAAATAATCATTAGTTTCAAATTTAAAATTGTACACCTTCATGCTTATTATGATCCATGCAGACAAAAATAATGCACAGGGGCAAAATGATAGTTGTCACCAAACAAACTGTTTTGCTGGTTGCATTTGAGTGTCAGAAAGTTGAGAGTGTGAATATTGGAAATACGTTTATTAGGTGGCCAGAAACAAGACTGCAAGTGAATGATTATCTTCCCCTGAAAAAGCTGGATGTGTAAAGAAGCACCTGTTGTCTCACAAGTTCACAATATCTGCTTAAAAAAGTGACGACATGTCGATGTTGTGTGTGTAACTTCTTTTCGCCGCTCCCAAGTAGTCACAAAAAATTAGTTTTAGCAGTTTTAAAAACAATTAAAGAGTGCCACAACTTAGAAATTGGAGTGCTGCAGGGATGTCATGATTTTGTAGGGAAGTTAGCTTTGTCTTGGTTTCCCCCCGTCGAAAGCCTATGGGGTTTTGAATCGGATTTTGAAATATTGCCGAAAGTAAGTTCTGTGACAAACACAGGTTTATAATACTCATGCATACAATTCAGCAGCATACATTTACAGATTACACTCTGGTTGTAACTAGACACCGTTTTTTTAAGACATGTAAGCTTTACAATTCACAATTGGTGTATTTTACGTCGTAGAGCAAATGTGAAAATATCTTTAGCTTGTGTTAACCACAGATATTATTTCAGACATTTAACCCCTAAAACTTTTTTTTAGGATTCATATCTGCAGCACTCCACACTGCTGGATACAGGGAGTGCCAATAAGAAAAAAAACATTGTTATGCACTATAATCCATGTAAAAAGTTATTACACTACAATGTTCATGTTGCAGTTACTATCAGACTTTCACTTGTTCATACACAGCATACCACACAGAAAGTCAGTATATGTGACAAAATGTGTGAGACACATGAAGCTAAAACACAGCTAAACTGTTAGCCTAACTTAACAAAACATAGAAAGTCCCCATTTTCTGGCAGAAAACAAAGAAGCACACCATCATGTGCTGAAATAACATCTTTCTAATCATGACTGTATGTCATAACAGCAGGTGATACTACATCTGTATCACCTCAGCCACAGCAGGAGCAGCGTGTTTCCCGATCAGATGGTCTGCTCCTGTAATTAGAGCAGCACAACGTTTAATCCCTCATGACAAGAGATTTGTTGCGTTTTTCCTTTCGCGGTTTGGATCTCTGATATGGGGTTAGACACGGCTTTGTAGCTTCTCACTACCTGCTCCTGTATCACCTGATGACTGAACAGCAGGCAGGTTCAAACGGACAGAGTTACCATGGAGACATAGAGATTATAACAGTCTATTGGCTCAGACATTTGACTGCTGGCTACCTGCAAGAACTCAAGCACATTTTAGAAAGATGCTGTCAGAGGGGGAAGTTTTTTTTCAGGCGTCGGCTGAACACAGAACAAGATAAGTTATAGAGGAGGAAGAGGAAACAAACTTATAAAATATGGAAGGAAATTGGAAAGATTACAGAGAAGGAACCAAACAGAAAGAACAGCAAACACATTGTGTTGTTCAATGTGTATCACTTTAATATCTCTATTAAAACATTGTAAATCAAGTTTGGTCAAAATTGTCAGCTTGATTGATTGATTGAGGCATAATGTTGGCTAACTATTTACTCAGATCATTTCCTGCTCTGTTAACTGCCCGGCCTGCCTGACCCTCCTCTCTTTTATCCACTTTCTCTTTCCACAGGTCCGCCTGCGATTTAAGGAGATCCAGCGCAGCAAGGAGAAGCTGACCTCCCATGTCACACGTGAGGAGTTCCAGGAGGCCTTCTGTGAGCTTTGTACCCGGCCGGATGTCTACTTCTTATTGGTGCAGCTGTCGAAGGACCGTGAGTGTCTGGACCCTCAAGACCTGCGCCTCTTCTTGGAGACAGAGCAGGGTCTCTCCCTGGCTACAACTGAGGGCTGCTGGGAGCTCCTGAGGCGCTTTGAGCCCTCAGCCCAGGGCCGAGAGCGAGGACTGCTGGGTCTGGATGGGTTCGCCCGCTACCTGCAGTCTCCAGAGTGCCAGCTACTCGACCCAGAGCACCTGGGTGTTTGTCAGGACATGAACATGCCTCTGTCCCACTACTACATCAGGTGAGTGGTGCATTTTAGTCTGATTGGAGACACCTTTTAAGGAAAAGAAAATTATTATTTTTTATTTTCAAAAAGAATAAATCACAACCGTTTGTCAAGACCGTACCTTAAACAGGTGATAAGAAACCATAAATACGTTTCTAATCATCAAACCTTAACCAGGCATGTCCAGTCTGTGAAGCTTCTGTTGTTCTACCTGTTGTAGTGGCGTGTAGTCTGTCTTTTATTAGCCTTTCCAAATCAAAACATGTAACAGCAGGATAGCTGTATAAGGAATGGATTAAACAGTTTGTCTGCCTGTTCTAATGTAAACAGACATAAGCATGTCTGGCTTACTAGTTTACTAGATTACTACTTACAATAGTTGTCACTACCAGACATGAATGCAGTAAAAACAGTGCAGTATATTAGATGTTTGATTTTGAACTAATCCAAAAGGAATCAGATTAGATTATCTTTTTCTGGAATTCATCGGATTGTTACCTATTAGAGAAACTGCCATGTGTTGAGGGATGGGCTACACTTCAAAGTAATCCAACTCACGAGTAAAACCTTTTTTGAACTGTTAAAAAGTCAGTCAACTATCCCAAAACATCTACAGTGAGTGTACAGCGGGAGCCTCTCCTACCTGTCCCAAATGTAGTATCAGTGCTTGAATCAGACTGCACTGTTTTTGGGAGTGTGGTAAAATCCAACTATTCTGGAATGCACATAAATAAGTACAGCTATAGGGCAGCAACTGCCCCTCGATCCACTTGTGCGCTGACTGGGGAGTCTACCAGACTCTCTGAGAATGTACAAAGACATAGTCCAGTCTCTCCTGATGTTGGCAATGAGGAATATGATGAAGTGAGTTGGGGATGATCCTCTTAATGTCCAGATGTGAAAATCTCTGGTATCTGAAGGCATAACCTTAGAGAGACTGAGGTATTGCACTGGTGGGAGAATTAATCTGCTTTTGAAAAAATGGGAAGGGACTGTGGAGCTTTTATGGATTACGTGTAGCCTGTCATGGAGATAATGAAGAGCAGTTTCACTCATGTGTATCCCCACCGCTATATTTTGCTTTGATGTATGCTGTTTGCTTTTTCATGGACTAATAATGTATGTACTAAAATCAATAAAAAAATATTGTTCAGTAGAGTCAGTCGGAGACAGAGCTTTTAACCAACTCATAGAAGTATAGTGATAATCATATAATTTGCTAGCAGCAGTTGTAATTTCAGCCTGTGTAATTCATGTGTTCACATTCATGTGTATCATTGCTTCAGAAATGATTTGATAATGAACATGAACACTGAACACTGTGAACTGAGTGTGGCGTGCAAGAGTTAAAGGCTTGACTGCAATAGCAACAGTATGGCTAAGCAGGAGGTCAATAAGACAGCTCACTACTCAGTAAAAATGTACATTCTGGTGCACAAGTCACAGTAAAAAGTTGTGTTTTTCTCCAGAACATTTCTATATAAAGCTTACAATCTCTGACTAAACTGGCTCAACCATTCATTTTATAGCAGTGGCTGTCCACTCATCTAGCAGATGGCTCTGCTTACTCACTGCATACCAAAACAAAAAACTGAAAAAAAAAAAAAAAGTTCATATTTAATTAGATAAAATGTGCCACTATTACATTCTACATCAGGCCATTTTATTTCTTTTTTGGAACGGTAAACTACCTTACTGTGTTACTGATTAAGTGGCCAGCGTTAAAGCTAAGATATTGGGCTATAAATGCTGTTCTCATTAGGTGTTAGTGAGTGAGTGATTGTTTGTTTTGTGTGTCACCAGCAATTTCCTCTACACATTTCCAGTTGTCACTGAATGTTATAAATACTTTACATAATTTAGGAATATTATCATTATTTTGACTAGGTTATGAATCGTATTGTTGATTTTTTTTCCACAGCACCTCGTACCGCTCCTACCTGCTGGATGACCAGGTCCACGGCAGAGCAGACCTGGGAGGGCTGATCAAGGCCCTGCAGTCCGGCTGTAGGTGTGTGGAGCTGGGAGTGACTGATGGCCCAGAGGGGGAGCCTCTTCTTGGGGTTGACTATGGGCCAGACATCCCTCGCCACCACCATCACCACCACCATCACCACCACCATGCACCTGTCACTATCCGCTCTGCTCTGGAGGTGGTCAATAAGTATGCCTTCCTGACCTCTCAGTACCCGCTGTTGTTGTACTTGTGCCAGCGTTGCTCTCCTGGTCAGCAGCGCACCATGGCACACCACTTAAAGAAAGTGTTTGGCTCCCGTCTTTACACTCCAGAGGCCCTACCTGTCAGCCTGGGTGGGCGAGCCACGACCCTACCCTCCCCAGAACAGCTGAAGGGACGTGTCCTTATAGTGGCGAAGAAGCTCCCTCCAGAGCAGAACGGGTCTGATGGGGAGATATCTGAGGAGGATGAAGAGATAGGAGGAGGGGGGCCTTTGGCAGGACGGCGAATGACCATCCCTGGTGAGGAAGAATTGGGTGTGGTCTTGGTGGTGCCTCCACCCTCTCAACCCAGGAAGCTCCGCCTCCACAAAGATCTGTCAGACCTGGTGGCTATTGCTCGGACAGGCAGCCGTAGCTTCTATAGCCAAAGAGCCAGTCACAAACAGGCTCAGCAGCAGTCACCACCCAGCAGCCCCACCTCCCCCAGCACGCCGATGCCTCCTGAGCCGCCTTATTGGACACTGTGCTCTCTGGGTGAGGGAGAGGCTGGTCGACTGACCACTGAGAGCCCCGAAGACCTTGTAATGTTCACCAAACGCACCCTTACCAGGGTACGACCCAGTTCAGTGCGTCTGGACTCCAGTAACCCCAACCCACAAGGATACTGGAAAGGAGGGGTCCAGCTCGTGGCCTTGAACCAGCAGACCCCTGGCGCCATGCTGGACCTTCACAGAGGTCGCTTCTCACAGAATGGAAGGTGTGGTTATGTTCTCCGACCTGCTGTAATGCGGGATGAGGTGTCGTACTTCAGTGCTCATACACAGGGCTGTGTGCCGGGAGTGCCCCCCCAAACTCTGCGGATTAAGGTGTTGATGTCATTTCTGTTGTATTTTGTAATATTCTGTCGTTGATTCTTGCTGAAACATTTGATTTTTAGTGTTGGGTTCCCCGCGAAGCATTACAGTTGACAATTTGGCAATTGTTTCGACCAAGCAATGAATTCTGCTTCATGTTCTACTGTGCAGGTCATCAGTGCCCACAATCTGCCCAAGCCTCTGGGGTCAGGGGCAAAGGGAGAGGTCATTGACCCATATGTGGTTCTGGAGCTGCATGGCGTACCAGCAGACTGTGCTGAACAGCGGACACGCACTGCTGCTCAAAACCAGGACGACCCACTGTTTGATGAGACCTTTGAGTTTCAAGTAAGGCATTTTATAACTGTATACACTGGTGCTGGTCTGTTTGTGTGTGGCTCTTTGTGCATTTGTTTATTTTGATGAATAGCCCAATACACTGACATGATGAAACAGGGCCAATGCTCAGCTTGCGGTACAAAGGAAGGAGGGTATTTTATTGTTGACTGAGTTTTAACAGCTTTGGTGACCAGGCGGAGGTCGTAAGTATTGATAGACCCTGCGGTACAGTCTTGAGGATGGCGCGACGCAGCCTTAATCCATTGTTATAAGGAGGAATTCATTATTGGTAGGTGGATTTGGGTCAGGGTTCAGTGATGGCAAGTCACATTAATTCCTCTTATCCTCTTTAAAAGTAGCAAATATTTTCCTAATGGCTCAGGCTGCAGGCCACTGTTTGGTCACATGCATGGTCTCAGAGCACAAATAGTTGTTATAGTCTTTATAACCTAAAATATATACATATAGCTTTGTAAATAAACCTAAAGGGGCAATTTACATGTATTCATCACTTTTTTACTTGCCATATTTGAGCAGATTGTAACATAACTAGTAAAATGAGACCCTCCCTGTCTCTCTCAGTTGCCTAAACAAGCCTGTGGACGATTTGTTCAAGTTGTTTAATGCTGCTGGTCTGGATTTTTTTGTGAATAAGTCTCTCTGCTCTGCTAACAGAGAGCTACAGTAGCTTACTAATGTTAGTTTATAATATGAAGCTTCCAGCACAACACAGAAGTTCCACAGAGCCCCTTTGAAAGGGCTCTATGCCACCTTAGATCCAAATTAGTGTTTTGTGAGAAAGATAGTATTTGCAGTTAAGTGTTTAAAAGATTGCACTCCTTAGTCCTATTTGGGTGGATTATATGCAAAGGATGAGGCCCATACAGAAAATACTGGGAAAAGCAATAGCCTGTATACATACTCACAACTGTATGACAGCTCATTATAATCCTGTTTACAGACTGGATATATTATTTCTATTTTCCAGAGAAAATGATTTTTTTGTTGTTTTTCTGAAAGAAAAAAATGTCTTGTGAGCTCAGGATGCATACAAGCATACATACATAAACATTATCCATTAGTCTAACTCAGTATAGACTGTGCTCTTATTGCACAAAATTGTGTTTTAATATGCATTTAAAAAGGAAGCCAGAGTGGAAAATGCCAACAACATAAAAGAGGCTTGTGCAATTTTAGGGATGTCTGCTCAACGATTTGCACCTGCATGAAATTAGAGCCTCGGAGTACTTAATTGAAGGGGGATCAAGACCATCAAGACTTAAATTAGGTGCTCCCATGAAAACATTTCAGTATGCACTGAATTTATTATATGAGACAGGATTTGATGACTGCTGTGTTGCTGATTTGGCTTTTTTGCCTCTCACTGACAGAGTCCTGTATAGCTAAAGCATAATGACAAGCTGTCACAACTGATATGGCATGTTCCCTGTGGCTACTGTGTGTGTGTGTGTGTGTGTGTGTGTGTGTGTGTATATTTGTGTATTTGTGAAAGAGTTATGTGATACCTGTAAGTCAAAAGATAAATGTGACCATAATTAATTAACTTAGCTAATATGCAATAAGTGAGACACAGGTTTAATTATTTTATATTTTAATAATAAGGGAAAGCGGAGGACGACACAAGATTGTTGTTATGATCTTTGAAGAGTTAGTCTGACTAGAAACATTTTAATGCAGTTCCAGAGAAGCCAACCCAGTTCAATAATCTATCAATTAAATGTAATTTTAATTGTAAATATTATATTAAAAGCCCATCTGATTTGTTATTATAAACAACTTTGATTGTGTTGACCTGTATATTAATTCCCCTGGTCCAGACTACAAAATGAAAAGTAATCTAGTTGTGCCGCTTTAGGGTTCATATTTGCTTACAGTCTACTAACTAAAGTGTTTTTAAAGAAACTCATAACTCAGAAATGTTTAAACAATGTCCTTAAGTCACACTGACTTACAGGCAGCTCATTGGTTTTGACAGGTTCAGTGACTTGTCATCAGCCCTACTCAGATATGTGAGGGAGAAATGAAAACAAAATTCCTTCTGGTGACCAACAGGATACTAAGCTGCACATAACTGCTCCTGCTGTTTTTTTAAATTTTTTTTATCTTCGTCAGTGTTAAACTAACAACATCTTAATGAGCTTGTGGTTATCAGGATAGATAGAACATAGAATCATGACTTCCAAAAGAAACTTTAAGCTGTAGTCTGTAACTATTTTTTTTGTTGTATTTGCTAAAATTGTCATTATGATGTGACAGTAGAATAAGATACAGCTGTGTAAAAATCCACTGTCTGTGGCGCCACCCAGTGGCTGTAATTTGATTTGCAAGAATCCACCAGCCCCATTCACACTGCCGTTTGCATGCGGGGAGCCTGCACCAATTCTCCAGATCCTCCTCTGTGTGAAAGTTTCAGATACTGCGAGGGGTGAAATTTTGCTCTGGCGCTGATCCGCCCTTGGAGGTAGTATCAGGGCCGCATTATTGGATAACCGAACCAGTGTGAACGGATAAGCCGGAGGGCATGTCGGTCGGTTAACTGCACAGGTCCTTCACTCAACTTAATACAGAGAAATGTCCCACAAAGCAACATTAAATGACCAAACCAAAGTAAAGTTGTAACTGTCTTTGGCAACATATATGAGGAAAAAATACCACAGTTGTACGCGGAGAAGCGTCCATCCTCCTGTCTGTCCTCCCGCCTGTCCTACCGACTCCATCACATTTCTGCCTGAAAAACAGCGTCTGTCACCAGCAAAAAAACTTTAACTCACCGAGTGTTTGAGTAGAGAAAAATAAAAAAAATCATCATCATGACGTGTACTGTCAAGCCTCTTTAGGAGCCGCTGAGACGGCTTTCTGTGTGAATTAGACATGGAAAGGTGGAGATGCTTCGCTCTGTGTGAATCACCATCGGTGGAGAATTGGCGAACCACCGCTCTGGAGCAAATGTGGCGTCGCTGTGTAAAAAGGGCTCTGGTCAGATACTTTCATGCCCAAACTTAGAACAATGGCGGAGAACAGACAACAACAACAGAGCCGAAAAATGCCCCACCATTGCCCACGTCAAAGAGAAGAAATAAGAAGACTGACGAAGAAAACCAGTGTAAAAAGAAAGAACTGGACCGAGCCAGAGAGAAAACAAGGATAAATATCGGAACATCATTTCGGAAGTGGAGGCAGCAGCGGGATTTGTAAGGACTCAAGAGCGATGCAGAGTTAGCTGCTTTTCTGCAGTCATATATATGTTTAATTCTATGTTTTAACCAAAAGGCTATGGTTGCGGTGGTTACAGTAATACTCACAGTAACACATACGGCCGTATGATGTGGCAGTCGAGCTACGTAGCTTGTTGCTAAATCTAGCTTGTTAGCTTGCATGCTAACTCCGGTGTTTAGCTCTCTCTTTACTGCCACTGGTTAGCATAAGTGTCTTTCAGGTGACCGGGCAGTTATAATAACGTTAGTTTGTTTTCAGGATGCTCTGAAGTGGTTGAATTGGTTTAGAGAAATAACGTTACACATGCTTCAGAGAGGCAGCATGGCCAAAATGTTGCTGCACCTGGCAATGATTACATGGTAACTACCACAATGTGATGAATATTGTTTGTCACTCGGCATATCTACAGTGATCTGCATGAGGCACTCGTCATTGTAATTTAGTTGTATTGGTCAGAAAGAGAACAATCAGGGCTTATGTTGTTGTTATTTTGAATGTGCCGTCTTGATTATCTGGTGTCCTCTGTTACCATGGTTACAAGCCTGCTCGTGCACAGCAGGCTCCTCTGTGGGAGGGGCTTTGAAGGCAGGACTACAGCACAGCAGAGAGGAAGAAGGAGGGACCTGGGAGCTGTATCATTCAAATTTTCTGACTAAGTCCACTTTTTTCTCAAAAGTCCACACAAAGAACACTAAATTACTAATACTGATACTCAAGTCTAAACTAACTAAATTTCAGAGTCAAGTTTATGATACATTTGCAGAGGAGCAATAGAAAGCATCATGACTGGAAAACATGACAAACTAGGGGGTTTGTGCACAGCCTAGGACGGGACAGCTCTACAGCGGAGATTCAAGCTTCAGAACATCACTGGTACCGCCTACACAGCATCAGTGATAATAATGAAGTGAGATGTCTGCACAGAGCCCAAAGGACACTGGAAGAAAACACTAGCCACAGTCTGTTCACCCTGCTATGATCTGGCTAAATATACAGAAGTATCCAAGACCACAGATCAGCTTAATTTCTCAGACTGTGGGACTGCGAAATCCTTGAATTTAATCCTTGAATGAACTATTTCATTTTTAGGACTTAATATTTATTCACTTTTTTTTATTTTTGTTTTTTGTGTGGCATACATGGTTTACAAAATGCATTTTGTACAACCTTGTGTTGTCTAATGATAAATGAACCCTGTACCTTAACTCGCGTTCTTAACTGTCCATTGACTGTTACATAACATTTGAATCTTAATCTAATTTTATCTGTAACTCCAGATGTCAGGATAGTGTAAGAAAAGTGATAGGAATTCACTCTGAGATAGCGTCCTGTGCTTCATTAACCATGTTTCCGTCAATGCTGCATTAGAGAACGTCAATGGAAAATAAGATAAGAAAATAAGAACATTTCCTCAATTTTACAAAAAAGTTTTATGCTTGCTTGAGTTGACTTAATGGACCTAATGAGAGCCAGAAAAAAAGCCTTTTAGGAATACCTTCTGATGTAGCAAACATTTAACTTACATGCAGCAAGTGATAAGTTGTTTCTTTTTTTTTTTCACTTTAATTTTTATTGAGAATTTTTGCTTTACAACGGTGCAACAACTCAATCAATAAACAAGTTAAAAAAACACATAAAAAACACACATGGGAGTCACTTTCAAAGCAATCTGTCCATATTCCATTTTCTTTTCCTCAATCAAGTTTTTTGTTTTGTCGTTGTTCAATCATAAATATTGTCCATCTCATCCACTTCTCTTTGAACTGAGCTTCCTGTAGCCTTAAGCGGTGTATCATTTTTTCCATTGTGTAGATTTCCTCTACCAGGTGAGTCCATTGTTCTTGTGTAGGGATGTCTTCCCTTCCCCATTTCTTCGTGATAGCTTTCTTAGCTGCTGTTAGTAATATTTTTACCAGGTATCTGTCCTTCATTTTTATATTTTCTTCACATAGGTTACACAAATACAATACTGTACAAGACACTGGAATCTTATATCCAAGTATTTTCAACAATGCATCGTGTAACATTTTCCAGAACCATCTGATTTTATCACATTTCCGATAAGTTGTTTCTGCTCTGAGAGATGAGGAAGAAAATGTGTCCATGGTTGCTGTCTTCCTTCCTTATTGTCGATTGACAAAAACTGTTCATGAGTTCTACCTCCAGCGTTCTGTTTATTACAGCCCTGCGTAATGTAGCCTGTAAAGCTATCTTCTGATGAAACTTGCATTGCAAGGCCTAGTCTATATTTCAAAGGTTTGAATTTGCTTTACAAGTAGATAGTACAAGTACAGAATTAGCATTTGGTTGGAAACCAATTCAGTTGTCAGTTGTCACAGAGCTTTTCTGCTCAGCCATGGCCTTGTTGCCGAAAAAAATGAGAACTGGATTGAGTAATCATTTAGTGTACACGCCCGCGCACACACACACACACACACAGACGGGGGGGGGGCATTTTCTTTATAATAATGCAGTCCAAGCCTAAGGGGATAGCCCATTCCTCATCCATTCAATGTGACATGTTCTCTGTTTCCTCATCCATCACCATCTTCTCCTAAGCTAACATGGCCGTGCATGTCAGTGATTGTGTTTATATGTTGATGTGTGTGTACACTATGTGACTGTACTTCATAGACAGGGTTTAGTATTGTTCTGTGTCCGTCTGATTTTCTTGTAATTCCATGAAATAACATCTCTACCCCAGTGTAAGACCTTAAGTCCCCATGGCTGTGTCCCAATTTAGGAGCTACTCCCTTTGAAGTTTGCATTTCAAGATCAAATGCGTCTTTATAGGTTGATAAGGCTGGTTCCATTACAGAGGCAGATACAGATTAGAAATGTATCCATCTTTCGGAGTAAATTTCTGTGGATGCATCTGGTGTGTTATCAAGGTGATTGGCGAATTGTTCAAAAGTGCATTAAAGGTCCGATATTATACTGTTTTTCATCAATTTCACACAGCTCTCAGAGGTCCAACAACACTGTATTCGAAATGAATTGCCCCAAACCCACCCGATGTGAAGTGGTTAGCACACACATACAAGCTAACACGTGCCGTAGCCGGCACGTTGTTGAAAAAATGAAATGCAACCATCTCTTCTGTTCTTCTGTAGCTGGGACAGAATATAGGCACTGATGATGATTTATACAACCATCCAACAACACTGTATTAGAAATGCATTGCCCCAAACCCATCCGTGGTCCTGAATTTCAGCTGTCTAAAAGTCGCTCAAGTGAGCTCTACTGAGAGCAGGCTGTTTCTGTGCCTGCACCTTTAAATGCTAATGAGTTCCGTCTTTCAGTGGCCACTTGGAGAGCCATGAAACTCAGGATACTACTTCCCCATGAGCCCCTCAGGCTCTGTGCAAAATTTTGGCAGATGACCACCAGATGGTGCTGTTTAAATTGAAGTATTTTATATCTCCACATCGGTTGGTCGGATTAACACGAAACTTGGTAGAATCATTGATAATAACTTCCTGACAATAGCTGAAGAAAGGCATTACCGGGGGACTCTATAGCGCCCCCTGGAATATTAACAATCCAAGCCGCGCCTCCTACATGCACACGAAATTCGGTATGCATATGTATCATCACCAGATGCACAAAAAACATCCACCGTACCAAACTGTCACTCCAACAGGAAGTCGGCCATTTTCATTATTAGGGCCTGAGCAGGTCACACCTGCCGAAAAATGTCATAATCTATTGTTGTCCTTGATTTCCACCTCTAGGTGGCTCTATAATCAAGGAAAGTGTGTTTTGGCTTATAACTCACATATACTTTGTCGCACATTCCATCCAAACATTATATCCACGTGTTCACTGAAATGTGTTGATTCTCATGATTTGCCACGCCCATTTCCGCCTACCGTTTTTTTCTGCAAATTTGCAAAATGTCGCAAACCTACTTTTTCGAACTCCTCCCAGGCGATTTCACCGATTCGCACAAAACTTGGCACACAGCATCTGTGGACTCTCCTGACAAAAAGTTATCAAAACAATTTTGATATTCCAAACAATACTCAAGTTATTAAATAACAACTTCCTGTACGTGTGTGTGGTCCGAATGACATGAAACCCAGGTGACTTCCCCATGAGCCACTAAGGCTCTGTAAGAAAATGATAAACTAACTTTTTCAAACTCCTCCTAGGCCATTTGACTGATTTGCAACAAACTTTGCAAGTAGCATCTGTGGACAAAACTTATCAAAAGCTTTTGCCTATGTCACACCTGGTGGCGTGGTCCATTTTGATGCTTCGCCATAAAACCATCAACTCTCTATAACTTCCACATACAATTTGCCATCTACTCCAAATTGCTCAAACATGTAGAGGGTCTTGCCCTGAATACATCTATGCAGCACACCCCGATGGCAGCATGCCCTGACGCATGTGGACTGCGAGGGCCCGTTCATTGCTGCTCGCAGCTTTAATTAACATTAAACTCGCTTCAAACACCATTGCATAGCGGACTGAAGTGGAGCTAACTAGTTTGCCAATTTCCAGCTGACTTCACCATACTCGTAGGCAACTGTAAATACTATCAAACCGTGGCGACACTTATCTGTGGCTTGGGTGCAGTTGCTGGGTCCAGTATGGTTGGGACCAGGGGTCGCGTTAACCGAATATTTTGATTCATTGACCGTTTTTTTAAAACGGTGACGGAAAAATCTGAGGGCCATCCGTCATTTTGACAGATTGCAATTCACACCCCTGATCATCGGTGGCGAAGAGCATATTACAGTAATTGGCATGAACCTCATCTTCCAAAAAGAAGACGTCAATATCTCGTCCATCTCACCTGTCGTGAGCATGACTCTGGCCAGTCTGGAAGACTTGATGAGTGGGCCAGGTGAGACGGAGAAAAAATTCAATGAGGCCTCACAAGACGGCAGGTTCTGTTGCGTCACACTGACACTATAGACAGGCAGACATTTTCATCTTTACGCACAGAGTACGTTGCGGAGGTGACCAAATCAATCAAAAAAATATTGCAGTCGGAGCATCTGACTCTGAGCATCATTTCTGACCTGGACACCGTAACCAATGCATCTCGCTATCCGGATGGTGCTGACAGCTCCTTAAAGAGCTATGGACAGGAGGCATTGGAGAGCGTCTATGACCACTACGGGTCTGTGTCACAGACCGGTGCAGCTGATCCACTGGTGCAGAAGGATCACATGATGCAGGATTTTCTATCGCTGAAGCGGGTGCTTGCAGGATCAGGAAACCCCTCGTTCAGAGAGTCTTGCCGACTTCTGATCACTTCACTTGGAGAAATGTTCCCTGATTTCAAAACTTTGGCTGAAGTGGCGCTTGTAATTCCAGTTTCCAGTGTGGCAGCTGAGTTACATATTCTTCTGCTTGATGTGTGTATCCACGGTGTGGAATATTTGTTCAGCTTGTTTGGACTGAATATTAATTACAAATGAATTTAAATTAAATGCAATTAAATATGTCATTATTATCATTTAAAAAATTAAAGTGACCGGTAAAAATAGATTATGACAGGATTTTTATGACCCTGTCAGTCAAAATGACAGACAACGAAAAAGTCTAGCGCAACCTCTGGTTAGGACTGATCCTTTTACGAGTGTCAGTGTCGAGGCAAAGCCAGCTTTGTACTGACCCTCGTTACTGAAGCAGTCCAATGTGAAGTGGTTAGCACACATACAAGCTAACACGAACCGTAGCCGGCATGTTGTTGTTAAAAAATGAAACACAACCACTGTCTCTTATGTTCTTCTGTAGCTCAGAATATAGGCACTGATGTTGATTTATACAACCAGCAACAGAGCAATTTGCGTGTCTAGCTTTGAGCGACGACATTAATAATAATAATAATAATGCATTTTATTTGAAGGCGCCTTTCAAAGCACTCAAGGACACCGCACATAACAACAACAGTACAACAAAAGACATTACGATACACTGCTATCTTACCGCTGGACACACCAAACTTCACCTCAGGGATCAATGCCCCCCTCTCTGATATCTCCTATCACCGCACAGAGGAGGCCGGGCTATGATAATGACTCCTTTCATTGCGTAAGGAATGGAGCAGAATCTGAACAGCCTGTGGGAGCGCTGTTTTACCAGTGGGTGGGCTGCAGGAATCGCTTGCTTTCCTCATTCTGGGAGTTGGCAGGCTCAGGGAAGACCAGCTTATATATGTAGTGAAAATGTGTTTTTTTATAATATGGGACCTTTAAGACACATTGGTCAAAAAAGGATTTAGATCATTTACTTTAGTAAAAACAGCATTGCAATTAGTAAAATTAGAGAACATTTGGCGATTAGATCACACCAGCCAGATGTTTTGACCACATGACTAACCAGTAGACATAACTACATTATCTCATGTCTGCAGACATGTTAGTGTAGACAAGTACTTCAAGTAAAAGTGCTCTTTATGCAGAAGGACCGCTTTCAAAATAATATATAATTATATGCATTGCATTACAAGTATTGATGCATTCATTTGCACATCACTATAATGTTGTAACTGGTAAAGATGGGCCTATTTGAATTGTTTTGTCAATTATATTTTTGCATTGATAATCTGAATATTGAGAGTAACTAGTGACTAAAGCTGTCAAATAAATGTAGTTGTGTAAAAAGTACAATATGTCCCCTTGCATTGGAGTAGAAGTATAAACATACATAAAATACAAGGACCTCCTCTATTTAAGTAGGTAAATGTACTTAGTTACTCTTTACCACTGTGATTAACAGAAACTGCGGTAACTCTCATACGATGTTTCAGTAGTTTTACAGATAAATGTTGATGAATAACTGGCATGGTTAGCATAATTGCTACCCCC
The DNA here is from genome assembly GCA_903131615.1 of Diplodus sargus. Lineage (NCBI taxonomy): Eukaryota > Metazoa > Chordata > Actinopteri > Spariformes > Sparidae > Diplodus > Diplodus sargus. The sequence continues at coordinate 745,013 of CAEMYA010000076.1, read as the reverse complement.
TGATGTTAACCATCATCTTAGCAAAATCAGCAACTCCAGGAGCCAGGTGGTGGAGGGAGCTGTATCATTTAATGCTCAAACATCGATGAAGCACTTTTAGCCAATCATGTGTAACTTCCTTGCTCTGCCTAGACTAATTAAGGTTGGACAGTTTTAGTTTTTCTGAGGCCAGACAGTCTCATTCTGGAGGAAGGCTCTGTCTCAGCCCTCTGAAGGCTGCATATTTATGGGCTATGTCCTTCAAAGACAGTGGCCCCTGAATTGGGACATAGCTGTTTAGTTCAATGAATAAAAGTCTTGAACTGAATGAATAGCTGTCCTGCTGTTTTTGTGTTAGGGATCAACAAGTAAGTTTTCACCAACGAGTGGAACGAAAGAGTTTATTCATCAATGTTGCCTACACAACATTTATAACAACAGACTGTTAAATGGAACAGATGTGACAGAACACATGCACGAACACAGATTCAGACACATGCAAAATGTAATATCTCCATATTCGCCAGGGATTCAATGTGTCGCCTGCGCTGCTCGATTATTTTCTTCTGAGACTTTAAATGGGTTTATTGGTATGGGTTTATGTACGAGCACACACGCACACGCACGCACGCACGCACACACACACACACACACACACGCACACACACATAGGCATGCACACACGCACACAGGCTTGGGGCAAGTTTATTCTCTTTCTCTGTAGGGAAATGATTGATACTGCTTTCTGCTATAAACATGACACAGATATCATCTGTGCAAGTGTGTGTGCGTGTGTGTATGAATATAAGGCTTTGTGAAGATGAAGAGACATTAGCTGATAATATTTTATTGTCAGATGTGTTTACTCTCAACTCCTATTAATGAATATTCAGAGACACACTCCTAGCATAATTTGCCCTCCCATTTACTGTGTGTGCATGCATTTTGTGTGTGTGTGTGTGTGTGTGTGTGTGTGTGTGTGTGTGTGTGTGTGTGTGTGGCGGTCCGTGCTTACGTGTTTGAGTGTTTATAGCCTTATTAGCCGAAGGGAAGGTAAAGTCCTGAGAAGGTGTGATGTGAAATATAATGTTTCAACCAGCCTCTCTCTGCAGCAGCACCAGGATGCCCTTTCATTGTACTGTGAAATTAACATCTCTGCTGTGCCTGAAGAGCTCCGAGAATGACACTTAATAGCACAAGATGTTTTTTGAACTTCTGAGTTGAATATTGTGACTAATTGATCATCTCTTGCTCTTGTAAACATGGAATTAAGTGCATCTTTTTCTCCTAATAACAGCCGACTTGATGATTGTCAATCAAGAGCAGATGAGAACTGTACTGATGCATTTAAACACTGTTTGAATGGTGACAAAACATTAAAGCTTAAAGGCTGCAGCATTGTGCATTCTGAGATGTGAATACCAAATAACATTTTTGAGGAATAAGTAATTAGGAGGGACTTTTGCCCAACTTTGCCTCCCACTTCAAATGAAATTGTGACTGAGGTTCAAAACCTTAACTTTTAAAGGATAAGTACACCCAAAAATGAAAATTCTGTTGTTATCTCCTCAGCCCCGTGCTTATGGAAGTCAGGTTAAATGTTGTTGTCTATTAACCAGTTCTGAAGCTTCACAGCAGATCAGTGATGTAGTATTCTCCTATACAGCTGAAGTAGATGGTGACTTGTATTACAACAGAAAAAAAACAATTGGAAACAAACACCATCCTCTGATCATGTGATATATTCATAGCCCCAGGATTACTAAATCCTCCATGTTGTCAACATTTAGTGTGAGCTTGTTTGGTCACCATATTTAGCACATGTTTTATATACATATAGTAGGTATATATGTGTGTATACTATACTAATAAAAAAATTTAGACACACACTGTACATTCACAGATTGAGTAGACTTAAAATGATACAAAATGCCAGTCTTCAGAAGCAGCTGGGCTGAGCCATGTCAGTCTGGTTGAGAACACTTTGAAATGTTTGTTGGCCGTGGATTTATTTTTGTAGTGATTCACAGCAGTGTGATTTAATTTCAACTATATTGTTCTTTTCTCGTTTCTAGGTAAACATGCCGGAGCTGGCCTTGTTACGCTTTGTGGTATTAGATGACGACTACATTGGAGACGATTTCATTGGCCAGTACAGCGTGGCCTTTGAGTGCCTTCAGCCCGGCTACCGCAATGTGCCCCTGCTGGGCATAGCAGGAGACCAGTTACCCCACACCAGCCTGTTTGTCCATGTGGCAGTCACGAACCGGCGAGGTGGTGGGAAGGCTCAGCGTCGAGGTCTGTCGGTGAGGAGGGTGGGGAGACGAGGGCGTGAGTACGTCACTCTGAGGCACACTGGCATCAAGGTGGTGGATGAGGCTTTCAAACTGGCCAGTACCCCCCTCAAAGAGGCAACGGACCTCCGGGAGGACGCTCAGGTGAGAGGGGACATGGGTTGGAATTGTTAAGCCATAGGTAAAACACATGTTTTGACTGTCGGTCCCAGAAAGGGAGACTTAAAATTAGTGTTGTTAAGATATACTTTTTTTTGGATATTCACAGAAATCAATCTAGAAATCAAATATTCTGTCAAATAAAAGAGAAAAAAACCCAGTTTCTGTAGTTGGTGCAGTCCTCTGATAAGTCAGTCTGGTCATTTAATTAATTTCTTTTAATTCATTTAATTCTAACTATGTGCCTGCCTCCATGCACACTTCCTATGCACTCATTGCTCATGAGCAGACCTAGGCAGATATAATGCTAAATTATTAGCAAGCTAGTAGCACAACAATGTTTCCCACTACTAACACACTACAGTAGCTTAACAGCAGTGAGTGCTAACAATATCTAAGTTCTTTGTTTATGTTCATGACAATAATAGACGTTGTCTTACATGTAAGTGAGACACAAGGTAGCTGGATAAGGTAGCACAAAGCACACAGCCCCCCAGCCAAGCTAACCCAGTTAGCACAAAGCACAGTAGCAGCATTGAGGAGTTACTGTTGGATTGGGTAGCCTGTAGGACTGTATGTGATGGCTATTTCCTGGTCTTTATATGATTGTAATTAACAGGGATGTTTATGTATGTATTTATTAGACTAAAATGCGAGCTGATGATGCAGATGAGGTCTTCACAGTCTGTAGATGGTGTTCAATGTGAGAATGATGCAAAGTGAAAATTGGCTTTACTTTTTGTATCAAGAGAAAAACATCAAACCACCTTTTTACCAGTTTGCCATATGAAGAACCTTAGTACCTTACTGAAATACCTTTATTGCCTCCATGAATTGTGCAGCTAATGTACTGACGACACTGAATAATCCACTGACCACCTTCACAACAAGCTTAATTTGGAATAGTAGAAATGAAAGGTAAATGCAAATTGTTCAGTGAGAATTTTGGATTACCCAGAGTAACCACGACACTGTTCCTGGAAAAAAGATGTTTTGACAGTTTTTCATTTTTTCAGTGTCATAAAAACATTGTTTTGCATTGTGTTTCTGCTGCTTTGAGCAACACAAACACAATTCTTTTCACCCCCTCAAAATCTTTACTGGATACATAGAGAGGAGAGTGAGAACATGTCTGTTTGTGTTGGCGAACAAAGTAAAACCAAAACTTTCACTGGCACCTTGTGTTTATTTTGCCTATGTGCCAAACCCCAACCCCAAGTTACAGGAAATGCTATGAGTTGATTCACAGTGGATCAGGTGTCATTCCGCATTTATATTTTTAGGCTTTGGTGATGAGATATCTGGTTATGATGCTGAACTGGAGTAGCTTACTTGACAGTGCTGAAATCAGATTCCACCTGAGACATCTCTGTAGGGTGAATCAGCTAGGGAGAAAGAGGAGGGAGAGAGAGAGAGAGAGAGAGAGGAGGAGGTGAGCCAATCACAAAAGAGGAGTCGGTAAGAAGAGTGGAGGAGGATTATAAAGCATCTATAAATATCAGCAAAAATAGAACCTGGTCGCACAGCACCCACCAGCTTATCGCTGAATACAAATAATCTAGGGAAGGCGATGTGAAAAGAATTTTCACTGAAGATCTGTTTTATGAGATATATGTTATGAAGTAAAGATACACTGTATTTTCAAATGTATGTGTACACCCCTGCCCTTTCCTTTTTCAATGACACGATTCCCCCGTGCTTAATGTCAGATCCATAATGATATTTCCCAGTTTGGTGGGAGAGAACAAGCCGTATTGCCCAACATCAGTGTCCAAACTTACTAATACTCTTGTGACTGAACAGAAGTAAATCCCAGCAGCCAGGTTCCAACTCTTATTCAACTCTAAATAACGTTTACTTTGCTAATGCTAACCAGCTAACGTTAAGGCATTACAGAATGCTGGTCACGTACGGTAGAAATCAGCCATTTCTAAGTTTTTCCCACAAAATGGGAACCACCCGGACGCTTAGTCACCGATAAAACACATCAGGTACCAAGTGAAACCAACAGTGTTATAATGTTGGCTGACAAACTGTGTTAGAAGCTGAAAACAAGTGTTAGATTTCTTACACAGAGATGATCAAAACAAGAATTTTGGACTCCGCAAAATTTGTAGAATCTTAATTTGCAATGGTAATAATGTTTTTAAGGAAAAGAGTTACTATTATTCCAGACCTTTCTACAAGCTCTGTAGTATTATATGAAAAAAAAACTTGTCTACATAAAAATGTTATCAATATGACCTTTCAGTATGAAGCTGGAGTCAGGATGTAGTTTGCTTAGCCGCGCTTAACTGAGGTTAGCTTAAATCCATACACAAGGGGCATTGTAATAAACATCAGAAGTTTTAAATCACAGGCTAATCAGATCAACAGTACGAGACCGTTACCATTCTCTGAGTCAAACTCCTGTCAAATTCCTTTTCCATTGATTAAAGTCTTCAGTGCTGCTCTTTGCTCTTCTTCCAGTGAAAAATACTCTGCAGTTCTGATATGACTTGTGCTACAGTAGCATCTCTGCTAGCATCTTCAGGAGCTGCCATTATTGTTTTCATACAAACTGTTGCTCCTCTCGCTGGTCGTCACATCTAATCCAGACCTGTAGCTGCCAGAAGTGCCCCAACGGATACTGGCTGGTTTAATGCCTGTGTGTGCAGCCACAAGTACGTAGCTTGAAGGCTGGCGAGATGGATTCTCAACATCACATGATCACATGATCTCGTAAATTCAGCTGCCCTCCCAAGGTGGTGTCCCAGCTGATGTTTACCAAGAAATATAATACACAACACTGTATGTTTGTATATGGATTAAACAAACACAGTACATAGTTGTATTTTTAAACTAGCCAGGCTAGCTGTCAGTTTCCCCTGCTGATAGTGTTTATGCTAAGCTAAACAACTTGTCTCCTATTTGTCTAGCTACAGACTTTGTGCAATCTTGACAGTAACATGGATCTTCTCTTCAATTTTTGGAAAGAAAGCCAACAAGCACATTTTCCTAAATGTCAAACAAAAGACCATTGGCCACGGTATTATTCAATATTCACAATGGGTGTTATATTTGGGTGTACATGTAGCTTAGGCAAGGAAGTGTAGATTTATGGATCAAATAACCGAAAAGGGAATCTCTGGTTTCCACGACATTCCACGACACCATATTGCCATAAAGAACTCCTGCTCACTCATTTACAAAATGCCCCACGATTGTTGTGTAACCACCTCAATATAATCATTAGAGGAAAACCTCTAGCGCGAGATAAATCCCTATCCACCTCATGTATCACACAACCCTGAAACAATCCAGCCCAATCAATCTGTCAGACACCCTCCCACACGAACCCACACACTCACACACTCACACACACTCAGCCTTGCACAGAAACGCACTTGCTCATTCACAAACGGCTTTTAATCTGCCTGCTTAAATCTCATTGTCCTTTCCCTCCGATTTGAACTCTGTCCTCCTCTCTGTCCCTGTCTCTCTGCCATGAGTCCAGCTGTGGGCTCATCTGCCACACTCACTTATTATTCACCATGCCTCTGTTGCTGTATGTCGTACAGATACACACATGCAGACACACACACACACACACACACACACACACACACACACACACACTTTTACACAGGTGGGGCGTGATAATCACTAGTCCAGTTGGGGCTCTGCCAGGTGGCAAATTGCATTGAGTTAGACGAAGAGGTTCCCATTATAGCTCTTAAAAATAAGTCTTTTACCTTCATAATGAAGTGGCCTGAAATAGCAGTTTAGCAGATTTATACATGACTCCTATTTTTGGCCCCGTCAGATCTGCTAACCAACCAGTTTTCATCCTGACACACCTGCAGGAGTTGAAAACACTCTAAATGCTCTGACTTTCCAGTTCCACATGTACGCCATATTGTCTTCTCTTTTGCCAAATGCGCTTAAGCTAAGGCTGATTTCACTGGATTAAAAGCTGCAATGACTGCCATATTGATTTAATTCACAAGAGAGACAGCAGATGACAGGGGAAGGGAGAGAAAGTGTGTGTGTGTGTGTGTGTGTGTGTGTGTGTGCGCGCGCGCATGTGTGTACGTACAGGGTGTGTCATCTGCTTTGACCTTTCTCAGCTTAGTTTTAGAGCCGGAACCGTACATCTGATCTAATACTATTTTCCCTCTCCTCCTCTTCCTCCTCATCTCTCTCCCTGTCTTTTGCTCTCACACTGTTTTCAGAGCACCACTGCCAGTTTCAAAGAGCAGTGTGGGCTCCCCACTGTGGCCAAGCTGAAGCAGTGCATCCAGAGCCTGGCCACAAGGCTGCAGAGCCCTGAGGGCACTATGGGGGCTACCATGGTGCTGAAGGAGGGCTACCCATGCCTGGAGCCTCTGGTCAACCTCTCTGAGCCGACGCGAAAGCTACTCACTGCCTACGACACGGTCAGTAAGACAGATGAGTGCACATATTTGTGGTGAAGGGTAAACCTTATACAGCCTCAGCTTTCTCAGCATGTTGTGTAGTAGAGTTTACTCACATCCCATTACATTTAAGGTTGTTGTCACTATTGTATTACGTGTTTATGAAGTTTTAAGATGTGGCTCTGATATTTCAAGAGAGGAAAAATGTCTACAGCTCCAAATCCGGCACCAACATCTGACCTCTCTACTATTAAAATAAATTAATTCATTCTCTGCATTAAGAATGGTTGGATAGTGTATTTCCATCTGAGAAAGTTTTGCATGTCACCAGAGTCAGCCAACTCTAAGAAATGACGAAAACCAACAATGAATTCAATCTAACTCAAATCGTCGGCATATTCTTCTCGAAGCCTGACAGACGGAATGGCTCTGACCCATTGTCACTATTGTACGAAACTACCAAAAACTTTTCAGGGTGACATGTTCCGTGATTACAATGAAGGTGGGCACTGTAGTTTATTTGGAGTCAGTCCCACATACTCATAGAGTCAGCAATACAAAAAATAGGTATTTATCACCGCACTAGCAGCTATTTGAAGCTACTGTATACCCAGCCACAGAGGCTCTTTCAACTAAATGCTAATGAAAGAATGCTAACCTTAAGTGGAAATAGACAACTTTTCCCCCTCCCAGTGTTTCCCTGTGGTAATACTGTTGTCACCATGTTTGCAATGAAAGTGTTAGCAACATGGCTACCATTAGCATCCTAGCTCCTGTCTAAAGTAAAACGCAACCGTTACAATCCCAATTTGACGTGGAAACCCTGATTTCAGTGCTATGAATGCAGCAAGACACCTAGTTGTATGAATCAGTAGGCAGGTGTTGTTACTGTCTGATGTAGCAGAAGGAATGCTGGTTTTGATCTGTCTTATGACCTGATGGTAAGAGAAAACACTGTTACCTGGGGATAGCGATCGGGGAAAAGAATGCCTCGTCCTGTTTTCGTTTGTGCAATCATGATGTGTTTCATCCTTGATTTGCCTGGGAAAGAATGATGCTGGTTGCAGGCTGAATAGCATAGTGAAAGCAAAGTTTTTAGAGAACTTTTCACTGATGTTTAGTGGGTTGCCTTTAATGTTTAAATGTTAAGCCATTTTTAAGGTCTTATTTTAGCAATTTACAATGCTGACATTTGCTAATAAGCACTCAACATACAGTAAAGTACTAGTTGACATATTAAAGTCTGTATCATACAGTGGCTTATGTGCTTTATGTTAAATTTGAAAATAAACAGAGTTAACAGCCGTCCTGGTGGCTCTATGAGGCTGCACTTCATGGTACTTGAACTAAATGGTAAAGTCAACATGCTAACATGCTGACCATAACGATGCTAACGCAGTGAAATATAGCAGATGATGATTCACAAATACACCATCTTAGCATGTTATAATGCTCAACTTTGTGCACGCTCATAAAGTAGTGTCCATCAGCATCGCCATGCCTGGAGCCATGTCGCTAGGGCTGCGAAAAATGTAGGCTAATGCCAGCCTTCATCATTTAAAGTGATTGAAGTGGTCTGTCTGATCACACAGTGGCAGGTCTCTGTGTTCTTTGTGTTCACTTCATCATTTGATTAGTGTACTCGGAGGTTAGTTGCCTTGTGCTAACTTTTGTCAAGTGCGATCAAAATGGATTCAAATAGAATTTTTAAAATTAGAGTTAGTGATACTGACACTTTGTTACAGAGTGTATGCTCACATCTCCACATGCAAATGCATTTCACTAATGCATAAAACATGCAGAAAGACACTTAGAGGTGACATGCATGAAACAGTCACCGCACTATTCCTCAAGCACACACACACACACACACACACACACACCAGCTGTGTCTCCTCCTACTCGATCTCCTCTTGCATCATATCAGTACAAATCTCTCCCACTTGTTTCAGCACTCAGCCTTTACACCTACACACACCTCAGTGCAGAGAGTATCTTTTTTCTACGACCATCACTCTGTGTACATCCATGTCAGCAGAGCTGATGATGTTTGAGTGAAAACGCAGTAGATGTGAGCCTGCCAGGTCAGTGTCATGAAGCCACAGTTAGTGTGATTTCCAGCCATACATCACACCTCTTCTGCCTTTCTGGGTGCACACAAGGCTTAGTCATCACCCGCCTCTATCTCTTCTTTTCCTTCTGCTTGGTTTCTGTTCCTTTCTTCATTTCTTTCATTAATTTACACACATGTTGTATGTAAAACCAAACCAAACCTAAACAAATTGTATTGCTCTTCAACCCAGAGTCACACTTATCCATTGACATTGCTAATTATGATATCACAACTAGCTCTTATATTTTAAGGTTTGGCCATTGCTAATAAGAGCATTTTACTCATCATGTTACTTGCTGACATCTGGAAATGTGTTGATGTTGCTACAAAACAAAATGAGGACAGGGCAAGCTGTCAGATAATCACATGAGCACAAGATTTTAATTCAAAATATTCAAAAATGAACTAACATGATCAACATACTGTGTCCGTGTAGCTGCGTAGTTGAGTGTAGTTGACTAAAAGTACAATATTTGTCTTCAAGGGTCATGGAGTGGAAGTATAAAGTGAAGGAAAAAACGCAAATACAAGTACCTTTCTTTCTGACCAGCATTTCATCAAACGACTACTTTTGAGAACCTACTTGACTTGAATTTTGAATTGTCAAAAAAGCTCCCTTACCAAGGGCTGCCCTGTGCGTTTAAACAGTAGTTTGCATCACAGTGTTGACTTTAGGCTCAACACAATCTCTCTCCCTCTCCCTTCAGATGATTTCCGCCCAGAAACAGCTGATTGAGAATGCAGACGCCGTTCAGGAGAGGATCGCCCAGGTTCAGAGAGAAGGTAAAGTGCACAGGCCAGTGAGAGGCGAATGAATGAATGGCTGGTTGAACTGACGAGACGTGAAAGTGAACTAACTGAAAATGGTTTAGATGAGCGCTCATGAATATAATGACTGAGGTAAAAGATATCCTAAAAATTCACCAAATGCGGAGGTCTGACTTGAACATCAAACAGCCAAACTTAATTTGGGAGACTCCTCAGAGAGTGTGTCAGTAAACAACAGCACAAGTTTAGAGACAGTACTTGGTGGTGTGATTGACAGTATGGATCTCTAATTAGAAAAGATGCTGTCATTTTTGTACTTTGATATGAGGATCCATAGAGAAACAATTCCCCAAAAATATCCAGTAATTATCTCTGCTTGAAATGTTGTACAATGATTCTACATTCATAACACACTACAGTTCTGTCTAGTAATAATATTGTGAATTAAAACAGTCTCAGTTGTCATGAACCCGTGTGACAGCTGCACAGCAAACATTTACAGCCAGATCTCCACAGCCAAGCCTGTGTGTTATTATACCCTCTCACTTGTGTGGAACACTCCTGACCTTTAGCTGCCCATGTAAATGTCATGAGGGATGCACTGTCTCTGCTTTGACATCAATCTGTAAATCCAGTATCTGACTACCAATCCATCGAGACATGTTTTTGAAATCTTTCTCTCGACATATGCTATTGGTCACACAAAAACAGTTCTAATACACCTAAATTTGATTTCTTGATGCCCACCCACCCCTCCAAACTGATCCGCTGTGTTTTGCAGGCATGGACTTTCATGAGGATCTTTCTCGGCTTGGGGAGAAGGAGGGACTGAAGGGACGCAAGCAAAGCAAAGCTCTGGAGAGTTTCACCTGGAATATCACTGTGCTCAAGGTACTGGAAGGGTTAACAACCAATCAAAACTCTCAGTTTTAATAGGACTGGTGGCAGATAAATATCTGTTACTTTTGTTTATTCACACTTTCCTAATGTTTTTTTTCAGCGTCAACTTTATTACAGCCTGTCCTTATGTTTTACCTGCTGCTCATGTAAAAGTGGAACAAGCTCACTCCACAGTTCAGCTAAAGCTTATAGCAGCCATGGAGATAATTACCATTTAGAATTTACTATGACAGACTAATGCAGATCGTATTGCCTTTCGGTGGCCATCTGTCCATTCATTTATTGAACTGACTACTTGAATTGGACATGACTGACCACTGTATCACCATGTTAGCTTTGGCTCAGGTGCTTCTTTTCAATTAATCAAAACTATGTTATTGTCCACCATTTAAGATGCAATCAAAATGTCTAAAAAGACTAGACCTCTGTAATATATTTTGCTGAGTTATTAATATTTTTCGAGAGGTTCCCAACAATGTTCAAACTGAGAGAAATCCACAAGTTTGCTTAATGTAATGCATTTCATTTGGTCACCTGAGAGTCAGAGAGTGAGGAAGAAAGTTGGCGAACATGATTACACGTAATGTAAATATAACTTAAAGATATGAACTCATCTTTGTACCTGAGTAACGTCAGACTTTCATCAGCAATAGGGACTATTATTATTTTATGGCGTGTTCACTACCAGCAAGGCAAATTTTTACCTGGTGTTAATCGCGCCAATGGTTTGTCTTTGTCTGCCCCAAACAGCCACATTACTTTACTGTGCATTAGCTGTACACCACCACACACCAGGGGTGGTTGCGTCTGTGTGTTTTAAATCAGGTCATCCTCTCACAGAACTCAGCACTCACCAGAGATTCTGGTTCTTTCTTGTCTTTTTGCTCTCCTCTCAGTAACGTTAAATTAAGAAGTAAAGTAATTTTCCCCTCCTGTTCCAGTCAGCAGTCAACTTTACAGAACATGAACACTTGACAATGGAGATCACCTCCATGGGTCACTGCTGCAGTCAGGCTGATAAACAGAAGCGAAGATAAATCCACTTTTTAATCCCCGTTAAAAAAGTAGTCTCTGAGCTTTTCTCCTATCGGTAAACGACTCCACATCAGAGCAGAGTCTGATGTGACTCTGGGTGATAAGTCCTCCATCAGAAGAAGAAGAATCTTTATTTGTCAGACATGAACCTGAAATGTGTCCTCTGCATTAAACCCATCACTAGCTGCACATTCTAAGTATACACATACGTACACACACAAGCTAGGAGCAGTGGGCTGCTATGTCAGCGCCCGGGGAGCACACATGGGGGGGTTCGGTGCCTTGCTCAAGGGCACCTCGGCAGTAACCTAGGAAGTGGACTGGCACCTCTTCAGCTGCCAAGAGGTGCCAGTCAAATGCCAAAATTTGACTGGCACCAAAATATCTTTAAAACTTTAAAGCTGCTAAAGTCAATATTTTTTATGTAAACAATGGATGGAATGAGCACACGTAATGTGAAAAGAAGAAGATAGAGTAATGTTCATATAGTTTCCCTCCGCTCTCTGAGCTTTTTATACCTGTTCAGCTCATGGAGTTGATCTTCCAGCCTTCTAATCAGCCCTCTAGAATCTTGTTTCAAGCTAGAGGAAGTTTTACACACTACAGAAATGTCAAGCAAACAAGGTAGCAACTAGCTATTAAACACATTGGAGCACCTAGCAGCAAAAGAGTCAGATATTTTCTTCAAAACTTGGTGGTAACCAGCTACATTGCTGAAGGAGATTTGCATTTGTCTGGAGGAAAGAAACACTTGTTCCACTCCCTGAAGAAAGACAAGAAGTAAATCAATGACTGCAACTACCCACCTGCCAAACACATTCCAGGAAACTATCCCAACTAACAATAGCCTGTAAAAAATAATAAAATGCTACATTTCCATGTTATGCATTTATAACAATGAATACATGAGTCAAAGTCATGTTTTTCCCTGTGTGCTATAGGGTCAGAGCGATCTCTTAAGAGGAGCTAAGATGGATTCCCTGGATGCCCTGAGGCAGCTGGCTCTGGCCTGTGAAGCCTGTGGACTCACCTCCTCCTCCTCTTCCTCTAATTCCTCATCCTCCAACTTTTCCACAGCCGAGCTTCACTACTCCTCACACCGCCGAAGCAGCACCCACGGCAACGGACGCATCTGACAACCCCGCTGGGTCTAGCATGCTGCCAAAGATGAAAAGGGAGTGGACAGAGTAATTACAGAGGATAACAGAGATGAGGAGATATGAGAGTGAGAAAGAGAGAAAAAAAAGTGCGGGTGTAAAAAACACCATAGTCAGAAGATTCAGAGGATTTTTATCCCTTTATCCAGTGCAGTATGTGTCTAGACTAGCCTAGACCAGAGCTGTATATCTGTTGAAGCCTTACGGGTGATGTCATCAATTTATCACTGAAGGTCCAGCCCGCCTAGAGGCTCTTCATGAATGTCATAACTCTGTGGTGGCAAAGCAATGGAAGACAGTCCACTTGGATCTTTGGACTTCTGACAGCTCCCACTTACTTTTCTGAGAGATAATGTGTGACTTGATATTGTAACTGTGTGGGTTTTCCTCATCAGTGAGGAAATCATAAACACCTGAATAATTTGTGACAATGGGGCTGTGGTGGAGCTGATGTTTACGGCCCTGTTGGTGTTTCATTTCAGTGGCAGAATGCAAATGGAGGGGATGTAGAGCCGATGGGACAGGTTATTCTCTGCCACGGCATTTTAGCTTGTCCCTTGGAAAGGCATCAAGTGTACCTGTGTGTGTGTGTGTGTGTGTGTGTGTGTGTGTGCATGTGTGTTAATAGAGGGACAGGTTGTGTCCTACAAAAATACACATGGAGAGAGAAATTAAATATAAGAATCTTTCAAAGTAGCTTTGATTTTTAGTGTAAAACTCATTTTTTTTATATAGATATATAAAACAAAAAACGTACTACAGTTTTATGATACTTTTGCTTTTGTTTTTAGATGTAACCACAGTTAATGCAACTGACCATTTGCAGTCACTTAAAGGAGCAATTTGTAAGATATGGCAAAGATGTTCCATGCCCTTGTCTACTGTGTCTGACTTCTCATCCCAGGAGTCATAGTCCTGATTGGAGTCAGTGTAAATCACCTCTGTATTGTATGCCCTGTCCTCAAAGGGGTATCCGTCAGTCTCAGAGGCTGTGTTTAGTCCCAGTCAGGTGTCCAGCAGTGTTCACTCTTAGGCTACCAAATCCAGTTTTGCTGGACCCTGCCGCGTACGGTGACTCCCTTCATGATTGAAGGTCCCAATCGAATCAAATTGTATGGCCAGAGGCTCCACGTCTAAGTAGCTAATGGAAGCAAGCTACAACCAAGGACAGCTAGCAAAGAGCTGCAGTTGTCGATTACTGTGGCCAATTCTGGCCATATTTTACAAACTATACCTTTAACGTGAAGAAAACGTTAGTCCTAAAGCAGTAGTCAAATGATTAAATCAATTGACAAAGGCCTTTTTCAATATTTGATGCGTTCGTTGCTTGACTGTCTTGGGTTTTCAAACTTAAAAGGGTTCTGGTGACACCACATTTCTCCAGAGCTATCAGCCAAAATTAGTTTCTTAATGACTTTCAGACAGAAAATGGGTGTCATCTTAACTATCAACAGTTATTAATGAAGTTTGGGTGTTTAGAGAGGTGGAAGGTTCGCTGATGAAGCTAATAAGCTGCATTTGTTTTTGGAGCTTCTGTCTGGCCTGTCATGGCCTGTACCCTGTAATTACCCGCAGTTGATACATGTAAAATATCAAAATATCCATCAGAGGTACAGTGGGGATTGAGGAGTTGTAGACTTTTCATACACAAACCAGAGTACATAAAGATCCCCTTGCGATTCTGAGCACACAAAAATTTCCTTAGCTGACTCAGCTGTATTGATGTACTGTGTGAAATAACCAGCAGAAGTGTGCATGTGCACACACACGCACACACACACACACGCGCACACACACACACACACACACACACACACAACTGCACGCATGCATGCACGCACGCACGCACACACACACACACACACACCTGGCCTTTGAGTCTGTCATGTCCGCTTGGACAAGGGACAGCTGAAACAGGAGGAAATGGAGTGTAGTGGAGAAGGGATGCGGTAATTGGAGAAGTTGTTGATGTGTGTTGATACTGTAGTACTACATGTCTACTGTAGTACATGTGTGGATCAAATAACCTCGTCAGTATGTTGGGTAATTGACACTCAGAGTCTGTACATGTGTCTGTTTGCGTGTAGGAAGGACCAATTCCTGCAGGATTTGTAGACTATTGATGTAGCAATAATAGTGGGAAGTTAAAAGAATTTACAAGTTACATGAGGCTGTATAACTCGGTGTGTACTGACTGAAGGATTGAAAAAACATTATAACTAACTTTATAGCTCAGTGATGCTTATAAATGTGTATGAAAACAGCAACAAACCTGATCATGGATCATAGTTGTGCTTACCTGTCAGTGATGGCGTTCCTCTAGGCCTTTGAGTGTAACTCTGTGTTTCTTCAGAACACAGGGAAACACCGGATACTTACAGCTTTTGTACTCGTATTCTTGTATTTGTAATGCTGCGTTTGAACCAAACTTGACAGAGTCAAGCTAAACAACACACAGGACTAAGCTAACCCGATTAGATTTACCTCCTTTGAGTATTGTCACATGAAAATAGCCTCTGTAGAACAAAATGGTACGTTCAATTTTGGTGATTTTCAAAATCCTTTTTCTGGAAAATTCCAAAAATGCATCATCATCCAGTTTATACAAGGTGTTTTCTTCATCCAAGAGAAGTGAATATTTTTGAGATTAAATGTTTTCACCTGACAAGACTGATGTCAATGAAAAAGACCAAGTGAGGCAGGTACTGTGTTGAAAAGGTTTGATTTGAATCACTAGTTTTTGATGTAGTGCACCATAGGAGTGTTTGAACAGTGGATTTGAATGAATAGAACTGCACCTAAATCTGCTGCTGCTGACAGTAACACACAGTTTGAACAAAGCAGGTGTGAGGCGAACAGGCATCTGGAGGGAACTTTTGTATAGAAGACATTTGAATGTTTATTCTGCGCTCTGAGGAAGACGGACCATTGAGAGATCACTGCTGAACATTGTAACAACTCATCAGCTGATCTACCCAGCCTGCGGCAGCAGACAGGATGTAATGAGGAACACTGAAACATGGGGACGACACTTACCAGTTTAGCCCCTTTTAAGTGCTTGTGCAGAACTACTGTATGTTCTGAATGACAGCCCATATTTTTGTACACTGTTTTGTTGCCTTTCATTCTTCTACACATTCCTTTCCCTTTATAATGCTATTAACCTCTTTCATACCTCCTCTTTTTTCCATGCTGTTGTTCCCGCTGCTCTTTCGGGGGCTCCAGGTGGGGAATAACAGAGCTGATGTACTAAGTCACAGCCACAGGAGGAGGCTGACCTAATAACATTTCCATGTGAGTGTGTATGTGTTAGTAGAGGGCATATGCTTCTAAAAGTAGAAGACGTGTATTGAGGGGAGAGCAAAGGTTGGAGCAAAGACGAAGAAGCGGCTGATATTGGATTAACTTTTCATTGCATGTGTGTCTGGCTGTGCACACCTGCAGAGCTTTATAATTGGCTGTGAGCAATTGACAGAGTGACAGCACCTGCTGTGTTGGTCTATTAATAACATTCTGACTCACTGGATGCCCTGGGATGTGTGTATAAGCTGGTGTGCTCATGTCTGTCATGATACCATGGTGCCCTAATTCCCTGCCTGATGATGTAAACTGGTTCTACTACACACACAGTCATTGCCAAACTATCTGCCATATTTCCTCTTAAATGCACTGAAGCAGACAGCAGCATCAGGAGCTATTTGGAGGCTTTCCGCCGCCCCTGAGAGGAATGAAAACCACAGTTTTCATTTGACCAACTCTTCTGTCAGGGATCTGCTTACCTGCAGGGAGGATCCCTCTGCATTAATAATTCATGAGCCCCAGTAAAACAAACCACAGTATTAGCTTTCTGTGTTCCGGTTTATATGCCTGCTGACACGGGGAATACAACTAGGTCAATGAGCGAACAGGCGAGGGGGCTTACTATACCTGAGGAGATACAGTGGAAATACAGGTAACAGAGTTTGCCTTAAGAGGTGGACATAAGGATTAGGGGTCAGGTTTCAGTAATTAGATCTTCTGTAGTCAAGCTAAACCTAATTCACAGAATCTTTCATCAGCTAAATGGTTGACTTATGACTGTGCTGCTGCTTTAAATGAAGCTACATGTTACAACCAAGCGAAATGGCAGCTTGTTTCAGTGGAGAGTGACCTACGCAGTGTGTCAGGAGGATGCAGCGCCTGAGTCAATGATTTGTAGCCACATAAGCCAAATGGACCATACCTGTGCGATTCATAGTCCACAAAACATTTTTTGGAGCTTCACAACAAAGCATGTTGCAGCATTCTCCTGAACAGGTAGCTGAAGTTTTCAAACATAAAAAACATCAAAAAGCATAAAATGGCTCCACACAGCTCGTCCAGGGTAATCCAGGTTTCCTGAAGCCCTTAGATCCCACAGTGATTTGAAGACGTTATTTAAACTGGTTAAAAGTCTTCACTGTAGATTGGGTGCATTAGTACCTAGGCTGCACAATATGGATATTATTTCAGCCAATACCAAGAAGATGGCCAATCATTTCACATTGTTTTTATTTTAAAATGAATTAAAGTTCAAACCTGAGGAAAGACGAGCTAAGATCAAACACAGATGATTTATTTTTCCATAGCTCTAATTACATTCCTGGTGTTAAAGCTCATAGACTTTGTTCCTCTTATCTAAACCCTTGCAAACATGTTTTGTGAATTACTCTGAGTCTGTAAAAAATGTTCACAGCAGTGACAACATGTTGGGCTCCCTGGTCTACTCAGCATGGCTCTATCCAAGTGCAGCAGTTTGATCAGAACAGGCTTCTTCTTCTCTGTTTACTGGTGTATATAAGTGTGTAGATGCGGCACTTGTTAAACAAATGAGAGTTTTGGCTTCATATTAGCGGCTCTATTTATCAGCTAGAATTTCACCAAAACCAACAAATACCAGTTATTATAAATGTAATTTACCGGCTTCAATATCAATCATGCATCTTTATAGTTGAGTGACAATGTTGTGAATAGTCTTTTCAAGTCAAGTTTGGATCTCTTGGCTTCTAAAGACTTGGAATAAATCTGACAGGATGTATGGAGTCATTTCACTGTTTCTGGTTGTTTCGGGAAATTTTCAAACAAGTCCCCATCTACTTCAGTTGTTTAGGAGACTGTGTTTTACTGTGAAGCTTCAGAAAATGACTTTCCACCTGCTGAATATTCATTTTTGGATGAACTGTTCCTTTAAACTATTTACTTATAATCATTTGTAGTGAACTTGCAATAGCACACTTCCCAATATATTTGAAATGTATAGATTGTATGTGCTTTTATACCTTCCAGGCTGCTAGTCTCAGCTTGTGGTGACGTGCTTAAAGAGAGTCCATCACTGAACATCATGAGCATTTTTTTCGTGGCCGATCATAGTGTGGTGATGCAACAGCATTTTTGTGATGTGCATTAACAAAACAGTTCCTGTTGTAAAGCCTACCAAAAGAAGAAACTACAAAAATTCCTTTTGCACAATGTGCATCACATAATTTCTGACTCATAAAATCAAAACTGAACAGGACCAAACTCTGTCTGAGCTCCTCATCAG
>CAEMYA010000076.1:715506-726644 GCA_903131615.1 Diplodus sargus | reverse complement strand
CCGCAGTTTTTTTTTTTTTTTTTTACTTTTAAATGATGTTGCTTTACCACACAAGGATTATATAACATTCAGGAGAAGAAAAATGAGCATGATGTTCACCTTGATTGGTCACCTGTCTCAAGAAAGTTTGAAGTCCCTAAAATTTGCAAAGTTATGGAAAACAGTCATCAGAAAGGCAAAGCAAGCATGATTTATAGTGAAAACTAAACTTGCGTAAACGCTGGTATGATCCTTTAAGCAGTCATAAATAGGGTCTCTACATACAAACCATTATCCTTTCCATGCCTCTCACACACTCCGCTTCATATGTCACTGCACTTACCTGAAGATATGTTTACCTCTGCTAAAGGCACTGCGGTGAGCCAATCACTGCAGTTTTTACTATGATGTTCAGTATATTTATCTTAACCCAATGTTGCACCCTGATACTCAAAAGTGTGGACTTCTCGACTTCCCTTTAAACCTTTAAAAGTGAAACAGATCTCTGTAAAGCTCTGTCTCTCACTGTGATACAGTTTTAAGTTAGAAGGATGAGAGTGGCGGAGAGATCCAGGCTAAACAGCAGGGTGTGCATCAGGGTGCATTGTGTCTCTGTTACCCACGTGTCTTAACGTAGAGCTAGCTCTCTCTGTGCTCTTCAGTGTGTGGTACTACCTATCTTTGCAGACCAGTGGTCTAATAGTGCTTAACATTCATTTGAATAATTGGAGAGTTGTTTATACCTGTTATAGTGATGTGGACAAAGTTGTGTAGAACACTTGGAAGTGTGTAAAGGTATTTTCAGTTTGATATTACCCGTGGCATCTGCAGTGTCTGTGTTGGCCTGTGTCTACACCGCTGACCTTTAATCCAGTGTTGTTCCCTCAGCTGTTCTTTTGTAAAAACGACCAAAAGAAAAAAAATATTTATTGAAGTGTGTTTTAAAAACCATAAATAAATATGATTAATTAAATGGACCTTGCTTTTATTTTTGAAAAGCTACTGTGTTTTCTATCTGACAAGTAATCAAACATAACAAGAGTATGTATCCCAGACTAAATAAAGTTATCTTTTCCTGACCTAATCCTTTTGTTGTGTCTGCTTTATCTTACTCTGGCCCTCTGTGTGAAAGCTGCGATGTCAATACATGTAGTCTCTTTCTTTGGTAATTGTCCCCAGTTTGTTCAGGCACTTGATTGCAGTTGTACTATTACATTCACATTCACAACTTGTATCTAAAACAACCTTTGAAATGCAAAAATAGATATTAAGCTGTATAAAACATCTCTTTCATGTAGGTTTGACCATTATCCCTAATGGTTCTGTAACAGACACAGAATGAAACTGTACTGCACTGACCCCAATAATAAATGTTATAGGTAGGTTTGGGGTCATTGGCATTTTATTTTAATCCAGTAGAACATTTGCTTAAAGGGGCACTAAGAAGTTTTGTAGAAGAAATTAGAACTCAGAATTTTGATATTTACAATATTAATGACGTAATAATACAAACTCAGTAATATTCATTTAGTTCCGTAAGTGAATAAAGAAGCTGTTCTCAGAGGAAAATAAGGTCCCTGACCACTTTTTGAAACTAGAAAGGTGGCAGGGCCTGCCATATATAAACAAAGTAAAACAGTATAAACTGTGTTGTCCTTTAAGGTCATTTTGTGTATTCAGTTTATTCAGTTATGGAAAAAAAATAGTTTTTTATTAAGTTTGTTAAGGAATGAAAAATCTATAAAGATCTTTCTCTTCTCAATATTTTTTCCCAGAACTACATAGTGCACCTATAACAAATCTGAAACCTTTTGAAGCCCTTAGATATAAGTTGGTTTAGCTTTCAACTAAATACATTTATAAATACATACAGCTGAAAGATCTCTAATCCACTTTTGTTGTCTAAGGAGCTAGATACACTACTTTTTATACTGACCTTTCCCAGGAGATATCTTAGTTTGTCATTGTGGGGAAAGCACTGATGAAAATACACTCAACAAAAATATAATTGTATGGTTATGATTATGGTTATGGTTATGGTTATGGTGATGAATTTGAGCACAATTTAGTTAAATCTGTGTGTGTGCCAAGATAATCCATTAACCTAACAGGTGTGGCATATCAAGATGGCGATTAAACAGCATGATTACAGAAAGCAACACTAAAATGTGCAGTTCAATCACTCAACACACAGATGACACCCATTTTGAGAGTACCTGTGGTTAACCTACTGACCGCAGAAATGTTCACCAGTCCACCTGTTTCCCGTGAATTGAATGTTCATTTCACTGTTATAAGCTGTCTTCAGTGATGTTTTCCGAGAGCTTGGCAGCACATATAACCAACCTCACAACCACAGATCATGTTTAACCATGCCAGCCAAGGACCTCCAAAACAGGCTTCTTCACCTGTATGATCAATGTGGCAGCTGGTTTGCAAAACCAAAGAATTTCTGCACAAACTGTCAGAAAGCATCTCAGGGAAGCACATACGCATTCTGGTCTTCCTAACCAGGGTATTGAACTGACTGCACGTTGTTGTTGGAACCAACTTGAGTGGACAAATGCTCACCTTTGATGGCGTAGCTGGCACACTGGCTTGGGTTTGAAGTTTAAAGCCTGGCTTTCACTGTACTGAGTAGATGGCGGATAGTGTTTATTTTTGTTGTGTGGGACGGAGGTTTGGTGATGTCAGTGTTTTAAACCTGGTGGCGGTGGTGTTATGGCATGGACAACGAACACAGGGGGCATTTTAGTGATGGCAATGTGAGTCCGCAGATACAGTGAGGAGATCCTGACGTCTATTGTAATGCCAATCATCCATCATTATCACTTAATGATTTACTCTATGCAAGGAAATGTGTCACACTAGGCAAACGGTGGTCACCCGCCTTGTTCTTTGGGGTATCTGTGACCACAAAAATGCATATCTGTTACCCTAATCATGTGTCCATAGCTCAATGCCCAAATAAATGTTTTAAGCCTATGGTTTATCTTGGCAAAGGAGAGGCGCCAACTAACATGGGATTATATATTTGTGGTCAAAATCTGGTCTTTCTTTAACTTCAACTTGTAAAAAATGAGAGCAGAACGAAAGTATCTTTTTATATTTTTGTGCAATATAAATTATGACGGCTGAATTCCAATCATCGCATTAAAATCTGGTCACTACTGCAATCACATGAACACGCCAATCTGTAAGTCACAGCTGCAGGTGTAACATCAATCCATGGTTATGGTGAATTGGCCCAACAGTGACAAGACCTTACTTCTCTCGCATGAGATTTCCATACACGGTCTGAGGTGGCTCATATACTGTACATGGTGTTACTCTGTATTGTCAGGAGGGGGAGCTAAACATCAAGCTATTTTCTTTTGGAGCCATCTCACAGTCAACGTGTGCTGTGTTTTTATATCTAGTTTTAACAGTGATGGGTGTAAATGAGCACTTACAAATGCCCTGCATCATATATGTTTTTTAAAAAGTCTATATTAGGGCTGCAACTAATGATTATTTTATTTATTGAGTAACCTGCTGATTATTTTTTCAGTTAATTGATTAGTTGTTTTGTCAGGAAAAAGTCCTGATTACAAGTTCCCAGAGCTAAACATCTACACATGATATAACTGGACCACCAGCCAAAACCGCAAAGGTATCTAAAACCAGAGAAGATGAAACCAGCACATATTTGGCATTTCTACTTGATTAGTAACAAAATAGTCTCAACAAATTGATTCGTCATTTCAGCTCTACTTTATATGATTGCCGTTTAGTCACATTTTTTTCCAGTGTTGTGTTACATAGCATATTTTTGTTTTCCTCAAAGCAACCACCCTACTGATGTGAGAAGATGATCTGCGCTGGATTTTGGGACATAGACGTGTTCAAAGTATGCCTGCCTGTAGATGGAGACATTCTGTATTAAATAGTGTGCAATGTATGTGGACATGCATACTAGACTTCACATATCATCAAATAAGAATGAAAAATTCCTGCCCATCATGACAAATCTATTATTGTCGTGATGTATTGTCTCTCATCTGGGTTGAAGGGCAATAAAGCTTCATAGTTGCTGTACCTGCCCCCCTCTTCTCTCCCTCAGGAGGTGTTGAGCAGCAGATGGGAAGTGATGGAACAGTGTGGTAGTGTAGGCGGTGACATGACAAGCTGTCAGGCCCTAATGCAGGCTAACATCTGGAGGTTGTTGGCCACATCACTTCTTGCCTGCCGGCAGGGTCCTCTAGCCTGGAGCCAGAAGACACCCTGAGGGACATATACCAAGGGCCAAAGCTGGGCCTCTGAGACAGGAAGCAGCAGCAATGATGGTGTATGTACAGCAGGAGTCGCTTTGACTTCTATCATGAAATGAAAGCAAAAAAGTCAAGCTTTTTGTTGAGAGTATATTAATTGAGCTGCAGTGCATAGTGTCAGAGAAGAAAGTAGTGTAAGTGGGTCATCAACATACATGTACTTTGTAGGGCTAAAATACTAGCAGTAAAATATATTCAGTGTGAGACTTACAACATGGCTCTGTAGCTTTGGAAGACACCATGAACCATCTTTCTCAGTGTATTTATCACAGTAAACAGCTGTGAAAAGACATCTCAGTGAGTGGGTGGTGTAGACGCGACTACATGCTCAGCAGGATAATATAAGGCCTGTTAAAACTGTTAGCGCCACTGAGGCACTGTGCTATTAGTGCGGGCTTCATGCTCGCCTTGAGCTTCCAAGAAGCAAGTGCCTCTTCTATTTTAATGACAGCCCTCACCCAGAGGTAATTTCACCGTGATTAAGGCAGGGAAAAAAAATCATGTCTTAAAAGTCTCTAAATTGCATCTTATTTATCCACCTTTTAACTAACTACAAAAGGCAGACAGACAATGGCACTGCATGTTTCTACCGCTCCTGGCGAACAATTATGCTTTAGAGATTCTCTGCTCCATCGTTATATGGGTATTAAAAATGGCATCCTGGAGATGACACAGAGTGAAGCTTTGATGTTAAAGTTTTTGTAAAAGAAATCAGATTTTTTTCCCCCTAAATGTATTTTTTCATACACCTCTATTTACCTGCCTGATGTATATACTGTAGACCTTCTAGGCTTTCTGAGTTTCATTTTGCACACGTATATAGTGTCCTTTCAGGCCTTTCTCCTGAAGAAATTATTCTTTTTTTTGTAACAATGGCAGAAGTGTGGCTCATGGAGTGGCAGTGTCTGTCAGTTAGACAGTCCATCACTCTGCTCTATCAAATTCTGCCTTTACTTTCCTCTGTCACCAAAAGCAGATCAAAACTTTCATGTAAACTTTGAAATATCTGCAAATCTACTTAACAGTTTGACACAAAACATTCTTATAATGACAATAGTTTTGGTGGATTTAACTGTTGGATTGCTTTCCACAAGAACTGGTACAAACATTCTCGTCCCAATCAGGAGAAACTAGATATTTGATCCTCTGATTTTCTTCTTGTGCCATCATCAGGTTTAGATTTCACTTTGTCCAATACTTTGATATTCCACCAAATGCCTGCGAAACTAATAACATTCCCATCAGCCTCAGTCATAGTTTAAAGATATACTATGTAAAAATTCTTGTCTAAAAACAACTAGACCGTAAGTTTCTTGGGTTGTGTTGATATATTACCCCGAATGTTTCCAGTAATATTTAAACCCAAAGAAATTGAAAGTTTACTCAGGTAACGATGTGTTTGATTGTTATATATAGCTGTAACTTCCAGGAGAGAGTCAGAGAGTGAGAGAGGAAGAGGCGTACAAGACTAGAATTCACGTGACTTAAATACTACCTTGTCAGTGAACATTGGTGCCACAGTCATGTAAGAGACATTTTCATCTGCAATGGTGGTTGTTAACAGTGTACCTGGTGTTTGACCGGGAGATCATTTGTGTTTATTAGTGTCATTTGCCACAAACACTCAGATAACTGTACACTGGCAGTGAGATAGCGAGCAAGGACAAGCAGTGATGGTGTGTGTGTGTGTCTGTGAGTTTGAATTCAGGTCAACCACTAAACTCAGCACTCACCAGAGTCTCTGGTTCTCCCTCTTCTTTGTTCCCTCTCCTCTCTGTAACATTAGGGTAAAAAGTAAAGCACATTTCCCCACCAGAGAGGCATACTATACAGCAAGATAAGTGGGTCTAGGAGTGTGAGGACTTTCTGTCACAAAAGTGGTTCTCTTTTAACCTGGTTTGATCACCATGGTCCAGCCTGGTCTGGATATGCTTGAAATTGGCTTAAAAAAAAGCACCATTCACTTTGAAAATGCTGTCACTCCATAATCAGTAGTCATCAGCCATACTTAATCTGATCAGAGGGAATACGTCATACATATATGCAAACTTGTTGGGCTATAATGTTAAAATAATGCCACTGAACAAAGCTGTGCAATTACAGAAGCATATACTGTTTGTACCATTTTGTGGTTTTTCACAGATTGTAGTGTTCACTGGTCATTTATCCAGGCTGGCATTAAAATGGCAGATCATTATTAGTTCTCTATGTTGATCAGTGGCCTATGACGTTTTCTTGCATACTTGCATAAAATGTGGTGTAACTCCTTCGAACCATAATGTTACCATTTTAGGTCATGTTAAAATGCTTTGTCCTGATTTGCTGAAGTTGGTTTCAGACTGCTGGTATATGACAGTGAATAAAACACTGACTAAAAGCAATATTATAGTTTGCTGATATTCATCACAGACAGTTTTCAATTAATAAAAAGTGATTCCCATGTGTCCTTTATTATATGACAGTGCCCAACTAAATTGTAAATCTTGAGTGTAATCTAAAACATTTAGTATTAAGTGTCCTGCTTAAGAGCTCGTGCTGTTGCAGCTGTCACATTAAAAATTGCAAATTTACACAATCAGTAATTTTGTTGATTGTTGCTGCGTTGAGCCAATTATTTCACATTTTTCATCGAAAATAGTTGTTGTTTCCTTGATTTTTGTGTGGAAGAAGAGTCAAATGATACACCACATTGTTTCAAACATTGTGTGGAGTACAAGGCTCTGCTCCCATCAAGTTGATAATCAGAAGTGAAGATAAAATAACTTTTTAATCCCAAAAGTTTAAAAGTAATCTCTCTCTCTAAATGTTGTGTTAAGTAGCAAATGTTAGCATCCTGCCATTCCAAACTAAGAAGGTAAACATGACCATATCTAAATAAAGGCACTGTCATTGTGACCATGTTAGCATTCAGCCTTAACCAGCGCTGCACCATAAGTAGAGCCTCAGAGAGCTGGAGATTCTTAGTCGTGTTTTCTGTCTTTCGCTGTTGGGTTCAGCTCTTCTCTCCTTCACCACTCCTTATCCTCCTCCAGTTTGAAAGACACAGGTCAGATGAATAGCTGTTATCAAAACCAAGACAACTTAATTTGAAAGAGAGCCACCAGAAAGTGTTTCTTATTGAATCAAGCCCCAAAATCAGGACGGACGGAAGGTCCCATTAACAGCGCTCGTCTCTACAAATCACTCTCTATTGTGTAAGGTAGAGAGGGGCTGCAGAGCAGTTTACGTGGATAATTACATTCACCAGACTCACTTCTGCACCTCTCTGAGTGCTCCCGCCGCACAAGACCCGACAAGTCCCACCCCCTTACCTGAGCAATCACACGCCATCTTCACAGACATTGTATTATAATCACAGCCATTCACAACTCACTAAAGTTATAATATACCTCCTGAATCATTCCTCCTACTCTGGGCTTTTCATTCATTTTCTCACTTGATTGCGCGCTGGACTTATCAATCAACAGTTAGTCAGTGAGTTAGTCACACAGTCACTCAGACTGTCACCTTAGGTTCTTTAGGAACTGCTTTGCAAATGACTGAAACACTTGTATATTGAATTGTAGTGCGTTTTTTTCCACACGCAGCCACTCACACACATACACACACCCCTCGAGCTAATGTTGCTAATGTTAATAGCCTGTGCTGCTTTAATTGGTTCCTAAACGCTGTAAGCAGGGTTCCCACTGTGTGTTTAATGAACAGGTAGCACTCCATGATTACAGCAATCTCAACCCACCACCCCGCTGCTACAGACTCCCTTTACACACACACACACATACACACGAACAAACGCCACACACACCGTCCCCAGCCTCGTACGCAAATGGACAAAGGCAATTTGAGAGGCTCCTGTGCACTGCAGGATGCTGGGTAAATTAGAGATGAGGATGAGAGGGAGAGAGAGAGCAGGCGAGGGACACAACAAAAGAAAATGAGGGGAGATGAGCGCAAAAAATGATTACTGGTTTATGAAGGGAAGAAGAGGTGGAATCATTTCATAGCACATGGCAGTGTGTGAACAGTAGGTGATGTGCTCCTGTGCAAGCTTGAATGTGTGTGTGCGGTAAGGAAGCTTGGCTGATTATAAAAAGTGTGTCTTCCTTGTGTCATTTTGTTGTAATGGTGTTTGTCACATAGGTGGTCACATAGAGTGTCTGTGTGTGCTTGTTTCTTCTTCTTTTCCCCCAAAAAATTTTCCATCAGATTCATCAAATTATTGAAAACGTTCTCAAGAGTCACTTGAGACACAAACTTCTTGACCTCCCTTCTGATGCTCCTTTAAATGTCTCCTCTCCTCTCCTCTCCTCTCCTCTCCTCTCCTCTCCATCTGTTAGTCCTTGTTTATCCGGAGGCACAGAGTCAGAAGCTCCTCTTCTCAGTCGGCTGATGAAGATGTGAGATGACAGCCATCTCCCCATTTTTCGACAGGACCGCTCACACAGGATGAGTAGAAACAGAGGTGGGTCTCATTGGAGGCCTGTATATATGTACGGCTGGGTGGCAAACCTCATGTTGTATACATATTTGTTCAAACATGTGCGAGTTGCTCAGTAATCCTCCCCACTCTGTTTCCCCTCCCACACATGTATATAAACAGGCAGGCCGCTGCCCATCTCAGCCACCATGGGGGAGATATGATGGGTGAGGTTAGTGAGAAGGGGGATGGTGAGGGAAGGGTGCATGCGCAGCCTCTGCCAGATGCCCTTTGTAAATAAGCACGGAGTCCTTAGAGGGGCGCCGTCGGGCGTCCTGACTCACCCGTCCCGAAGGACGCAATCAGGGTGTCCCCCTCCCTCACCTTGTGTAAGGGGTAAGGAGGGGTGAGGACAGGAGAAGGTCTGGTCTGTATGTGCCTGGTGCTGACACAGAGGAGCTGTGGGTCTAATTCATTAAACCAGCCTTCTAATATAAACAGTCATTCATTTCGCTGCCTGACACTGGGCCGTCTGGACAATGTGAAGAGCTCCAATAGAACTGCCATACACTGCTGTTTGTGTGTGTGTGTGTGTGTGTGTGTGTGTGTGTGTGTGTGTGTGTGTGTGTGTGTGTAAGAGAGAGAGAGAGAGAGAGAGAGAGAGAAGAGAGGGAGAGCATGCTGGAGCCTGACTGTTTGTGTGTATGAAGTCTCAGAGAGCCTGTTGCTCCCAAGCAGGTACAGTGAGGCTAACCAGAGGCTTCATGAGCCTCCACACAGTTCACAGAGCAACTGAAATTCAAAATCCAGCAAAATAATGTGATTTTATGATCAAGGGAGGACATTGAAAAATTGCTTGCTGCTGTTAGTTGAACTATTAGTGATTCGCAACTGTCAACCCTCCAGCTGGTGACAGTGAGTACCTGACATGTAAGACTAAATAAACCTTTTAAACATTTAAAGTACCAATTAGAGACATTAGAATGTTTATACAGTACATAATAATAATAATAATAATAATAATAATAATAATAATAATAATAATAATAATAATAATGATGATGATGATAATAACAATAAAAACAGACATTATTTACTGAGCAATTATCATAACAAAGTTCAAAGTGCAAAAATAATCATGAAACGAGAAAATAAAACCAATGAAATGAATAGGCAAGTCAGATAAAATCAGGATATGCTTTCTGATAAACATACAAGTTCAAAAGAAGACAGTGACTCAGACAACCTTTATGCATCGGGCAGGTCATTCCAGATCCTGATGGCATAAGCTCTGACTCTCTGTTCACAAGGGATTAAGAGCCAGGCCATGAAGAGCGCTAAAAATAATCAATAATATCTTAAAAATCAGTTCTTAAACCAACAGGGAGGCACTGAAAAGAGGCTAAAACAGGTAAGAAGAGACTGTAATTCCTAGTTTGTAGTTAGAGAGTAAAGTTACAGAGTAAACAGATAAATGACATGATCAGTTATTCACATGATATTGATACACATCAGCACAGCACATCAGAGTGTGAACATGTAAAATTTAAACAGAAGATAGGTGAAAAGTGATTGCTGCAGAGACCTTACAATAAAGTAAAGTTTTAGAAATAATGTTCAGCTTTCATAGATATCACAATCACAGGTAAAGTAATCAAAGTAGTCAAATATTATAAGAGCACAAAAAACCTTTAATCCCCATTTTTAATCGCTGCTTAACTTGCAAATAAAAACCGCAGTGCTTACACACACACACACACACGCACGCACGCACGCACGCACGTACACACACACACACACACACACACACACACACACACAAACACCACCACTTTGGGGTCTCCTGCAGGGCCAAATTGTTCAGATCAGACCCCCTGTTGCACGCACTTAGCTCCATATCTTGTCTTGTTTTTTTTGCTATAAAGTGTTCTTCATTGTGAATCTGACAGAGGAGAATGGAAGAAGACACAAACAACCCAGAGTGCTGGAAGAAGACAGTGAACGAATGTCTTTAGAGGTAATGATGAGTAATCATGAAAACCAAGAGTTTTTTTTTTCCTGCGAGGTAAGTGCTGGAAGAATTTGTCAGTGTAAAATCACCCAAACCTTTTCAGGCTCACCTACACTGAGTTGGACAATTTTATTGAAAATAATTTTAGCAAGAAGAGGAGGACAGAAAATCGGATGTGTCAAATTATCCATTTTATTGTTGATCAGATGAAGTTGAAGCGTCGGACTATATCAGTGTCAGATCTCCACTGACCAGCCGTGTGGCCAGCTGTTATTCAGGGACACGTTGACAGTAGACATAGTCGTCGGCAACAGACAGACAGACAGTACACACCCACTGAGACTGATACTGAATGTGGAATGTGGGTTTTATGGGCTTACAAATGCACACACACACACACACACACGCACACAGACACACA
>CAEMYA010000076.1:682622-714920 GCA_903131615.1 Diplodus sargus | reverse complement strand
CCTGGACGGGACTGATATATGAACTTTTACTATGAGAGTATTGTCGCTGCTGGAGGTGTAGTCGAAAAATGCGTGCTGCTCTGTAGCGAAACACAATCATAATAGTCAGTGCAGACAGGGGGCTGATATGCCCCGGTGACCTGATGACTATGGGCTGAGGACAAACGTGTCATGTCTCGCTCTGGTTTATAGTTTTCCACTGTCTTATTTTGTTGTATTTACCTTTCCTCTGGTTTCAGATCTCCTCTCCCTGTCCTTGTGGGTTCGTCCTCCACCGTTATTGTCTTCCCCCGCCCTGATTACTTTCACCTGTTCCCCCTGTGTGTGTACATATAGTCCCTGTGTTTCACCTGTCCATTGCCAGTTCGTCTTTTGTCTTCTTTTGTCTCTGTACTTAGTGTCCCAGCCTTTGTTCCTAGTGTTTTGAGTATTCCTGTTTTTTTTTGTTTTTTTTTACTTCTGACTGTTTTTTCTCATCGACCTCGTCTCTGCCTAGCCCCTGCTGGATTTGTTTGCCTTCGCTGACTTCCCTCCCGTGTACGGAACCTGATCAAAGTAAAAGACTTTTACTTTGTCTAACTCTGTGTCAAGTCGTGCTTGTGAGTCCATACGATTGTCATCACTCAGTAGCGACAAAACAGCTGGATTTGAAAAATCTCTTCCTGTCACATTCTTTGTTTCAGAACAGAAGCTCTCCAACAATTTCACAATTTCTAAATTTGCTTAAAAAGAGAGGTGAAAAAATGATAAGGATATACATCAGGTGGTACTGCTTATTGTGGTTGTTTCTGGCTATGAACCCTCAAATCAGATTTTCCAATAGTTGTGACAAATATCTTTTCTTAGACATTTCTCAGATGAACAATTAACAATGAGTAGCAAATGTAGCAGTTAATAGTTAACAAAGATCATAATTTCAATCTCTCTGACTTATAGCTTTAAAACGACAAAAACAATAAATAAATTGCAGCCATTTAACATCAATTTGAAAAAAAGTGAAACTTCTACTTAAAGGAGACGTGTTTGTGGTAACCAAAGGGATCTTATAATCAAACAAAAGAAGGAATCGTTTTAATAATGTTTTCAGCCACTTGCCTGTGGTCCACGCCGCCACGTTGTTTAGTGTGTGACGGCTATGCTGCTGACCAGCTCTCTCGTGTGTGTGTGTGTGTTCACAGAGTCAGTGGTGCTGCTGCAGCACGGCTGCTGCCAGCCCCATCTTTATACATGGAGTTTACCATTGATATTTATCAAGAAGAAGAATGATGATTTTCCTATACCCCTGTTGAAAGGGAGAGAAAGTGTAAGGGAGAAAGAGAGGGAGGACAAAAACTGCCCTTCACCTGTTCTGTGGATACAGACATTAAAAGTGTAGCAGAATGCTGGACTGATGACTGTCTACAGGGCGCTGCTCACAGAGCCAGCCTGTTAGAATAACAACTTCAGCCTGTCAGGAACTTTTATTGGAGGTAACTTTGACAGTCATAGTTGCCCCAGAGGATTACATTGCCAGCTGAGGTGATTACTGGGCTAATTCAGAAACTTTTGATAAGTATGAATCATTAACACACCAAGACATGAATATAGGGCACATGTTTAAAATTACCATAATTCTCTATTAAAGCCAAAGCTGCCTGTACAGTATATATACGTGGCAGTAGGAGCTAATTATATATGTGCTATTGACCTTCACCTTCTTCCAAGTTATTTGGATTATTTCAGCTATATATAACCTTGAAAAGTACAAAGAATTCAGAAACTATTAACACAGCAGAGATATAGAAACAGTGCAGCGTATCCTCCTGCTCCCTCACTATATGATTTTATTTCACGTTTGTCGTGTTGGAATGAATTTCCTGTCTCCCAGTCAGTATAATATCACTTGCTTAAAGAAGGCAGAGCTGCTAGCTGAGTGACAGCCCAGCCTTTAACTTTTCTTCTCCTCTCAAGGACTCCCCTTCAACTGTTAACTTGAATTAGTCTCCTGCAGCCTTTATTAGCAGCAGCGGTGGAATCAGAGAAGGCTGTCTGCGTGGATCGTGGAGGAAGGAAGGAGGGGGGGCGACCGCTAAGTGCTTCACTTCTGATCTCTGATGGGGGTCATGGGGTCGCCGCTCAGCCTCACCCTGATGACTTCTGACACCGCATGAGCAACCAAAACCACATTCGTGCATGTGCGCTCGTACATGCACACACACACACACACACACACACACACACACACACACACACACACACACACACGCTGGATTTATATCCAAGAGCACAAAGAGCCACATCCTTAGGGATGGTTGGAGCACTGATACAATTAACTCAAGTCCTCTTGCTCAGGTATTGCTCAAGCATCAATTCAAGTCTAAACAAAGCACTCATAGACCCACGTCATGTTCTCCCATTGTGAACAACAACTATGAAAATGTGAACTGATAAGATATTTTGAGTAGCTGTTGCTAACAATTAATGGGTCAACATCAGGCTTATGGTTGATGCTTACGGGAAGGCTGCTCTTTAATCATATCACTAAATTAGCAGTAATTTGGGGTTCTGAATGAGACTGGTCTCATTTTACTCGCTAGTTATGTCTAGATCTTACAATCTCAGACAAGATGTAATTAAAAATGAAATGTAATCACGTATAATACATGTTTTTAACAGCACTCCAGACTTTGGAAATGTCTGATATTTTGTGGCATACAAAACAGAGTGGCAAACAAAATAAG
Source organism: Diplodus sargus (assembly GCA_903131615.1). Classification (NCBI taxonomy): domain Eukaryota; kingdom Metazoa; phylum Chordata; class Actinopteri; order Spariformes; family Sparidae; genus Diplodus; species Diplodus sargus. Next base: position 712,200 of record CAEMYA010000076.1, on the reverse strand, counting down.
TGGAGCAGTTACAGTTACAGTTCGCCTCCTCCTTTTGGATATCTTAACAAAGATTGGGCAAAGTTGCTTAATTTACTTATTTATTGATTTTTGAAGACTGACAAAAAGACTAACTAAACTAAATTGTGGCTAAGAAACATGTATGACACTGACTGTTGCTGTTTGATTTGGGGAAACTGGCAAAGTTAAACCAAACAATGGCGTATTTGTAGCCACAAATCAGAACACGGCATCCAGCTCTCCCTTTTCATTTACCCTTTAGGGTTTGGAAAATGATCCTACTAAGCATCAGCATGCTCCAAATCATCACTCAGCTGAAGCTTTATGATGTTTATGTTGAGGAAAATATTCAAACCCAAGACGGCCTGTTCTTATGGCTTCACCAGTCCATCAAATGTAAGTATTCCAGATGTCTTGTGCATTATTTTATTTTCCCACAATTCAACCTGGACACCCATCTGTGGTCAGGTTCAGGCAACAATACCACTTTGGTCAAAGTTTGTGAAAGATTGTGGTTTTGGTAAAATATCAATGTCATATCTTTGGTCTCAGAAGCATTATGGATTTCTGTTTGCTGTCCGAGTATATGGACCAACCGTGTTCGAGCAGGCTTTGGTTGCATGCAGGTAAACAGTGCATGTGGAGAGCACCAGAGGTGGAACACATTGGTAGAATTACATTCTTGGAACATATTGGCAATCATCTGATGAAGATTCAGCTTTTTATTAGCTTGTCTCTCAACTTCAACTCCTTTCACTTCTGTCAAGTTTTTGTACACAATGATGGCCACACAGAAGAGGAGGTTAGGGTTGGATATCTATCATTCCTTTTTCAGATATCCGCTGGCTATGCCAGCAGCTCTGAAACAACCCGATGTGCTCTGAGACTTTCCTGAATACAACCATGAACAACTTAATTGAGCTGTAGTATTTTGTTTTAACTATGAAGACATCAGTGAAGCTGAGGTGGAGCAGGTGAACAGTTTCAAGATCCTGGGCACCAACATCACTGGGAAGCGATCATGGTCATCACCACCCTGGTAAAAACAAAAAGGAAAAAAAGAAGCACCGAAAAGGCTCTACTTTTTAAGAGAACTCGAGAAGGCTAAAATTCATAAGAAGGCGAAAAATCTTGTTGGACACTGGACACATCACAGACCACAGCTCATTTCACTGATGTCACTGACGCTCTGTAGATGGTACCAGTGATGTTCTGTAGATGGTACCACTGATGTTCTGTAAATGGTACCAGTGATGTTCTGTAGATGGTACCACTGATGTTCTGTAAATGGTACCGGTGATGTTCTGTAGATGGTACCAGCGATGTTCTGTAGATGGTACCACTGATGTTCTGTAAATGGTACCGGTGATGTTCTGTAGATGGTACCGGTGATGTTCTGTAGATGGTACCAGTGATGTTCTGTAAATGGTACCGGTGATGTTCTGTAGATGGTACCAGCGTATTCTGTAGATGGTACCGGTGATGTTCTGTAGATGGTACCGGTGATGTTCTGTAGATGGTACCAGCGATGTTCTGTAGATGGTACCAGTGATGTTCTGTAAATGGTACCGGTGATGTTCTGTAGATGGTACCAGTGATGTTCTGGAGGGTTTAAATCACCTGCAGCAGAAGTTTGATTGTGCCTGTCAACCAAGATGATCATTGTTCTCTCTCTTACTCAGCCCTCTTTCTCATTTTCATATGAGTGTTACAGATTCACGAACCAAAGAGGCCGTCTGGTGTGCTGACTCTGTGCGCTTATCTTGTGCACACAAATCAACACATGTGAACAAATTGTATCTTGTGCTTTGTGTCTTGTGCGTGCGCAGTAGCAATTTGCGTGCACAATGTATAAAACATGGCCTCACTACCTATCTTTCTCTCTATTGCCCCTCCGGAGCTCTGTAGTTTTCTCACTCTTCTAAAGTCTACACCTTCACACCTTTCCTCTGTCGGCTCCTTGCTTCTGCTTATTTATCGCTGAAACAAAGTGGAGGATGAAGGCTCCCCTCTCCCCTTCCCACCTCCCTCCCTCCTGCCCTCCCTCCTCCTGCCCAGACTGTCTCCTGTGTGTTTATCTTCTCATCAGGGCTCTTTATTGGTAAATAAGGGTGGCCCGCCCAGCCTGCCCCCCTCTTTCTCTCCTCTTTCTCTCACTCCTTATGCTCTTACATCTTTCCTTTACTCCATCTACACATCCCATCTCCCCCTCCCTGCAGTGCCTCCCTCCTCGTCTCTGTGTGTGGAGTCTAAGTGCTGCTGATATGTGTGTGTGTGAGTGTAACTATAGCGGCCAGTGTTTAGGCTATTAGAGCCGTCTATTTACAATCTGGAGTTTCCTATTGATTATGTCTGCCTTCTCTCTGTGTTTACATGGGGGAAATAAATAACACATGTCGCCGACTCGCTCTGACTCGACATCTTCTTTCTCCTCCAGCTCTGTCTCTCTTCGTTCTTTCTCACCCCCTGCTCTCTTGTTCTCTATCCCCTCGCTCCTTTTTTTTCAAACTGTCGATGCTTTTTAACTGGTTCGTACTTTCACTTTGACGGTCGTCTTGCGACTTCTCGCTGTTAATGTAGCTTTCAGTTCAAATGCAGATTGTAGTGTAGTCTAGGCAATTCGTAAAAAGGAGACACAAAAAGCAGGGGCATAAATTCTTGGACACCAAGAGGCTCTCATATATCATTCAAGACACTATGAATCAGACACACACATCTATATGTGTGCATTCACATAGGGTGCATGCAAACAGGTTTGCAGAGACAGTTGCTAACTGTGCAGGAGACCCTCAATGATGGATACATCCACAAACCTGCACGCACAAACACACACAGCTTGTGCTGCCATGCACCACAATTGTCTTTTTTCTCATGGGTAACAGGAGCTGGTTGTCTGGGCTTCAGACCAGGCAGTGTGTCATACCTTCCATCCCCCCCTCCCCGCCTCCTCTGCGTGGCATGCAGCGCTCAGATAGCCCCTCTGATAAGACCAGAGCTCCATATGAACAACAGGCAGGAGTGAAGTCACACTCTGGAGCTGACTCTGGCTGGTGGTAAAAGACATATTCAGAACCAAAACTACTGGAAATACAAAGCATCAGAAGTCAAAGTCCTGTATTCAAAATGTCATTCAGATGATTTAATTTAAAGTACGACAGTCAACAGCTAAATTAACACAAATCAAAAGTAAGCAGAATGATTCTTTTATGATGACAAATAAAAAAAACCTTTTTAAAATGATGATATTATATCTTTTCCACAGAAAGGAAAAAATTCCACTCACTCATTCAGCCATGAAAAATCTCAAATCCATGAATATTCAAACATCATTCATTCAAGACGCAGTGGTGGAAAGTAACTCAAAACATTTTTTCAAGTCCAGATTTGAGGTACTTGACTTAAAATAAAAAATAAAAAAACTCTACTTCCACTCCAACTAATTTCTGAGGGAAATAATTTACTTTTTTCCCCACAATATTTATTTCTCAAGAGTTACTTTTTCACAGATTAATTCTAAAAGATATAGTCAACAAATAAAATATGATGTTATTGCTCCTGAGGAGCAAGATGAAGCTGTAGATAAAGTCATTTTTTGCCTGACACTGTAAATGTATGAGTTTTGCACAGTAACAATTAGCGGAGCACCTGGTTGACTGGAGAGGGATCTTAAACTGTGATATGTATTTATTACTGTCATGGAGGTGGAGCTGATAATTTAATAAATTATACTGTTGGGTAGTTACTGTATGTCATATATACCATGCATTATATTGTATAAACTAATCATTAAGCATACACCTACAAAAGTAATTTAAGCAACTATAGATGCCTGATAAAAAGAGCAGAGTAAAAACTAAAACACTGCCCTCTGAGACGTAATGTTGTACAAACGAACATATAATGGAGACACTCCAGTAAAGAACATGTTCCTCACCACTCAAGATTGTTTTTAACAGTGGTTAAAGATGTATTTAGATGTTTTTATAAAGTGAAAACAGCAACACCACAGAAAAACAAACAGACAAACAAGCAAGCAAATTTCAAACAATAACAAAACAGAAAAAACTCCATTACAAGTAAAAGTCCTGTATTCCAACATTTACTTAACACAAATCAGTAAAAGCAAAATAGCATATTGAGTGTTATATTAGTGTATACATTAAACAAAGTATGTGTGTGATCCACAACATATAGGTATATATAATATACATTTATATACAAGGTGATAGTATATAATATATTTGTACATATGATATGTATTGCTTGCAGTGATGGAAGGTAACTAAGTACATTTACTCAAGTACTTCATTTTAATACAATTTTGTGGTACTTCTGCAATACAGTACTTTGCTTTTTCTGCTACTTTATACTTCCACTCTGCATTTTGGAGGCAAATTTTCTACTTTTTAAAAATGTATTTGATAACTTCAGTTACTGATTATGTTACAGATCTCATGCTGTAGTGCATCATTTATAGTGCATATACATACATACATATATATATATATATATATATATATATAGTATATATATGTATATATATATATATACATATAGTATATGATACTTTTACTGAACTACTATTTGTATAGGTGACTTTAACTTAAAGTAATATTTTAACCCTATATCTTTACTACTGTACTTTGGATACTTTCTACAACACTGATGATTCCCATAGTTCTTGAATCAAGTGCAATATTTCTGATTGTGGTGTCTGGAGAGTAACTCTTATTTTTCAGGAAACTCTCTTGTTTTATTCTTGTAGAAGGCACAGCAGAATTAACCGATTCCTATATGAGATTAAATCTTCAAACTGTGAGGTTGAAGAAACTTTTAAAATGTGCTATGCTACACACATGAGCACACACACACACACACACACACACACACACAGACACACACACACACACACACACCATTAGGTAAAGAAAAAAAAACCCAACTTATTTAAAGTGGTTCCTCTGTTCTGCGTCTTGCTCACAGTGCATGTTTATGCCTTTGTGTCCACTGCTTATATTTGTGCTGGACCACGTTTGCATGCCTGCAAATATATATATATATATAAATATATAAATATATATATATATATTTGTCTTCTGCATATGTGTGTTTGTGTGTGTGTGTGTCTATGTTTGGGGGGTGGTATTCTCTCAAGAACACCTCTCCACAACAATCAGAAGGAGGACGAGATGAAAGGCAGCGAAGCCAGAGAGACGCAGTGTGTTTACAGGAGAGAGGCTTGAATAACGGGCTGCGGTGGTCAGTGGCTGTAACTCTAGCTGCTTGTGTGGATGCATATGGAGTGTTATGCTGCGCTCTGTAATGCAGGGGGGTTACAGGCTTTGTTATCCCATAGTGACACCACATATTTTGACCAGCAATCAAATAAACTCTGTCTCAGTTTCTGGGGTGCCTTTGAAGCAAAGCGCCGCAGGTTTTGAGTAAGAAGGCATCTGAGAAGGGATACACATGAACATACTGAACATAAGAGCATAAACACTTAAAAAAAAACCTCCCTGCCCATGACATGACTGAGTGCTGGGAAGGAGAAGGTTTCCTCTGTGACCAACAGGGAGCAGTAGAGGCCTGGTAAAGCTCGAACAGCATGACTCCAGCTGCTCTCATTTAATACTGACCCTATGCTCCACAGAAAACTCTCTCCTCACCTCTACTGGCCTCTCCTTTTGGCCCTGACTCTCATGCTGGCTCCCAATCAGGCCAAGGTGTGTGTGGGTGTGTGTGTGTGCATGTGTGTGTGTACTGAGAGGCAGAAGGGGTGCTGTGAAATATCTCTCAACAAGACTGTATATACAGTTCCGGCTTAAAACAAATGTGACTGATGGACATCTGTGCATTTGTGTGTGTGTGTGTGTGTGTGTGTGTGTGTGTGTGTGTGTGTGTGTGTGTGTGTGTGAGGGAGAGAATGTGAGTAACACTGAGCGTCTCAGAATGTGAGCATGCATGTTGTTTTTCTGTTGTTTTCCATGTGAACTGTATCTGGTGGCCTTGTGGCGGCCGCAGACATCCCTCCAAATGACAGTCTAATCAGAATACATGTCCATGTGAAACAGCACCAGTCATTACTCTGCTAAGTATAGGATCGCCGCTCTGCTCCGCCAAGTGTTTTATGATAACCAGTGTGTGTTAAAATATGTGTCCTGTGGGAATTTATCTGCTGAGGAGCGAGCGTGAGGAGATGTCATGGTGGCTTGCTTAGCATGCCAGGGTTGAGGAGGCAGTCCGGATTGTAATTTTGTGGGGGGTCGAAAGATTTCATGGATTTAATGCTTTCTGTCATGAAGTTAGCAATTGTTTTAAATTGATTTCAGTGGCATATCAACATCAGTGACAATCTGAAAGAGTTGATGACTCCGTGTGCTTGAGTTCAGGCTGGGTGATAATCAGTGTGATCCATTATTGAGTCTAACTATTAGCTGATTAATCAATGAGTCAGTGTTGTAAAAATGTGCCCAAAGTAAAGATATTGTGTTAAAATATTACTTTTGTAAAAGTAAATGACACGTATGTACGTACATACTGTATAATTTTAGTGACTAATGGCCTGGCTGATTATCGGATCACATATTCAGAATTTTTCGGATTTCTCTGATCAGTGATTTTTATTTCTAATTAATTTTAAAATGCACCAAATTATCTCTGATGTAGCATGCAATCTGGAAATTAACTAGTCACTAAAGTTATCAAATAAATGTTGTGGAGCAAAAGTAAAATATTTACTTCAAAGGTGTGCTGGAGACATGGAAATACTTAGGTTAAGTACACTTACCTCAAAATTGTACTTCAATTCCATCAATGCAATTATTAAATCAACAGAACATTTTCTGACAACAGTTTTGATAAGTGGCTCATCATTAAAGTCATTCATCACTCAGAAGTGTCAAACATTCTCTGGCTGCAACTTCTCAAATCTTTAGAATTGTGCTGCCTTGGACAAAATGAATACTTTGTTTGCGAGTAGAGCAACAATGAATGAATGAAGTAAAAACAATAGTCTGGACATTTATTAGTTGCAGTCTGAGATACAGTATGATTACATTGCAACAATGTTTCAAAAATCTGCTTGGAAAACAGCAGTGAAGGATTACGAAGAAATATTTTTTTTTCAAGAAATAATGAGAGTTTGGATGGTTCATTGTACTGAACATCACTTACTTTATCTAGTTGTTCTTTGCCATATCACCTATCTATCTATCTATCTATCTATCTATCTATCTATCTATCTATCTATGTATCTATCTATCTATCTATCTATCAATCTATCAATCTATCTATCTATAATGAATTAAACAAATCCAGTGAGTATCCTTTTATCCTTTAGTCTTTCTAATACAAAAAATACAAAAATAAATCAATAAAAATAACCAGTCAATTTGTTTTGCCTATATGCTACATATTAACTTTAGAAAAACTAAAAAAACATTAGAAGTGCATTAGAAAGGGATCTTTTAATTTCCAGTATGAAAAGTGAGAACCTGTTTCAATGTGCCTGTCTTTTCAAAGACAGATCTGAAAAACTGCGAACCTGTCCTTCAATGTCATCCTATACTGTGTGTGGTGCTATTAGAAAGTCAGTGCTGTCTGTGAACCTGCAGCCTTCATCTCACCGCCCCAGCCTTTCACTTGTCTGTGTAATGTGTTATCAGTCCACCCTGCTTGTCCTGACACCTCTCACACCGTCCTGTCCTGCTGGCTGTTGTCCCATCAGCTCTCTGTTGATGCAGTGACCAGTGGCGTTTTTTTCCCAGGCTTTCGCCTCGCAGGCCTGGTCACTGCTGCGGGCTGGTCTGGGCAGGGCCTCAAGCTGTGGTCAAGATGATGAAGGGGGGGCGGGAACCAGGACTGACCCACATAGGCGCCTTCTGTCCGGGCCAACCAAGGGCCTTTTCTGGCCCGCTGCAGCCCACGGACCGTAAACACACTGGACAACAACAGAGAGAGAGCGACGGGGGCTGACCACAGCACTGCTTGGCATCTGCTCACATCCAGACAGAAACGAGCTGTGAGCCGTCCGAACAAACGGATCATCAATGTGCCGTGAAAACCTCACGTCTGAAACCTCCATATTTTGACCTCAGCTTTAGCATTATGTGCTCCACTGTGAGCTGAGAAAAAAAAAATCCTGACCACTTGGGCATTTAGATCCTGGTGGAAAAACTCAAAACACATGGTGGTCACACTGAAGGTGCTTTCATTTAAATGTCAAGCGCAGATACTTATACAAAACATGGCTGTCTCTGCTCAAACACACACACACACACACACACACATACACACACACACACACACAATTATTAATTAGATGTTATTTACTTGTCTTATTGCATTCTCAATTAGTTTTAACGATGCAACATCTGCTAATACTGCGAAACAAAAGATCAGACAGCAGTTCTTGCACACTGATGTATTGGATGTACTAAACAATTAATAATAGCATATTGTAATACATAATAAAACAATATATTACTTTATCTGACAAAATGTCCACCAGTTCAAAAGACAAGATTATTGCTTGAAGAGTCAAAGACAAAAGTCAGCGCTCACCCTCACAGACAATTAAAAATCCATTCATAAAACGTCATCAACTCAGATTTTTTTTAAAAAAATCAAGAAAAAACGGGCATACACGTTAAAATATGGTGGGTAAGAAAGAAACAAGCCATTACTGTGGGTTCAAACAAAACCTGGGCAAGTCAGTCAAGTCAATTTTATTTATATACCCCAACATTACAAATCACATATGTACAGTGAACAACACCCTCTGTCCCGAGACCCTCAATTTGAGGAAAGAAAAACTCCCCCACAAAAAACCCTTGTAGCAGGGAGAGAAAAAAGGAAGAAACCTCAGGAAGAGCCACAGCATGCAGACAGACATACAATAGATGTTGTGTGTTCAGATCAAACCAGCAAAAACACAGAGTATTCGAATTATAAAGACAAAATATCTGATACGAGAAGATTATGAATACATGTTACAGTGTACACATACACTTAGAAGCTTTTATTAGTCACAGTCACTCAATTTTAATTATTGGCCAGAGAAGCGCACTTCAGCCAACAAAGATGCCAAGTTGTCTGACCTGAACGCAGCAGACGCTCACATGAGAAGATGGAAGTCTGACTAAGTGACTGCACTGAGTTTATAAATCAATGGATTAACCAGTCTAAAAAAAGTGGCTATAAAGTCAAGTCAAGTTTATTTATGCCGGACATCTAATACGTAAGGTGTAGACTGAATTAGTTTAAAGTGAAGGCATATTACTTTTAGTTTAAACTTGAGTCAGGTCAGTTTTATTCGAAGATGATATTTGAAGTATGACACACTGTCTGCTCTGAAGCCCAGCTCTAAAAAAAAAAAACAGAAAAAAACCCTCTAATGATAGACATTCATAATCATCTATTGGTTTTCTACATTTTAAATGAATATGAATTAAATAATAGTGATTAATGCATTCCCTTTGAATTTGACTTTTGATCATTGATGCTTGTCATTAATTCATGCAGATTCTGAGCCACTTATGTACTACGGTTATTTAAATACTGTATTAACTTTGTAAAATATACATACAAGCATTAATAGAAGCATTAGAGGTTCCATCATTCCTTTTGAAATTGCTCACTCAGCCACTTGAGTTATTGACATGCACTGCTTTCTCTGGTACAATAGAAAACATCAATATGGAGCTCATTTTCTCTAATGGAAACCTGCAGAATTGACATATAGAATAAAAAGTTTGCATGCTGCTCACATTCAGATCAAAGAGCTCAGAGAGTTTTATCCAAACCCTAGTTAATGAAAATGAATAGCTGCAAATAAGAATAAGGTAGAGAGTGTTTTAAAAATTCATCAGGAGCGGATTAGATTTTATCCCCTCAAATACTTGAGTGTTTAATGAAGATATTGATTATGAGGAAAGAAGAAACCCTGAGTTTGTTTAATGAAACACATTTTAAACTCTGGCCACAGATGCCCCAGGTCACATCAGGTCAGGAGGAGATAGCGTGAGAATCGGTCCCTTTATTATATCTATAACCACCAGATTCTCCATAAAGACGACCCCCATAAAATACCCATAAAATACCTCCTCATCTCTATCATTACCCACTGCCTGAAAACAATAATGCTGTAAAACACTTTTATTTTTACTGGAGTTATAAAAAAGTGCCTGCTGTGCTGCTGAACATGTGTCTCATTTTAATGGAGATGCTGCTTTATAGGGGCTGGTCATATGAGAGCCATCAATAGGACAAGGTGAGAGTTCACAGGGAATGGATGTGCAAATACACACACCCACACAATCACACAACATGTACATCATTGAGGATTGATGTGGGCCAGTCCACACAGAGCAGACCTGTGTTTCGAACATGACCCAATAGATTCACATTGCCTTGCTTGCTACTTAACCTGCTGCAATTAGCAAACAGGAAAAGGTCTGGCCACTGAAAATGTAATCATGAAATTAGCCGTGTGATACATCAACTGAGCATATGTCTATTAAGACCAGGTTATGGATACAGCATTTGTTCATATCAGCGTTGAGGATGGCAGATAATTGGGCACACTAATCCAGTAATGCTTACAAATGGTCAAATTACATTGAGCAATGTTGATTAAGGTGCAGTGTCGAACATTATGGGCACACATGCAGTCAGTTCCTCATGCATGCTCACAGACACACACGCAGACTCACGCGCGCACACACGCACCCGTGCATGTGCACGCACGCACCCGTGCATGTGCACGCACGCACCGTTTCAGCAACATTTGTGTCACACCATCAGGGGTCAAAGTGTGGGTTTGGCTACACACTGCATTGACAAGTGACACCACTCATAAAACAGCACTGTCATTAACTACAATGTCCTTTGCCAATACATCACACTCGACTGTCATAAAAGCATGGAAAACACATTGCCGCAGTGGTTATTATGCACTTTAAACCTTGACCAGCCTATAAAAATGGATGAAATTACATGAAGAGTATCAGCCTGATAATTTTTTATGAGATTTCTTTTTCTGGCCTTGACTAATAAAATTGACAATATATCCTTTAACTGCGGACGAGTCAATTATAAGATTGTAATCACTCTGTGAGATCTTGCTGGTTCACTGTAAAGATACAATAAACAGATAGTAGGCTTGTGACTAACGATTATTGTCATTGTCTATTAATCTGCTGAAAGGTTTCGGAATACTTTAATCTATGAAATGCTGAAAAATAGAAACGCTGTTACATTCACAATTTCTAAACAGGCCATGGCGATGCCTTCAATTTGCTTTTGTTTCTTTTGACCATCACTCCAAAATGTAAAGATGATCATTTGGCTTTTAGTATGGCAAATGAAAACAGCTAATACTCACGTTTGAGAAGCTGAAATCAGAGAATGTGTTTCATTTCTGCTGGGAAAAACAATGAATAAATCATTTAAAGAGGTTAATACATTTATATGTTGATGAACACTATTGATTAATTGTTGCAGCTGTAATAGATACATGAACTTATAAGAAATGTACCTCTGTGTGCATTTATTGTGAAAATGCCTCAACTAGCTGCTGCACTGCATCAACCACACTGTGCTTTTAATAAGACACAGCCACTGCAGCACACCAATCTAATAAAACATGGCAGATCAATTTATGACTGAATGTGAAATGTCTCATGCACATGACCTTATGGCTGCCTATTTAACCTAATATAACTAATATGAGGCCCATATATCACTTATTACTGATATGGAATCAATACTGGATTCAATTAGCTAATGCTGCTGAGAGGTAGTCCTACTTCCTGGATCCATTCAGATTACAGACTTTTGTTGGTGGACTCACCTTTGAATGTTCTTTCTATTTCACTTTTACTTTTCGCTTTTTACAGTTTCATGTTTCAAGGCTCGAAGCGCTCATGTAGCCACAGTTTTCCCCTTAAAACAATACATTCTTCTTCTACCTGTGTGTCCATGATAAAGCATGGCAGAGTCCCAATAGACAAAAACAATGGAGGTGAGTAGGGAGAGTAAGAATACGATATTTTCTCTGCAGCAAATTGATTGATTTAGATTTAGAAACAGTTATACTGATTACTGTGGCTGTGCATTTCCCCACATTGGAATAAAAAATAGTATCACATAATGGCATGTTTATTTTCTACTTACAATCTCTGTGCTTTGCATTCAAAAAATGTAAACATCACAGTCAGGTAACACTAGACAAGCCAGTGGCAAAATAAATCATAGCGTGAACAATGGGTCTTTTCAGGCCGAAGACCCCTTACTGTAGCTGTTCTGAGCCTACTACAGATATCGTAATTGTAATTGTGTTGCATGTTAAGCTGGGCCTACTATAATGTGTAGGTCAGCATGTAGAGCCATATATAAACTCAGCAGCAGTTGTATGTTAGCTAATGTTAGGCCTGTTAGCATCACCCAGAGGGTCTGTCAGATCCTCTTGATTGTTAAGTTTAAACCCATTGGGACACTTGGATAATAATACAGATAACTGGCCAATATGTTTTAATAGGATAAATTAGCATGCTCATATTATTGCATGAGAATTCATGGGAAGACTATAATCAATACTGTGTAAATACACTTTTGTTTTACAAATTGGTCTTTGCTGTTATTGCTGTTCTTTGCATGTTGAAATCATGCTAATATGTATTTTCGGACTCAATTCGATTTTTGTAAAATCAAAAAAAAAAAAAAGCGTTCAAAAAATTATGAAACAATAATTTGGTGTTCCCCCTGCAGTAACTCTGAGGATAACGCTGACAAGTAAACTATTGAGTGTCTATTTTGTAGCAGTAAATGAGGGAATGGCGGAGGGTTTTGGTTACAGGTTGTAGCCCAAAAAACGACAGATTTCAAAAACTACAGAACTGGCAATTTGGAGGGTGTGATCCACTTTACACCATGAAACTTGTCAATGAAATGTTGTATCTGATCATATTAAAAATACCTCCGATATTTGACTTAAACAACTTATTTTCTCTTGCTTTTCGGCTTTGAATATCATGAAGTTCCTGTGCCTAAGAATTCTCAACGCTTGCAACTGTTGACAACACTCCACTCAACAGGAAAGAGGACTTTTCACGGCGCTGGGCATGGGTTAATGTAACGATAACACTGGCTAAACACAGCTATTGCTAACATAATTTTTTCTTTCCCACATCACTGATCAGTTGATCTGAATGTTCAGATTCATGCCAATATCACATGCCCATTTGAAATTGGATCTGTGTAAATCAGCCATTTTGGATTGTTATTGTTGCAAAGACAAAAAGCTCTTCTAGCTTCTTCAAGTCTCACTGTTGCTATTGCTACTGACAGTTTAATACTGGCACATCAGTTTCACTACCTCGAGGTGTCCTGTTAATCCACGCCCATTGGCCAACCATTCCCAGTTATATACGGTGGTGTAAATGTTTTTCAACCACAATGTCAGGGCTACTCTGTATTATATGAGTTTATGCTACCTTACCTCGTCATGCTAAGTGGACAGCTATCCATTCTTGCACATAGTGTGGTGCCTTTAACAGCTTGTTCACATGGCCTTTGCAGAGCCGAGGCTTTTGACTGAAACCGCTCAGACACGAGCATTAGAAGCAGTTGGTGGAAGGTTTTCATTCGATCGTGGCCAAAAGTCTGGATATCATCAGGCCTGCTACACGCTCTGTAAACAGAGTGGGCATTGAATACATTAGTCCCCGCATCGATTTGAGCCTTTCCTTCCAAACACTGCCTCTCCACGCTGCTCCCCCCATCTTAACTCTGTTTCTAAATTTAATTTCCCTTTTCTTCCTTTTTCATCTTCTCCTCTTTGTTTCGCGGTGTCATTCTCCTTCCTTTTCACTTCTTCTCAAGTTCTTGAAATATTATATAATTTGTAGAGGCTACAGTGCTCGATGCATGCCTGTAACTACAGTTCACAGGGGGCACATTTCTGTAAATTTGTGATGAGCTGAACATCAGGTAAGGAGGTACTCCCACTTGGGGGTCCTAGCCATTTGATGGTGGCCATGCTGATTGCAGCCCTCACCGTAACCTAAACATAGACCTGACCTGACCCTCCCTTAAAAACAACTCTCCTTAAAATAAAATGATTGCATTATGGGGGATTGTGTTGTGTCCATATGGTTAGTGGGTCCCCACAATGTGAGTGGCACTACACAAACACACATGTACATTTAATCATTTATTCGATAGATGACATCATCTACAGGCCTAAGAGCAATCTGGTGACAGTCGCACCACAGATTAGTTTCCTTCTCTTCTCTTCTCTTCTCTTCTCTTCTCTTCTCTTCTCTTCTCTTCTCTTCTTTATATCACACCAGGATAAATAGATCCAAAAAAGTAGAAAAACAAGAAGATGATGTGCAGCAAATGCAAGGCAAGTTTATTTGTTTAGCACAATTCAGACAAAAGGCAACTCAGTTCTTTACAGTGGCATAATATTACATTAAAAGACATTAAAACATCCATTTAAAATGCATTAAAAACAAGTTGGAAGAAACAAAACATTGGAAACAGTTAAGAAATAGGAAAGTAAGCCAAAATAGAACAGGTTTAAAAGAGACAGCACTAAACAATAGAAGTTGCAGTACAGTTCAAAGCTTAATAATTGCTGAGTGAAAAGCAGTGGCAAACAGAAAGGTCTTCAGCCTTGATTTAAAAGAGGTGAGAGTTGGAGCAGATCTGCAGTTTACTGGGTGTTTGTTACAGATACATGGTGCATAGTAATTGAACGCTGCTTCTCCATGTTTAGTTTTTACTTGAGGGACTGTCCAATGGCTTTTTTAGACAGTCCTGTAAAGACACCGTTACAGTAGTCGAGTCTGCTGAAGATAAATGCATGGACACGTTTTTCCAAATCCTGCCGAGACATAAGTTCTCTTATCCTGGATATATTCTTAAGGTGATAGTAGGCTGACTTTGTGATTGTTTTAGTGTGGCTGATGAAACTCAGGTCTGAGTCCATGATTACACTGAGGTTTCTGGCTTGGTTTGTAGTTTTCAACGTTACAGACTGAAGTTGAGCAGAAACTGTTAGTCATTCCTCCTTAGCTCCAAAAACAATTATTTCAGTCTTATCTTTGTTTAACTGAAGAAAAGTCTGACATATTCAATCATGATTTGTTCAATGCACCCACTCAGCATTTGTATGGGATAATAGTCCCCTGGTGATATGGTTGTGTAAATGTGTGTCGTCTGCACAACTATGGTAACATATTTTGTTGTTTTCAATTGCATACCAGAGACCCCCAGTATGGAGCCCTGGGGTACTCCACATGTAATTTCCATCCGCTCAGATGTGTAATTACCTATAGACACAAAGTAGTCTATATCATTTAGATAGGATTTAAACCAATTTAGTGCTGTACCAGAGTCCCACACAGTTTTCCAGTCCGTCAGTAGTATATTGCGGTCTACCGTGTCAAACGCAGCACTGAGATCCAGTAATACCAAGACTGAAATTTTGCCACTGTCTGTGTTTGGAGAAAAGGGATGAAAAAACAACACTTTAAATCCAATATGTGTGGTGTGGTGGATTTTCTACTGACGCTGCAGCCATTTCTGATTCACACACTAACACTCACCTTGTTTACAGACTAACTTGAGATACCACATTATTTGGACCTTATGAAATCATTGTGACTTTGTTCTTAGTTTATTGAAGAAAATATCCTCTGGTCTCCACCCAACTATTATCTCCAGACATGGAGCCAGCAGCTTCAGAGGAGTCATGTAACTTGAAACAAAAACCAAGACGGGCTGGAGGTCTGTTCATTTATTTATGTATTACTGTAAAGCTGTGTTGATTTGTTACTCTGGCTCAGATTGTGTGTTTATGTGTCTATGTTTCATATTTATCTATATGTGAGGGTCTGTCAGTTTATGTGGCAATTTAAGAACTTGTATCCTTGTGTGTGTGAGCTGGTGTGTGTGTGTGTGTGTGTGTGTGTGTGTGTGTGTGTGAGTGAGTGGACGGGGGTGGGGCAGGGCCAGACCAGTGGTTGTTGTTTGGCAGGCTGTCCTGTCGCCTCAGCTCTGGTCTGATCAGTACCAACAGACCTGGTTAGCACTGTACTGAGAGTGCAAAAGCATGTCAAGCACCACACAGCTGTTTACCTACCAGGCCGCAAACACTCCACACAGACACGCCTCAGTCCTGATGAATAATACACACACCACCAGACGGCCACTGCTGGATGCATCTATGGTATATGTGTGTGTGTGTGTTTTTTTGTTTAATATATTCCAGTTTTAAATTTGAGTTATTGTGATGAATTGAAATAGAGAATGACCCCCAGTCTTGGATGTCAGATGTCCAGAAATAACTCTAATGGTTCATGAGTTGCTACAGGATAGGAAATATGTATGAGTAATATATTTCAATAGAATAAAATAGTTTTACATCCAAAGCCTTTCAAGACAAGCAAAAATCTGTTTGACACATCATCTCTGACATTTGAATGATGAATACCCTCACTGGCTTTCTTAATGAGAATTACATGTGAAATTTGATAATTTTCCAAAACATGTTGGTGGTATTGATCTTCTCATCTAACTGCTGGCAAGACAGAATATTTCTTAAGATGCCAAATTTTCCCTTGAACAAGTCAGCAAGCAGAAGCTCCAATGGATTGCAACAATTGTGTGTCTCATGCTTTTCAAGGACAAAGCTTCAAAGATGTGATTTGTAAAATATGAGAATTCAAAGGTTGATCCAAAAATATAGGGCGGCGGTATATCACCAGATTAACCTATATCTACTGCTCTTTGCTAGCTATCCCTGGCCATAGCTAGCTACCGTTAGCAAGGTAGGTCAGTTTGACAACAGGAGATACAGTACAGCCGAGACAGAACGGGAGCAGCAGAGGTGGAAACGGCATATGAAGAAGAAAAATTTCCAAATCTTGCTCTCTTAATGAATGAATTATTTCCACTGTGAAAAGAGAAACCAAGACTGTGTCGGGACGGTCTGGGGCTAGCTGGTTAGCATGCTAACCTTAGTAGATCTCTGCAACATAGGACATAGACATCTGATATAATGTCTGTTCCTTCTTCACATTCTGTTGAGAATTTTCATTTTTCTGTCATATTTTAAGAAAGTTCTGGCTGATCTTACAAATTGTGCCTTTAGCCCACAATTTAGGCCATATTTTCCAAATTCAATTTAAATCATTGACCTGAAGTATTTAAAGCATTAAATAGAAAAACATTGGCTCAGACAGTTTGACACCTAGTCTGTAATGAAGCCACCCATCCCAACCAAGGCATCTGGACAAAAGCAGCACTGCAGCATGGAAGGAGTTAAAATGCAGTGAGGGGGAAGAAAGGGTCTGCTTAGGGGGGAAAAAATGCTGCGATCTCCTTTATTGTTGAGTTTAATTAAATTTTCAGCTCTAATTACAATTAAGCCACTTAGTATGTATAATAATGTTTGCATCACAGAGCAGCACAGATGCAGTCCATCAACGCAATTAAATATTAAAATGGCTGTGGCTGTATTAATAGCAACGTGGTGTGCTAGTCACTCTGTGCGTCTGTGTGTGTGTATTTGTGAGTGTGTGTATACAAGCCAAGCCATTGCAGAGGGGACTCCCTTGGTACGGCTGCTGTCGCCTGGAGACCTACAGCGCCATCCTTAGTGCCACCAGTGAGCCCACTGCCTATATGACCTATATTCACTGCACTGCTCTGTGCCAGAAAAGCATCACTAAATGAGAAAAAAACACAGTGAGGTGGATAGAAAAATCCCACGAGTGTATGAATATTCCTGAGCTGAAGAATCAGTGTACTGTAAGTCTAATGCAAAATTAGTGTTTTGGTACAAAATTATTCATGACTGCACATAATGAGTGCGTTTTTAAGTCAAAGTGATGATTTGCTTGGTTCACCTCTGCTCCCAGCCCTCCCTCTTTGACCCCCTCATGATTTCTCTTTTCTCATTTTTATCTTCATAACTGTGGTTTGGATGCACACAAGCACATCCTATACACAGCACATGTGGACACACCTACGCAAGTCACCTTCACACAAATACAGAAAAATGCATTCACACACACACACACACACACACACACACGCATGCACGCAGGCAGGCAGGCACACACACACACACACACACACACACACACACACACAGCCATTCCCTCACTTCCCTCTCATCCTGCATTATTTAGGGAATCAGCGCCTGCAAACATGGTAAACAAGAGTGTGTTGGGTTGTGTGAGGCGATAATGGGCAGGGCACTGATGCCATGCAGGAACAAAGGCACTCTTTAGCAACCAAAACTGCTAGGAAGCAATCAACTGTCGTGAGATCATAAACCTTGATAACTTGATGCAATTTATACACATGAACATGCTACTGCAGTCTGGTTTTTTGTGTTCAGCATTTACCTTCTGTTAACATACACACACAGTAAGTGAAACAGTGTTGGAAGAACTATTCAGATACAAGTAAAAATACAAATAAAGTTAAAGTAAAATGACAAAGTGTAAAGAAACTTCTACTGCATTAATATTTTTACTTAAAGTATCAGCAGTAAAACTTCACTTGTACAGAGATGTCATTCTATGACCCGTTTTTGTGATGTAATGATATACGTTTTAACTCCAACTGATCTAGAAGTTGGTGGCAATGCACTACTACCCACAAATTAATATATATATATATATATATATATATATATTAGAAGTTGGTGGCAATGCATTACTACCCACAAATGTATATATATATATATATATATATATATATATATACTCTCAATAAATAACCAGGAGTAAGGGATATAAATATTCTGTGTTTTAAACTGATACACAAGACCAAATTAAGTAGCTACACATGACACACTATGCTAAACTCTGTTTATACTGTTTTTGGTTATTCATGCTGTGAGTCTGATAGTTGGAACTGCACCATTTGTAGTCCACACCACCGCAGCCTTCTGTAAACACACCAGCTTCACTCAAATGAATGGGAGGACTGGTGTTTTCCTTCTGCAATGCCTGCTTTGGTCTGAACAGAAACAGTGATGTCAGTCAGCCAACCTTCTTTGAATATATTATGTAGATGAGCAGTCTGTCTCTACTAAGAGTTAAAAAATGTTGATTGATTTGGTCAAATTTCCTCTAGTCTGACTCAGCAGATGCAAACTGTTGGCACAAGCTTGCTGGAGGGGACCTATTTCTGGTGGCATTCTCCTCCTTAATGTCTTAAGGTTAATGTTTTCAAAATCCCAGGTACTACAGGAAATAACAACAGCCTCCAAGACAGCAACCTATACATTGAAAATGTTAAGATACAATTCATACCGTAATACCGCTTTTCCACCAACATTTTTTAAATGTTGGTCAACCAGCTAAAAATCGCCTGTGGACCCCATTCCCTCTTCCTGTAGACAAGGCAGCCCATCTGTGAATTTTATCTGAAGCATCACATTGTGTGCCACTGACATCTTTGACGTCATGTTTCAGGTCACGAATGCTCCCGAAACAGTTGTAAAAGAAGAGAAAACAACAACAGATCCACTATGAAAGAAGCATCTGTAAAATGGTGGATAAATTCTTTTTAGTGTCACAACTCCCGCAAAATTACTTGTTTCACTATCATAATATGAGTCATTCATGACTAGAAGAGCCACAGAATTAAACTGTTTTATCTCCATTCAAGTTAGCCGGACGCTAAACTGGAGGTTAGCCGTCTCAGTCTTCGATCCAGGTATTTTCACAGTCGGGAAGTCAAGATTTTTTGGCCTAAAACACCTCTGAGCAGCTTTCACAGGAATGAACAGAGCTCCAACTCCAACACTGTATCCAGTTATAAAACATCCTTGAATAGGCTCCAACAGGTGGCTGTGGCTCAGGGATAGCGTCTTGCTATCGGAAGGTTGCTGGTTCAATTCCCCAGGTCTGAATGTCGAAGCATCCTTGGGCTCAAACTGCTCCTGATCCTGTGATGGTTGGCACCTTGCATGGCAGCCATGGTTACTGTAAGTCGCTTTGGACAAAAGAGTCCGCTAAATGCCCTAAATGAAAATCCCAAATTCCTTCCTTATTAATGCACCACCACCAGATGCTGATCAAGCATCATCACTTTGGGCGGTAGAACTTAGCGTGTTAACCCGGATCTTACGTTTGGATAAATGCCGAGCCGACGTGAAAAAAAAACCTGCGTCCACTGCAGAGTCAATTGAATAGAGTGTAAATGCAGAAAAAGGAGCACGTTTAAGTGGGATTTTTGACCAGTGGAAAAGGGATGTAAGCGTAACCTGGTCTCTAAGAATACCAACGTAAACGAGCTAGCAGCTGATACCTTTTCTTTTGTGGTGATTTTGGCATTTTATTGCCAGGTCTGGCCTCCTCATATGCAAAACAGGTTTCCCATGACACATATCTCAGGAGCACTTTCTCTGCATCCTGAGTTTACTGCTGCCAAACACGATTGCTACAAACAACGATGAGAATACAAATTTACAAGTGTCAGCAGTCAGACCTTCTTCAGCACTGACTCAACACTGGTTATGCCAGAATTAATATCCTCTAAGCTGCCAGTGTCACTGATCAAATTGATTTTTGACACAGTTATCATTTTTATTAGCCCAAAGTGCCCACAGTGGTGCGCAACTAGGACCCCATGAGCTCTAGATGTTTCCATGTGGACAGTTTTATTCTTGTATTCTTAACACAACAAATAACAAAATAATACCACAAAAGTCTGCATTATGCACAATGGCTCTCTCAGAGGATAAACTGTAATCAGGACTTTATTTCAAAACCATATTATAGAGGTAGAAATCGCAAATGTACTGCATTGATATTGCACTTTTCAAGTAAACCGACCACTTGAAGTGCTTTACAACATGTGCCACATGCACCCATTTATGTACACTAATGGTAGAGACTGCAATGTGCAATAGGAACAACATGGTCCTTGCTATCCAAAGCACCCCACCATATTTCTATGCTAAGCCATTCAAACAAATGAACCCATCAAACAGCAATCATGAGCAATATGGGGCTAAGTATCTTGTCCAAGCAAACAGGAAACGAATCACAGACCTTCTGATTAGTGGATGACCTGCTCTACCTCCTGAGCCACAACATCTTACTGTAATCTGTTTAGCTGTAGCTACAGAATGCAAAATGTATTGGGATAAATATCAATTATTGTCTAAAATGTATAAGTACAAATAAAGTTGTAAAAAACGGAAATACTTGAGTAGTTCCCTAAAAATTGCACTTGAATGAAGCTACAAATAAATGTTACTTTCCACACATGCAATGACACACACACACACACACACTCATTTGTGGAATTGGTGTTCATCTTCAGGCCAGTTTTAGATGTGTATCGTGATCGCTGTTGGAATGTGTGGGGAAAACTCGGCAGTAAAATTGAGCGAATGGGCCTGCGTCTGGCCCCGGCTAGGCATGCGCTGATAAATATAGATGCCGCTGAGGCAGTCTAAATACAAGGCTGTTCTTTGCTGTAATAGATGGGTGTCGCTAACCTATGGTGCAATCACGCTAGATTCCACAGAAATATTTCTGCACAGTGGCAAACAAACAAAGCAAAAAACAAAAGCATGGAGCAGGCCATGCTAATCATGAGGCAGGGCTAGGCGTCTGTGGCCAGGGCGGTGGAGATGGTGTGTGTGTGTGTGTAATGTGTGTGTTTGTGTTTGTGCGCAGCAATGACTATGACAACCACCACTGACCCTTATGGACCACAGGACCTCTCCACAGTAGAACAAAAACCAATGACTGTGTGTGTGTGTGTGTGTGTGTGTGTGTGTGTGTGTGTGTGTGTGTGTGTGCGGGTGTGCAGTTACTTTATAGTGTGCTAGTGCATGGATGTGTGTACGTGCAGAGGGAATAGGGTGATATTTATGACCAGGGATTATCCTGAGGACACTCAGTCCAAAGGTTGCTCTGCTGTCTGTCTCTGTTTCTGGGCGCATCATTAACCAACATTTAACTGCTGGCTTATGAGTACAATTTAACAACCTGGGCCGTCCTTTTCTGTATAAGTCACACAACACACCCATTCAATACTGCCGCTTCCCTCCAATATCCGGACTGTTAAAGCACTATTTATCAACCAATGAAACGGCAATAATCCCCCGATAAAAGTGCGCTGGGTCACCTTTATCATATAAAACTCACATGTGTTTCAACTCCTTTGTAAAAATATGGATGACCTTATGAAGGCTCTTTTCCATGTCACACACGCACGCACACACACAAACACACACGCAAACATATGCATGCACACACACAAAAGTCATCAGCTGCCACAGCCTGTGGTGATTTGCAGGGCAGCTGTTGTAATAGAGTGGGTTGATGTGAAACAGTTTACACACACAATTACTATTAATACCAAAGACACATGTGCCTCCGCTATTTATCCAGCTCACACTGTGCCATCTTTTGGACGTGAAGCGCGACTGATTAGGCTGCTCTGTGTGTGTGTGAGTGTGTGTGTTCATGTATGTTTGAGGGAGAAAGACAGAGCTAAGAGGCAAGAGGCAGTCTAGCGTGAGGGACACACCTGTTAGGGACACACACAAGCGTAGGCAGAGACACGAACATTCAGACAGAGAACAGCTCACAGGCAAGGTTATCACACAATACAAGTGTTTGGTGACCTGGCAAGTTGAGTGTGAGTGGGCTGTAATGATAAGGATGATTGAAGGGTCAGTGTTGCTTTGGTTTGGTCTCTGTGTGAAATGTAACGATACTGTTATCAGAGTTGTCACTTCTCTATTGAATTTGGTGAATTTATTGTTTTATATATGAACAGGTTGATACTTCTTAGATTGATGAGACTGATGATAGACTGAGTCTTTAGAGATCACTTTGCCCTCTCAACTTTCTCTTGGGTAGCTTAGGTAGGTCTAGTTGTTTGTCTTAAAGCAACTAGACCTTTGTTAAACCTACAATAATCGTAAGCAGATTGCTGCTGAAGTCATGCTGATTAAAAGGAGTGAAGGTATATCTACTTTTCAATCCCCAAAAGTAAAACAAATGTTCTCTGACCTCTCTTCCCATTGGTTAACAACTCTGGATCAAAGGGGAGTCTGATGTCAATCTGGGTGTTTATTCCTCCAGATGGTCTTGCTCTGCACCTGACATACTCCTCCAGAGGCGGCCAGTAGCAGCAGCTACTGTATATCCCCAGCAGCTTACTCTGCCCGGCCCTCCCCAAACAGCACCAGGCAAACATGTTTTCTTTGTTTTGATAGAGATATCCCTAGAGGTAGAAATTATATTTAATTTCTGATATGATTTCTTTGTCATCTTATGCATTGAGGCTTTATGAAGTTTAAACTGACTTAGATATATGGCTTTGTGTGTTTAATCGTCGAACCATTCCCCTGGACACTTGTGCATCATAATATTGAGCTTAATATTAGGTTGAATAGTGGATGCACACCAAAAATAAGGTTTTGTTAATGGCAGTTACTTATTTTCGAAACGTTCCATAATATTTTATGTATGACCTACTTCTAGTCCACATTTGAGCTTTGTCAAGAAAGGTTTAACTTAATTTCACCGAGTTAAAAGTCACCAAATGAGACCAAAGCTGCTTTTCAAGCAGGGACAAGTTAATCTCCATAGTCCAAACAGGGCTGTAATAAAAGGAGATGAAAAGTGTTTGGCATTTTTTAGAAAGCAGATATTACAGCAAAAAAGGTTCCTAAGAGGACATTAGGAAAGACCTTAGGTGTATATCATGCATAAGGAAAAAATAAACAATGGTTACAACAATGCACAAGACTTAAAGTGAATTGTTTTTGAATGCAAACAAATTTAGGTGTGTCAATTTTAATATTAAGTGATGCAACAGAACAGATAATTTATCTTAGAATATGGACAGCAGGCCCCAGCACTATGTGACATGTTTCAGAAAAGAACAATGAAGGAAACAGTGAATGAGAGACTGTGTTGGTTACAGAAGCTAGTGGTCTTTGGATCTCTAGATTTCTGTGACAGCAGAACTTCTGACTTTTCATAGTAGGAAAAGCACATGTGCTACTAATAACATAACAATGGCAATGCTCTTTTCAAGTATCCCACTAAACCGTGACAGTGAGCCAGCATGAACAATACCACAACCCTGAAACTTAAGCAGCTAAATGCAATTTTGGCCATTGTTCATGTTACTATTTATACCTGTGCTTTTTTCCTTTTGTGACATGTCAAAAATACTTAATTTGAATCACAGTAGCCTGATAAAAGAGCTACAGATAAAATAGGTGATGTGCAGCCACAAAAAAAGTGTACAAATGTCAGATTATTATTTCTCAGGTTTACCATGCACTACAGTCGTTACAAAACAGCATTCATGTGAATGCGTGCGTAGTAATAGTTTACCTAAGAGTGCAATCATTGATGAAAAGACAAAACTTATTAAAAGGAGTTACAAGACACTTTTCTTGCTTTGAAAATCAAACAGTAAGTCGTGTTGAGATTACTGATTATTTGATGCCATTCTCTCCATCGAGGTGACTGAAGATGTAACGAGTTCAATCTGACATCAAGCAAGGTTATTTGAATTATATTTACATTTTCATTTTATTTTGCTATGCATAACCCTGTACACACACACACACACACACACGCACACACACACACACACACACAGATTTTCTCATGCACTGCTGTTGTTACCACGGCTAATATTTTCCTGAGGGAGCACTTTAACTTTAATATCATCACTGACATTTTTATCTCACTGCCACAATATTATTGCGCGTGCTACAAAACGCTTAACCTCTCTGCTACTGTACAGCCTCCTACACACTAATACACAGACCTTCATACAGTAGCTGTTTCAGTCCACCTACAGCAGAGAGACCCCATAAAAACTGATGCTAAGAGTCAGATCATAAAAGTCATACCACACTGACAGACATACAGCACAGTATACAGTATGTGTGCCTGCCGAGCCATACGCTGCAGTAGTCACTTATGGACATTTCCAATGTGGCGTTGTCAGCTGTGGTGATTTTTCTATATGTTACTGTGGTTACTGTGATAATATATTGAATCTATGAGTACGTGCACATGCAAAAGACAGAGTAGGGATAAATGGTAGGGGCAAGTTGTGTTTTGGGATTGGGCCTTAGAGTGTGTACCAATTCTCTCTTACTGTTGCTTTCACTCCTTTCTAACTTTCTACACAGGATTGGCCTGTTATGCTCTTATACAAATTACCCTTATCCATTCCTCTGGTAGTGCCATTTCCTCTCACTTTTGTCCTTCGTCTCGCGTCTCCCTCCATCTCCTCCTGCTGCTGTCTCTCCCCTCTTCCCTTCTACTCCCTTGTTTCCCTGGTTGCCAGAGTGGACCAGATGCCAGTTCAAGGGACCTTCAAATCCCCCCATTGCTCCAGACACACACACACGCACACTGCAACATATTGGTTCATAATTAATGAAATTAGCGGCTTTATCTGCTATGAAGAGTCTTGTGTCTTTCTCTGGCTGACTGGAGAGAGACAGATAGAGTGGGGAGAAGACGGGGAGGAGGGGGTGAAAGGAGGGAGAGATTGATGGGAAAGACAGAACTGATTAACAGGAGTGGCAGTAATGAGTAGAGAGAGTTGAGAGCAAGTGCATACATCCGATGTTTCAACTGAGTCAGAGAGGAAATGACTGAGGAAAAGTTTGAAACAGTGTGAAATGTGGCACCGGCAGAACTGTGAAATGGTGTATCCTTCAATATTCCAACACAAAATGCTGCAGTCAACATGATTTTCAATTAGCTGTTTTCATAGTGTGTCAACTTAACAGTTCTGTTAGCAGTCAGTTAATTACAAGTATTGAAAAGTGCAGATCAATGACGTGTAGTGGAAAAGCAATTGCACGCAGCCCGAGCGGCTGTTAGTGAGAGCAGGGTTGCCAGATATTTGATTAACCCCCCATTAGCGTGGACAATGTTTGCCCACAGAGGAGCCTTTGTGGTGACAGCAAGCGCCTGATGGGTGTCCATCACTGATTAACAGCGAGAAGCTCCAACCACCCACAATCACATCAACCATCTTGACTCATACACAGTACTCACAGTCTTTTTCCCAAAATTAGGTTAGCAGAAATGTACTGTTTCAGCTCTGGAATAATCATAGCGTTGTATTAATCTCTATCTTCAACTCATCAAGGAATATTTACACCACAAAAGCTCTGCTACCAGTCCTCTGGGTGTCTTTAGTCAGCCTGCGTGGTTCCTGTCCCACCCAGCCTCTGTGTTAACACACACGCATGCACGCACGCCCACACACACACACACACACACATACACATCAACTGCAGTTTAGACTAGGTGAGTAAATTGTTTTTTATTCTTGAGGTATTTATCAACCACGGTGTTGCCCGTTGGACCAATGGCTTCCGTAATGGATCTGATTAATGGCAGCTTATTAACAAAAGCTCTGTTGTTCAGGCCCTGAGGGCTCTGTGTAATTCTAGAGCTCAGTGCTGATATAATGGCCTATTTTAGGAGCTCTGTGATTAAGCACCATTAAGCAGCAAGCAAAGCCAGGCTTTGGACAACTTCAATGGCAGCAAACGTAAACGCAACTGGGTCCCCAGAGCCCCTCCATCCCTCTCTGTCTGTCTCCCTCCGTCTCTCTCTGTCTGCCTCTGTTATTGAAATAGAGAGCTGTATTTAAATTGAGTTTAGAGAAGGTTTCTCAGGGGAACAAGATGTATCTAAATTTTGTTCAAACAGTAAAGACATATCACGTCACTAGCCATTGACAAAATGGGAAATCCATGTAGTGGGAAGAGGTATTGGAAAGTTCGCTCCCCCTGAAATTATGAGACTGAATTAATCTGTCCATGCATCTGTGACTTTGTGCAGTGTACGTCATTTCTTACATGTTAGTATGAAGAAGGGGAGCTTAAAGTGAGGCTGGCGCCATGCCAGACTGCATCCCCAGACAGAGACTGCAATAACTGTGATCCCTGCATCAGCATGCTAATGGCTAGCTTGGTTCCATTTTCTCTTTACCTGCATGCTAATCTGGTTAGACTAGATTCAGACCACACAGTCAGCCACTCTCACAGCCATTTCCAATAGAAATATGCCTTTTGTTGATAAAACGATTGCTGAGCCACCTTTTCTGCTGTCAGTCTGTTCTAGTATGGCACATATGCAGTTTGATTGAATGGGTACATAGGCCACTCTAAATTTAGAATAATTTAAAAGCTGGCTCTTGATTTCAAACAAAGTCTTTTAGTTAGTCCCCAGTGATTTCACTCTTCAGCAGAAATGACAACAGATTTTACCATCTGTAGCTAGCTAACTAGCTTATTATGCTAACCATAGCTCTCTGAGTTAGTTGTTTGTTAATTTAATTCATTGCTGTGTCTGGCTGACTTGTCAAAGTTTTAAGATGACTCACTAAAGCTTTGACTTGTTTAAAAAGGTCCTAAATATGCAGTTAATGACAATGCTATTGGGCTAAAGCTATGTTAGACAAAAACTTAGCATCCTCACCCAGTGATGAATCATGAGGACGACCCTGAAATGAAGAAACGATACTGTACTGTACTGTACTGTGCAGAGATAGTCCTACTGTAAGTACAATATGGGAAATTGCTTTTATGATGAGGGCTAACCCATGTGTGTGGTGAATTTAAGGGTTCGGGGATAAGAAGTTTGGCACAGGTTGATGGAGTGTACATGTAGCCAAATTGAAAAGCAAGTCAGAGCCTTTAACTCTAAAAGCATGCATGACTCACTCCCGCACTGTATTAGATAGTGGTTTGATTCGAAGGTGTAACATGTCAGACATGCGAAATACTGCTTACTGTAGTCTTTGCTGTGGCTATCTTTGGCTGATGCAACTAGCCGCCTTAGGCTTGTTAGCTCAGTTAGTCCTGCAGCGTAGTGGCTGAGTTTGTCTGGACTGTGACCGCGGATCACGGGGAATCTGGGCAGACAATGGAGCTCAGAGTAACTTTCATCCAGAAGACGTATTTTGATGATAAGTAAAATAGATGGAAGAATATTTACTTTTTTGACATTTTGTGAGTTTATTTATCACAGTACAAACTAAGGGCTTCTGGAATGAAGAGATGTACTGCGTGGCAATTAGGCACTTTGCCTCTTATTGGCTATTACACAACAAGACAGGCCACGGCGCGCCTGTTAGCATGCTAACCAACATAGATAACTCTGAAACACAGGACGTAGACATCGTTTCATATAACAGGAGTGGGTGTTGGGTGTTGGGTGCTGGGTGTTGGCGGTAGGCGAATCACTTCCACCGCCCTATTTGGGCGGACCAAGGTTGTGGCGAAAAGTTTTTGATTGGTGGCAATTAAACACAATTTCAGAAACTTTGGGCTATCAGTTAGGTTCATAACAACTCAAAAAGATGGTAAAATGTGTCCTTTCAGTACGTATATTCTATTTATGTGTGTTCCAGTGGTTCTTTTAATAAAATATTATTTTGTAATTGGAAACCGGAGCCTCTGCCTGCTTCCTTTTTCTCTCTAAGCTTTTCAGCTCCTCCTTTACTTTTTGATATTTACTTGCAATTTCACCAAGCAATATATGAATGGATAAAAAATAGGTTGTAACCCCAAACCAACTCTAATAGTGAAGTAAAACCAGGGAAATGTATAGCTGCTCGCTTGAAACCCTTTTAATCTGCCTATTTGACAATAATGATGGACAAAGCTCTAGGGGCTGTGAAAAGGTAAGATGGGCTGGTGTAAGCAAAAGCATCCGACCAGCTCAACAATGCTGCGGCCCACTGGGTGTGCCAGATGTGTGCCCCGGTGTGCCAGATGTGTGCCCTGGTGTGCCAGGTGACCAATATCAGGACACTGCCCGGCATCGCAGGCTGTTCAGAGTGGAGGAACTTAATTCTAAGAAAACTGAAATGTATTTTCTTCCTCTGCCTCCATATTGGGATGTGGATGTAGTGAGGCACTGGGACAGCTGCAGTCATTGCATGTTAAAAAACTGTGATGAAGACATGGAATGATTATATTGTGGTACCTTTTATGATGTTGTACATATTTTCTGTGTCTCCATGATTCTGCTCTTCACTTCCATTCTTCCACTGTTTGACTTCTGCTGTCATTCTCAACAGGAAGACTCTTCACCCTTCCTGCTGTTTTCACTGTCCACCTCCCCCCCCTTCCTCCCTTCTTCCCCCTTTCTATCCCACCCTTCATCTCTCCCCAGACCCTGGCATTCTCCCCTGGCTCCTCTGGGGAGGGCGGTAATAATTATTATGTAAATAAATACGCCTGCTGTAATCACATTCGTGCCACTGATCCAATTAGAGAGCTGATAGCAGGCGGCTGATTGCGTGGACTGGCGGCTGATGGTCAGGGCCTGTGTGCCTGTCTGACTGGCCGGCCAAGGTAGCTGGGGGAACACGAATTAGCAGGCTAGCAGACTGACGTAATGAAAGCCGTTTGGTGCCGCGCTGCATGCAGTCATGTACTCTGAATAATGCTCTTTGACCAGGACCCTGCATGTCTGCCAGCCTCGCAGTCTGCTCGCTGAGTTGTCTGTCACTGAAGTGTGTT
>CAEMYA010000076.1:670671-682584 GCA_903131615.1 Diplodus sargus | reverse complement strand
TGTGTGTGTGTGTGTGTGTGTGTGTGTGTGTGTGTGTGTGTGTGATGGTCTGTATTTCTGCTATCATGATCCCTGGCTCTGGATCACTTTCACCATACATCAGCTTATCACCAATTACTGCCTTGTTCTGATTCTCATCAGCTTAATGATGCTCCATTGAGACCATCATCGTCAGGCCTCTATCAGCCTCACCCTTCACCCTCCGTCTACACTCAGCTCACTGTCCACTTGTCAGTTTAGGCTTTTCTTTCTTTCTTTTCTTTGAGTGCATGACGTATTTTTAATGACTGAATCTTTTTTTGTGTGTCTTTTGTTCTTCATGAATGTAATAAGTGAGCTACAAGAACCATTGTTGTTCTTTGGGTTTAAGAGACTATATTTTTCCGTCCTTGATATGAATATAGAGCCTCAAGTTTCCATTGTGGTACATGGTTTACTCCAAGTGTATTGCACAGAAGATAACATTTGTTTGATTGGACAGATCTTTATATTTCTATTTTGGGGTTTGCTTCAATGGCCTCTGGAAATCATGGCTTCAGTGTTTTTCTCTTTTGGGTAAAGGCAGGAATGTTGCACCACTTTTAATACAGGGGGAAACTTGAATCTGGGCAGGAAGAACGGGCAAGTGGTCTGAATATGATAACTCTTTACATTACAGATACCACAGTTCAGGAGTGTCTATGTGAAATATGTCACTTTTGTGTCATCGCACTGCCAACCGTAGCCCATACTTTCCAAGGGTGTGGGCACAGGAGAGTGGTTAAAGGAGGGGGGGCATTAGTTCTAACCTCAACATTTGCCCAGGGGCCATACTCCCACCACCATGTGTCGGTTGAGTAGACTACTGTTAATGTTGGGAAGTAATGTATGGGTCCCAGTGCTAACTCCCTGCCTTTTACATCTCAATCAGGTCACTCTAGTTTATTTATATATTGTCAGGGGGCAGAGAGGAGGGAGCACGGGGGCTAACAGATGAATGTGGCAGTTTTTTTTTCTCTTCCTCTCTCTCTATTTAGTTAGCAAAAAGCTTTTATAATGAATTTGAAAGGCGGCACAGATCCAAGCGTTTGAAATTCCCAGAGCACTGCTAAGTGAAAGGGGGGTGGGGGGCCGGCGTGGGATAGAAGCCGAAAAACAAAATGCATTAACTCACAAAATGTGGAAGAGATTAAAAAAAAAAAGACTAAATTAATACTTCTTCATTTTTCCCATGCTGTTTTCTTTCCTCATTTCTTCATTAGTATTTTCCTTTTCTGTCTCTTTCTCCTACCCCTCCTTCTGCTGCCCTTGAAATTTTGCTTTTACCCAGTTGGTCGCACGCTATTAAACAAACAGTCCTAATATTTTGAGCTGGCTGGCAGTTTGAATTTCATCTCGCCGACGCATCTTGTTTCTCTCAAGCTCTGACTGTTTTGACATGCGCCCCGATTAAATTATAAACAAGCAGGCCTCCTGATGGTGATGCTGGAGCCACTAATTTCCCTAATTGTTTGCAGTTGTCTGGGAGGCGAGGCTAGGAGGCCCGGGCCTGATCCCACTGACTGGCACGGCCTAGTTAAAGGAAAGAGAGGGAGGGACGGAGGGTGGGAGGAGCAATGGAAGTAGAAATGCAGGATGAGGAGAGCAAAAGAATGAAGGGGTGAGGAGACAGCAGGTAAAACAGAGGGGTGAGGAACAAGAAAAGAGGAAGGTAAGAAATAAGAGTTGAGGTGTATGTAATAATGACTTCCTCAGCTGGTTGACTCACCAGCCTTCAAACACACCCATTAGTAACCAAAATGGCTGACCTGCAGTGACCTAGAGGGCAGTCATGGAAAAGGTACTTTTACTACAAAAGTACTGGAAGGAGCTGGTTTTAAGATCAGTCTCAATTTAGTTCTGATGCCTTATGACCTACATGCAAAACAACAAGATATTTGTCTATTTCTGTTTACTTGAAGTACTCTTAATGCTTGAAACGGGGGCAGATTCTGCCTTATACTGGTTGGAAAAGTAATGAACTAGGACCATTTTTTTGTGGTGGAGTGCTGAAGATGAACTGAGGAGTCTCTAGACCTGATGAAAGAAGCTGCTCTGTAGTCTGGTGGCTTAAAGTAAAAATGATTGAATAGAAGTCCATAAGCATGAATAGCTCAGGGTACTTAGAATATTCAAAAATCTAAGGACTCTGAGGAAAGACGTTCTTGAGATTGTTATATCATTAAATATTACATCATTAGGCTGGTAACCCAGAAATGTGCAAGAAGCATGTTATTGTTGGTATTTGGTGTAGTTAAATAGATGCTAACTAGTTTTAACTTCTTTATGGACAGTTAGATATATCAGTAAATCAAGAGGTTTCGATCCCTCCAAAGGGTGACATAACAAATCTAGAGGTTCAGAGAGGAGTAGACAGAAAAGAGGGGGGAAAAAATCTTTGCTTTTTTTTTAATGGAAAATATATCAATTTACTTCTTTTGGTCTTGAACATTGAAAATAAACCATTCAAGAAATCTTCCTGAACCCACATGAAACAAGGCACCGACTACAGACAGTTAAAGTTTAATCTCTAACAACTTGTAACAATTGTACTAAACTTATCCAATGTTTTTGATATGAAATCTTAACCTAAAAGGAAGCTATTCATTGTAGGAGTTCTGAAATGAAGTCAAGTAGAAATATGGTAGCAGATAATACAACTACTCAAGCAAAGTACAAGTACCATCCATCCATTGTCAACCGCTTATCCGAAGTCGGGTCCACAAAAGTACCACAAAATTCTTTTAGGTGCTCTTTTTGATTGAATGTACTTACTTACCTTTCACACCAGAGACTGGTGAGGTGATGGCAGGGGTATGTGAGCATAGAATGAGGCCAGGAAAGTTTTATGAAATAATAAAAACACATCACTCTGCTGTTTCTATTCCTCAGTCCTCATTTTTTTGCCCTGTTTCGCCCCTCTCACCTTTAGCTCGTATCCAGTGTCACATTTGGCTGATATCCAACAGTCACCGATCACAACATGTCACTCCAGCTCATGAAGTCATCTGGCACTCTTTCCCAGATCTCCAGTGGTGCAGGTTGCTGCTATGTGACACAATGAAAAGGGGCCTAAATGTGCTGCCTTTTGAAGCTTCTCCGTCCTCTGTGAATCTGCGCTGGCATGCTATTTCTGGTTTTATTTCCGGGCCTGTATCATCCCAGCCATAAAATGAGATAAAGGCTAACACTGGAAAACACACAAACAAAGTGAGAGGAAATATGTGGACTGTATGTATGTGTTTGTATGTGTCGTAGTCTGGGAGTGGATGAAAGCCTTCTGAGCGGAGCTGTGAATGTTATCCACACTGGCATCAACAGACAGGCATCGTTACCTAGCAGACAGGGGTGCAGTCATATCACCGCTGTCATCACCCAATCACTGGTATCGTCTGTGTGTGTGTACGTGCCCAATGAAGCCTAATTTAGCGTGACAGTTGAGATGGCTGGTATTGTTGCTGAGCAGGTGAGCTAATACACCTTTCTTGCGCAAAGGTGAAACCTGAGGTGGAACACGTACACAAAACCAAACTTCTCCCCGCTTCTACTGTTGATACAGAACAAAGAAGAAATTGGCATTACGAGTCAAATGTGACTAAAGCCAGGGTATGGGTCCAACAGTCAATGTCAAAGATTTCAAGAACATCAACTCATCTTTAAAAGGAGTTGAAAGAAGAATTGGAAAGCCTGCAGAGAGAAACAGGCTAAATTTAAGAGAGAACAATTAAGTCTACACGTGGATGCAAAATCACAGCTACAAAGTCAGCCACAAAGGAGAAGAACTGTCTCTTTCCATTTGCCGAATAGTGATGAGGTTCACTCTGGGATAGAAGACGCTTTCTCAACAGACCCAAGAGAGATAACAGAACACAAAGACTACTAGGCAAGAGAGTTCCGAACAAAGGTAGATTAATCTATGTGCTAACCTATATGCACTATACGGAAGAGCCCAAAGGTAACCATTTTGGACCTGCGAGAGAAGGCCTGAAACACACAGATATGTTGGAAAAGGCTTTTTAACTCATCAACCTCTTGAGTGCCTCAGCTTAGTCAACTGTTGTCTGTCAATCAGTTGATTCACTTTTTTGGTCATTCATTTTTATGGCACCTTTTCCAGTCTCTACTGATGGCTCAAAGCGCTTTACAATACTTGCTACATTCACCCATTCACACACACACACATTCATACACTGATGGTGGTGACTGCCATGCAAGGTGCCACCTGCTTATCAGGAGCAGTTTGGGGTTCAGTATCTTGCTCAAGGACACTTCCCGCTCTACCTCCTGAGCTACAGCCGCCCACTTCAACAACTATTTAAAAAGTTGCCATGAATTTTGAACAAACATTCATGGTCCCCAGAGTATGTATCCATACTGACTTTGGTCATCCCATGACTTTCCTTGAGCTCCATCAGCAGGTCTGAGGTTTTACTCATTCAGTGAAGTATCTCAACATCTATTTGATGAATTGGCTCCAAAAATGTTGTACTGCTATTCATCATTTCCAGACAATCCTAATAACTTTGGTGATCACCTGACTTTACTGAAGTATGTATAAATG
Source organism: Diplodus sargus (assembly GCA_903131615.1). Taxonomy (NCBI): domain Eukaryota; kingdom Metazoa; phylum Chordata; class Actinopteri; order Spariformes; family Sparidae; genus Diplodus; species Diplodus sargus. Next base: position 678,005 of record CAEMYA010000076.1, on the reverse strand, counting down.
TTAAGACTTTTAAGGCCTTTGCACACAGTCATTTTTTTCTTCAAAAATTGCAGCACTTCTAAAAATATGATCTCATGTTGTATGAACCATATTTACACACTGACTCCAAAACTTTCGTCATTCATTTTTTCAGAAAAGTTTATATTTTCTGTGTTTTTGGCACCCGACAAAAGGCTTTACAGGGTTGCTTGACAATTCAGTCATTAAAAGAAAGATCACAGGACAAATATTGACCAAGATCAGGTGAAACTAATGCACACTTTTCCAATGGCACAAACTGATTTAATGATGTGACGTTGTGTGTGTGTGTGTGTGTGTGTGTGTGTGTGTGTGTGTGTGTGTGTGTGTGTGTGCATGCATTTGGTGCCAACCTTACACACAATGCCAGCCATTGTTCAGGATCAACTGGTTAGCAGAAACTGATGGTGTTCTTTTTTAATGTGTGGTTCCAGTATAGCTGGCTGCGTATCAAACTGACATCCTAAAAATACACCTGGAAGCAATCAGGATAATTTCACATCTGATTTCTCAGCAGGTGAAACTCTCCTTTTTATTTTTATTCTCTTTGTTCAAAAAGTGAGGAACTCAATATTCACTGCTTGCCGACTCCATTTTGTCTAGTATTGTGAATTTTTGCAACAAATAGAAAAATAAACGCCTCAGACTGTGTGCAAGGTTTCTGTGCAAAACGATTTCTCACAGGTTGACGAGTTAGAAAAAGGCATATAAAAAAAATGGACTTGGTGTGCAAAGGCCCTTAGTCTTGTTTAATCAGGACATGCTTCTTCTACCCGATTTCATTCACTTCTCTTCTTCTTGTAACTCGGTCTCCTCTCATTTTGTCATTTACCACATTGCAGTGGAATGGTGTGTGTATGTGTGTGTGTGTGTGTGTGTGTGTGCTGCTCTGTCAGCTGTTTAACTATTTCAACGGAAGGAGCCCATTATGTGACAGCTTGTGGTGATGAATATTGAATACACTGTGTGCCCGTGTTAATGTCTGCAAGTGGTGTGTGTGTGTGTGTGTGTGTGTGTGTGTGTATGTGTGTGTGTGTGTGTGTGTGTGTGTGTGCGTGCATACGTTGCTTCTTCAAAATATGATGTACAGCAGGATCCGAATGATAACTTCTTGCTGAGGAAAAGGCATGCAATGTACAGGCTTTGTGCTCATCTTGATTTACGTTACACACACATAAACAGACTTATATTTATCACACACGTGCTCAAATTTGCACACACACAGCCACATCAGTGTACACACTGCAGTCATTACTTATTTTCACAGTAGTAAATATTTGAATGATTCTTGTTTATCTTTGTTCTGAATGAATAGCTCGAAAGCAGAGGTGGAAGACTCTGCTAATCTACGGAACGATCGTTTGGAGGTATTAAGATAAACAGACGGAGAGAATAAGTGACAGATGTCCATTCAAGCAGGACATGCTGCTCAATAGGATACTGATGTAGTTAATGCCTAATGAGATTTCGCCACCAATGGTTGCAAATGTTGAAACAAATAGTTACTGACTGACAGCATGCTGCTGCCTGTCGTGCTGTGGGCATTCAACATAAAGGCATGACATTGTATGATCAAGTATGGGATGTGGCCTTGAGATTTTAAGAATGTTGTACATCTGGATTTATGTTACATAAAGTTTAAAAGTATAAAGGTGACATGGAAGCTTGATAAGACCCTTAAAATCAGAAAAGTTTTCTTTTCGTAATAATAATAATAATAATAATATTTTTTTTAAGGTAGTACAAAAAGGTTTTTTAAGGACTATATATCTTGTTGCAGTAGCAAAAGCACAGAAGTAGTTAATAAAATGAATGTGCTTTAGCTGCTGCTGGTATTTTGCATGTTGGCTCACTGTCACACTGTCATGGCTTATGATGAAAATTGAATTGAACAGAGCCATCATAAACGTTCTTAGTGACTTCTGGACTTTTTTTTGCTATAAAAGTCAAAAATGTCTGCTGTGAAACAGAGCCTCCTCTACTAAATGACAGTGGTTTGTAATCAGCGACATTTTGCTAAATTACAGTCATTTTCTATAGATGTTATGTGTGCAGAAAAAGTGAGACAGAATGAGAATTCTGTGAACGCAACTGGCTTGAAGACGGATATTTTATAGTAAATAATCAAAGCACAGAAGCTCAAGTGTGTGACAGTTCATTATGAATTCAGTGGTGGACAACATTGAATAGAGAGGTGAAGTCAGGTGAGAGACAAATTATTGAAATCTTTCCCATGTGAATTGTGCTACGAATCTCACACACACACACACACACACACACACACACACACACACACACACACACACACACACACACACACACACGTATATACATACCTTTGTCAATTTCTATGATAATTTTTCTAACTTTAGAAGGACTCAGTTTGTCATAAATCTAATAATGTAAAACACTGTCAACTTAGGTAATTGGGAAGCCTACACAGCCAACATTATAAGCCAAAGCATAAGTGATGTCTCTTTAAACACCGACCGAAACCAATAACCAGATCCTTGCAGAGCCAGATCAAAAATTTGCCTCTACTTTTTTGTGAACTACTAATATGATCAAGTTCATATCAATCTGTGTGATTTGAACTTTGTGCTCACACCTCACCTCATCACACCTGTGTAAGATGCATTCAAGAAACTTCACAGCTGTATAGTTGAGATCAAATTGAAGGCCAAGTTTGAACATAGGTGTGGTTCAAGCAGTGGTGGCAAAAGTAGGGGTAGGAAGAAGGGTAAGAGAAATTGGCCCCTCCCTTTACACACACATCCACATCCATTCTGATGCAGTTACAAAACTTTACAGTCATGTTCAGGTGTCACTACCACTCCTTCTGTCTGTGTTACTTACTTCAAAGACACATTTACAGTTTGCTTTGAGACCACAGTGCAATTACTGCAATACTGTAACTGCTACTCTGCACAAATTGCTGTTCTATCAAAAGGGACAGACTTGACTTGAACTGGGGACTGAGATTTGTTCATTAGCAACACTCTGCTCACCAGGTCTGCTTTGCTATTCTCATCGCCACCTCATTCCAGCAGTTGCCCCAGCTTCTCTGTCAGGATGCATCAGTGCTGTGCATGAAGCAGGCTGGCACCCAGGGATGGCCCCAGGCTGCACTGTCCTACACACACCTGCTTCTGCTTACCCAGCACATCAGACCTCCTACCCACCCACCATCACAGCCTGAGGGAGACTGAGCTGTGCCCTGGGGGGAAGGTAAGGGGTGATGCGAAAATGAAGGCTCATCTTATGGCCCATAATGTTCCATGCTCAATCTTCTGCCTGAACTAGACAATCAGATCTGTTCACTGCTGCTGTGTGACACCTACTGGATCCTCTGACGGACCCTGCACCCTCATATTATATCTTCCATGAAGGACGCAGGCACACCAAAACCAATCAGCAAAGAGATGCATTACAGCTCAGACCAGAGGTAAAGTTGTTACAACCTTTATATGGTAGATTCTGGTGGATTATTTGAGACTTTGATTAAATCACCCATATTAGGGCAGAACATGGTACTCAGGACCTCCAAGCTCCATTTGACAGACAAAGCCCTGTCATTAGCTGATGAGTCTCCTTCACAGACTCTCGTATGAAAATAAATGTCAAGTTTACCGTGAAGTTTGTGAGATTATTTTCACTTTTGATTTAAAAATATGAATTTAAAAAAAAATGAATCCATGTCGTTTAGCCACCTCCGTAATACTCCCACTAACCCACTAGGAATGGTTGTCATGACTTATGTCAGAGAAACACTGAGTGACTTCTTCTTTTCTAGGTGACTCCAACAATATCTTAATTTTGGATCCACCTTTGGTGGAACAATCCTCTCTGTCTGTGTGTTTTCAAGACTTTGGTTTAAAGTGTTTGAGTAAATCCTTTGATGGATGAAATCATTACATTTGCCCTCATGTATATTTCATGTCCCAGTCCAGATTAGTTATTCCAGGGTTTAGAGAAATGCTGAGTGTGATTTATTTTTAATCACAGCAGCTGTTTGCCTTCTCGTATTGAAGATCTCGTCTGACAAAGACCCAGATTGGAAAAGACGAATCTGACCCCATGCGACCCATGACGTTTTTAATTCACACAGTGTTCAACATTTCACAGATGAAACGGCCATGCTTCACTTTTCAGCAGGCTCAGTCTGTGCATCATATCGAATTAATTCACCCTCTCAAACACACATGTCCAATCAAACAAACACAACTGCGGTTTCCAGTCGTACTCGCTCTGTCTCCCAAGCAACATCTGAAAGTATTCTGATCAACTCGAAATGTCACAAGCCATATTCGTAGAGGAGCCGATGAAAGGCTTGGTTCTGACAAGCAGTTGTTAATCTTACCGTAACATTTGGCTAATTGAATGTCTGCTGTTGTTTACTGTTTGTTTCCATGTTGCCCCTCGAGTGACGACCACCGCTGCCTTCTGCTTCTTCGGTGCATTAACGTTGACGTACAGCATTGCCATGCCACAAGCCACCAGCTGCCCCACCACTCTGCGGCTCCATGGCAAAGCTCCCATGGGAGATCGCTCCATCAAAAGTCACGTCCGTCCCCTTTACTGTTGCCACATCTGCACCCCTTCACTACATTATTTATTCCAGCTAACAGGACATTATTTGATATGGAATGAAAGCATGATGACAAAACATTTAATGGGGAAAATGCAGTAACTCAAGAGAACCTTTGCTTGTGAGTGTATATATGTGTGTATTTCCCTTGTTCATGCTTGAATATCAGGTGTGTGTCAACACACACAGACTGTCTGAGGGTGTATCCACTCATACTTCCTGAACACAGCAGGGGGCCACAGGTGTGCGAGCCCACGACACAGAGCCTCCCCTCTGATGCTGCATTGTGGGTAATAATAGTTAGCAGCAACAGCTGGGCCCCCTCTCCCCCCTTCACCTCTAATGTTCTCTCATCATCCCTCTATCAGGCCTAATACCCTGCAGTGATGCCCTCGCAGCTGTCTGAGGGGCCTTGGGTATCTCGACACCTGTCAATCTCCCTTCTCTCTTTCTCTCTCTCTCTCTCTCTCTCTTTCTCTCTCACACACACACACACACACACACACAAAACACAAAAGTAAAGAAAACATCTGAAAACCTTTTGTATTCTATGATCATTTGATTACATTCTTAGAACAGAAACAGAAACACACACTTAAAACATCTCACTTTCTATAAACTGATTCCAGTTGGGACTATCCAAAAACTTGGTTAGAGTTAGGGTCAGCCAAATGCTGACGGGAGGGGGTCGACAAAATGTCCTTTTATTAACAATGTCCACAATCACCCTCCAACCAATCAGAGTAGAGTCCAAATTCAAAAAGAGCACTGCATTCACAGAAATTTAATTTGCTCACCAAGCACATTTGCTGATGTTTTGAACTAAAATCCTTACATATTGCACATTTGATAAAAACATGTTCATTATTGACACTCTAACGAGTAACAGATCAGACATCAGATTGTTTCTGCAACAGTGATTTGTAATGGTTTTGGAAAGCACAGACAAATGATGTCCTGTCCACAGGAGAATCACATCAGAAAATAAGTGTCTTTTGCTGTTTAATAGGGAGGACTTTCACCCAGAGAAATAAGTGTAAAATAAGAATAATACTTTCTGTTGGCTGACTTTTGCCAGTGGACAGACAGACAACAACAGCCTATAATATGTATTCGCCTTCAAAATGATAAAAACAATCCTTTAAAAGGGAGGTCAAATTAGCGGCCCCAGTTTCCCCAGAGACTTCCCAGAAGCCATCACTCAGGCGGGTGCTCAGCTAACATCAGCCAGCGCACTCAGACTGCAGCTAGCATCTCTGAGAACCACAGACCTCTGGGTGGTCTTGCCGCGTCTAACCAAGCAGACCTGACTCCCATCCAACTTCTAACGGACCCACTGTTTAACGCTGGGAGGCTGATATGTGCTTAACTGCAGCGACACCCCACAGGCTCTTCAGGCACTTTATGACACTGCATGTGTGTGCGTGTCTGAGAGTTTGGGCCTGCTACCCCTGCTCCGCTCTGTCACAAATCCTGTCTGCTAATGACTACCAGCTCTAAAGGACCCGAGGCAGGAGGGGTTAAAGCCCACCAATTGAGCGAATAATGAGTTGAATTAGGAGATTTAGGGATGAGGTGGAAGGAGAAGGGGACGGGTGGTACTGAATGAAAACCAGAGGTGCTTACCGCAAAGCTGCAGAGCAGAGAGGCTGTGTGTTATAGTGTAATGGGGGTACAGCAGGGTGGTGGAGAGAGAGCAGGGTGAACGGGGGAGTGCTGTGATAGGAAACATTCTGATAAAGAAGTGGATATTACAAAAAAAATCTTTGCTCTGTAGAATCAATGAAATCCATGTATTTGTACTCACTGGCTATGTTGTGAACTTTTTTCCGAAGCGAAGCAGTTGCACTAACACATCCACGACCACATTAAGTCAACGCATCACCATGCTTCACTCAGATTGTTCTCAGTTTGGTAACACTGTCTGTCGCCAGTCCAAGCAAGCTACATCCAAAATGTGATGTAACACATCTTATCTTGTTACTTTCATTTGAAAGTAATACAGAACTTTCTCTTTGTGTAGAGTGATGCATTATAGGTTTTGCAACTTTAACGGTTCACAAATTGAAGTCTAATAGATGAATATTTGCTGTTGAGTGTTTTTGTTTTTATTTGTAACATTTTTTAACCTGTGATAAATTTATAGTAATCAGACATCTTACTTACTACGTTACTGGACATAGTAATAATAATATTATTATTGTTATTATTATCATACACCACTTCGCATCAGCAAGGTTTCATGACACCACCTTCTTTTATGGCTCAATCTGTCGTGTTATGACGCCATCAGCTCATTCCACCAGGGCGCATGAACAAAAGCGAGTTAAATGTCTAATGTTTGAATAACCTCACCTTTCTTGGTGCATTAGCGTGATATTCTCCGGTCCCATATTCATAAGGTGTCCGTTTTCAGCTGCATGAAGTCACTTGAAACTGTAGACGTAAATGTCTGAAGCCAACAAAATTGGCCGCTGTGTTTCCCCCAGTTCAGCTGTGATACAGCATACAACTGACTTTGTGATGTGTCATACAACTAACATCTCTGGTGTTACAGACTCTCCTAATCAAAGTGCTTTAAGTGGCTTGTATCCTTTCTTCTAATGTTTCTGGTTTTACTGTAGAGTCACTTTTGGAGCACATTATACCCAACGCAATATTTATGTCAGTACAAAAGCAGGCTATATTAAGCACTGCACATGAGGTTTATTAGGACCTTATATTTATG
>CAEMYA010000076.1:634636-657439 GCA_903131615.1 Diplodus sargus | reverse complement strand
CACACACACACACACCTCATTTCCCATTAATAAATCACCAGTTTTTCACCACGGTTCATCTCCCGGTGTCTCTCGAGGTGGGTGGGGGTTGGTGGTGGTAGTGGTGGAGAGGTTACAGAATTGCCGCTATGAGGGTTAACTTTATATTTAGTCTTTGCGGAGAGTGTGAGAGGAGCAGAGGAATGTGTTAATGGTGCCACCACAGCTTCCTGCCCGTCTTCCCATCAGCCTTTAATACAGAGCTCTGAATAGGATGAGGTGGGTGGAGCCACAAAATAACCCATAGGATTTATGTCGGGATGCTAAATGGGAAGTTTGAGCATTTGTCTGTCTTTGATTTATGGCATATGGTATATACTATATGTGGTATATAATAGCTTTGCGTGGGGGCAGGGTGGGCTGGTGGTTCTACAGACTATCTCCCATTCAGAGGACCTGTACTCAGGCCCGTCCTACTGAAATGTGTCTGAGCCCGCAGTGAATTCAGTCCGTGTGGCTCACCTTGATCTTCGACATTTTTTACAGCACGGTCAGTTAGTAGAACAACAACAAATTTTCTTCTTGGATTCCATCACATGGGATTTAAAGGAATAGTGCAACATTTGGGGGAAACACGCTCATTCAAAGATTAATACCTGTCGCAAATCTGTCAGTTCAATATAAAGCTGGAGCAAACGGGTAGCCCAACTTGCAATAAAGATTGACACTGTGGGAAAACAGCAGCCTGGCTCTGTCTCAAAATTCCACTTAACAGCACCTCGAAAGCTTCCTAATTAACACGTTTAAGAATTGCATTTTTTTTAAGCTAATGAAGTTGCTGTTTGTCGCAAAGGTAGCACATGTGGTTTTCTGTTAAACTACTTTGAACTACATTGTCTCAACACACTTCACCAACACCAACACCAACATGGCCACATATATATAGCTATAGCTATATATGTAGCTTATATCAAACTGCCTACCCTGTGATCAGTAGATGATCTCGAAAGCCTCAGCTGCTCCAAGTGTGACAGTGTTTCTTAATATTCATACTCTTTGGTTTCTTCTACTGATAGATAGCGTATAGTGTTATGACTGATAAAAGACACAGAGAGGCTGATAGACAAGGTTGAGTGTTTGTGTCAGAGTGGGAGGGTTACAGTAATGACAGAGGCCAACGCGTCAGTGTGTTTCCTGCATCGATCTCCCTCAGCCCTCCCTCAGCCTCCACCTCCCTCCTCAAAAACTAATGGGGCATTTCCTCCAGTGCCACACCACCCAGCAACACTGTTTACTCTTCCATTCCACTGGGGCACGCACAGACACACAAACACACGAGCACACACAGCTAGATCAAACACTGCACTACATAGTTATACTGAACGAATATAATAAGGAATGAATTACGACAGGTGCGGTCTATACAGGTGGAGAAATACAGTTTCAAGTTTGGTCACCTATGACTCACGGTTTAATATTTTGTATGTTCAATAATATCCATCATTGGTGAAAACCTTTTCGTATGGACATGATGATTGTGTTTGGGTGTCGAGTAGTGATCTTATCATAAAGGTCCTGTTGTTGAAGATATTTAAACCTGACCCAACATCCTATCCGTGTGGTAGAAAAAAAAGCAGATTTGTTTGAAGGAATACTTTGAGATTTTGGGAAATACAATTATTGACTCTCTGGGGAGATTTAGATGAGAAGATTTATACCGCTCTCATGTCAGCCTGTTCAGTACAAGGCTACAGAAAACAGATGGTTAGCTAATCTTAGCACAACGTGTGTACACAGCCAGTCTCTCTCTGTCTAATGTCTGCGTCCATCTGGACATTGAGATATGAGATGATGTTGAAACCAGCTGTAAACTCTCCTATCTGGTTCTTACCTGTGTGTCCTGTGGCAGGTGGAGGACGGTGTGAAGCCTCTCACTGTGATGGTGCCTGGACTCCTCCTCGTACGCCATGTCTCTGTCGGCCTGTGGCAGGGTCAGAAATCTTCGAATGGTGCACAGGTTCTCCCACAGTGTGCGGTTCTCTGGGCTGGGGTTCTCCTTCCACCGAAGCAGCTCACACAGCCAACCCTGGAGAAGAGACAGAGACGGACATGGAGGAAGGAGGCAGTGGTTAAAGAGAGAAGTGGAGATGGTACAATAAATAGAACACAGCGGTCATTTTCCTCTGACATCACACATGCTGCTGTGTTCCACTCTGCAAGTTATATAAATGGGGCAAAATCTGGCAACTGTCTATCCTTTCACAGCTTCATGATTGATCAGCAACAGGAAAGAGGACGATGGCAATGACGTAGAGTGAAAATCTGGAGGGACATTCAGCTATATTTCAAAGTAAAGTACAAATGTTAGCATTCAACAACTTTCTGGCGAACATTACTGTTTGAACACATCCAGTGCTTTTCACTTTGAGGCTTAAATATGTGTCTAGGATGTGCGTTGATATTTTAGAATGAATTTAAGACTTTCCTGTTTTAATATTTAACACAATCAAACAGTAACATTAGTGAGAAAGTGGTTGAATATTAACATTAGCTGTTGTTTAACGGAAGCTACTGGGTTATCAAATCAGTTGTTGCTCCTTGAAATACGGCCCAGTGTCCAGCAAGATTTTCATTATCAGTTGTCTTTTCAGTTATTGAACACTCAGGAAGTGTTGAAATGATAATTTAATGATAAGGTGGATCTCATGGGAGCTTATAACCCCCCCAAAATGTGTATAATAGTCATTGGAGAGAGACAAATCCATTTTTGATCCCATTTGAGCTGTGCCCTTATTTACACATTTGAATTCCATTTTTTTAAGTTAATGAAGTCTCTGTTTGTTGCAAAGGTAGCAAAGTATCATCTGGTTTTCGGTTAAACTACTAAATGAACTACATTGTCTCAACACACGTCACCAACACCAACACCAACATGGCCTGAAAAACAACAACAACACAACATTTGAGCTCCATGACCTGAGTGTGACGCCAGAGGAAAATGACTGCTGTGTGAGTATGCTCTGTTCTTCTATGTTTTGGAAAAAAATCACTTTCTAATGTTTTAAAAAGACAAGTTGTTTTCCCCTGCATCAAATCCTGCGAAGCTAAGCGAAGCTCATCAGCTGCTGGATGTACAGAACTTTCATATTTAGCACACACATGTGAGAGTTTACACATGTATTTTGAAGTGGAGGCTTATGTTCCCTGTAAACGACATTCTTGTATTTTCTGTTTTATTAACTGTTTTATGTGTCTGTTACGAATCAACACCTTTTTCCTGCTAGTGATGATACTCTGTGAAGAAGAAGTTGGCAAAAGACAGACAGACAGACCAAAAATGGAAGCCTGGAGATAATGCAGTGAGAATTACATTTAGAAAAAAGTTGAAAAAGTTGAAAAAGCGCAGGGTGTGTGAGGTAAATGTAGGAAAGGAAGATGGGGGAAGGAGAAGATTCAATTATATCTGCTAGACTGGTTCAGTTTGTGACACCAGCTGTTGTGTTCAACCAGCCACCTCGGGCAGCATGCACCGCTAATAGCCTGATCATCTCTCTCTCTCTCTCTCTCTCCGTCCTTGTGGCCAGCTGCAGCAGATGGGTGCACTGAGCCGTGACCCTCCGCCACCCCCAGACCCACCAACCTGGGGGACCTCGCTAACCGCACACAAACACACACGCCAAGCATGCACATACTATATACATGATGCATGCATCTCTGGATATTACCTTTCTCACGCTTACACCTGGCAACTCACAGCAACATGTGGCTGTGTTTGAATGTGCATACATTTTAGGATTTAGCTCATCCGCTGCCTTTATTAAACATGGAGTCCTGTGTGTTTTATTCTCTTTAAAAAGATGTATATTTAAGATGTAAGGGTTGATTTTTGTTTTCCATATTTTCTTATTTTTAAGTAAGTCCTTGGTCCATGTTTCTCCTTTGGACAGAGGGAAACAAGCGTGTATCTCCTCTGCTCAAGACTAGAATGGGGTGATGTTTATTGTATATCCAAATATATATAGTATCTATATAGGTATAATATCTTATTAAACACAGAGAAGATAAGCTACCTGGTTGGCAAGGCTGGGTGCAAGCCATGCATTGACTTAATCATGCTTAATTCATTGAATGCTGATCTTATCCTGCTGGCTAAGTTAGCTCTAACACCACGTGCTTGCAGCTCTCAACAGTTCTGGTTTTAATGCACCTTAAACAGATTAATCTAGGTTTGCTAATTCTGGGGATGGAGTTACTTGCTGGGACACTTATACGGAACTAAGCCATCATTAATTACATTAGTGTGGGACATTTTGAATGATATCCTTTGAATTAATTCTTGTTTTTCTGGTAAATTCTTTGAAAATTCTAATCAGTCAATCAACCAACCAATGAACAGGTCCTCCCCGTGAAGGGACAGTTAGCAGGACAGTTATGAAAATTAGATAACTAACCAAAAAAAAACTTCATGAAATGGCTTATTCAAAAGTCCATTAATAAATGGAAATTTTTAATGTTAAGTATTTTAACAATGTGAGCAGGGCTGTGTGTTGTAATGATATATATCATGCGATGATAGAAAAATGACTATTGTTTCATTTAATGCTCTATCGTTTATTTTTTTGTGTCACAAAATGTACTTTCTACGGCAATATTTTTCATCATTTGGACACTGCTTTGTGTTCTACATGGCAAAAAAGCAGGTGGTAAATTTGTATGAAGGCAAACTTGGAGTTGAGTGAATGTGACACAGAAAAGGGTCATTCTAAAAAGTAGAATGACTCCAAATACCCATTACAAAAAAGGAAAAGAAAAATAATGTTAGGTGAATAATATGAATAATTCATTGTTATTTGTTAAATGTATGATTTTAAAAAAATAATAATAACAGGCTTTCCATGTGGTGATTTTAAATAAAAAAAATGTATGCATTGAATTAACAGAAAATGTAGTATATCTTTATATACAATAGCACACTACAATTGCCTATTTTTGCATTTTGTTTTAATTGTCTTTCAAATGCAAGGTTTTTAATTTTAGTAATGTGTATGATGTATTCCTATGCCCCTGTAATGCACTTTGAATTGCCTTGTGTCTGAAAGGTTCTCTATGAATAAACTTTCTGTGCCTATTCATTGATATGTGGTTATGAAATGACCGATATATCAGGATATGAGCTTTTTGTCATGTGGCACAGCCCTGTATGAGAAAATTAAAAATGATGCAATGTTCTGTTGCCGTTAACAGCGGCTCACTGTACATGTGCCTCTATGCGATGCTGTACATCATAAATATCAGTTTCTAGGGGTTTTTTTTCTTCAGAGATTCTGAAGAAATTAGATTTTCAATTTCAATAGAATTTAAATGTTTTTTAAAAAAAGGAAAAAACGTTTTAGCAATAGCTGGCATTAAAATAGTTCTAGTACTACAGTATAGCATGTTATCAGAGCTCTGAGAAAATAAAACAATACAAAACTGTTCATGAGCAAAGTGACAGGTGATACAGCTCATGACCGACTGTGTACGCTGTGGCAGATGACCAAGGCGTAGCACGGCTCTGACTTTGGTCTCTGCTCTGGTGTTTTCTGCCAAGTTGTGCGTTTTGATAATCTTTTAAAAGCTGTTTTAATATACATCATTATCAAGCAGCAACTATTGTATTGTCTTGACTTACTCTTTGGAAAAGAAAAATGCTCTTTCAGTCTTAATTTAAAGCCCTCATTGATTTATAACTGAGCCAACGTCAATGTTACATGACCTTTAATGACTTCCTTTTCCCCACTGTTTCCCTCACCTGGCTCTTGTTGGCGGCCACCTTGGCAAACAGCGCTTGGGACACCTTAGCTCTCTTCATCTCCTGCTGAATTTCTTCATAGATCCCAGACGTAATGTTGACCAGCGATTCCAGCTTCAGTGGGAGGTCAGGAGCTGGGCCGGACGGCTTTGGCTGGGAGAGAGGATGAACACATGATATAACAAACAAAATGAAAGTTACTTTGAATGCCGAATGTTTTACGGGGAGAAGCTATCATTTAAGTCTGATGGAAGAAAATATCATTACGGCATCTATTACATAAAGCTGCTGCATTTCTAAAGGGCTCGTATATATTCGTAACCAACGAAGAGACTCATTCACAAAAGCAAATCTTGTGTTTACATATGAGGAAAGGTTATCAGCTGATGATCAGGCCAAGCTGCTCTGAGAACAGACATAGTGGTCTCTGTATGAGCATCAGCTGCACATCTGCAGTGCACGTCTCCACATGAATTTTGTTTACAGATCAAAGTCATTAAGTCCTTCTCTTTTGTCTTTCTTTGTTGTTTTTGTTTGAATGAACATGTATTGGCTCTCAGAGAACTTGTATACACAGTGTTTGAAGTCATCCACAAGACATGTAGAGACCAGCAAGCTTACATTCCCTCAGTGTAAACGATGCTGAGATAATTTTACATAGACATAATAAGAATAGCGCACAAATTCACCCAGAGCCATGAATGGCCATTTGCCCTGACATCAGAGAGAATGTCTTATCACTGATGTCGCCAACTTGTTCTGTGCAGATGGAAAGAAATGTCCAAATAGTCTATAATGTCCTTTATGTTTACAATATCCTGCTACGATAGCTTTGAAGCTGTTTTTCCATTATAAATGGAATTTGTTTATGATACAACGTTGAAATCCCAGAATAGGTTTTAAGACACAATACATGACGCGCTGCAGTCAACTTTGTGAGGGCAAGTTCAAGATTATAGATAACTCACCGAGTTGGAGATCTTAGTCTTGTTCTTCCAGATGGAGGCCCAGGTATCAGGGGTTATCTGGTCATCCAAACTCCTCTCCCACACTTTCTATGCACACGCACAACACACATGGCATGTTACAATCAAGCGTTTGCATCACTATGATTACACATGCAGCCATCACACAAACCTTACTGATACCTGCTCTTCCATTGCTCCCGTAAAAAAAACACCATTTGGAAAATGCTAGCACAGAAACATTGCAGGCATTGCTGACTACAAGGTGCACTAACCTGTGAGAGGCGCGGAGTGCCGGGGTTGGAGGAATTGGAGGCAGGAAGACCAACTGAAGGGTTCATGGTGCGCTCTCTTTCCTCCTGGTATATTCGGTCTCTCTCGCTCTCAGGCAGGTTGAGGAAGTTCTGCATTGCTTTCAAATTGACGAGCAGAGACTGCGAGGCTGTGCGAGGGTCCTCCTCTTTACGCAAGATCTCTGACAGCAAGCCCTGGATAGTGAAGACACACACTTGCACTATAAACTTTCCAAGAAGGATATGTTATTACTTTATGTCTCCCTAATCACAAACTTCAAACTCTATTCCAGATATGAACACAAGTCATCAAGGTAATTTTTCCCCATTCATGTTTTCTTTCTAAATGTTGGATGAGTGAGTAGTTGCAGCCAGCTTGGGAAATGTGCGGGTCCACTGTCCAGTTTCATTGTTGTAGTTAAAATGGCTTAACATTTGATAAATGGTACTGTCTGGGGTTCAGACTTTTGCATGAGGGGATTCTATTCAATTAATTGCTTTTTTAAAGTTTTCTTAATTTCTGATCCTTTTCTTAAGTTACAGTATAACTACCATACTGTAAAAATACTCATCAAAAAGTAAAAGTTCTGTTGTATAAATTTAACTTAAACTGGCAATAAACAACTTTTTTGCTTTTTGGATTACATGCAGTTTGTCTGTAGAAGATTACACCATCTGCGTACAGGTTGGTTCCCTATAGGCCTTGCTTTCCCAATGCTAGTCAGTCCATACCAGCGGGACTTGAGGTGGTTTAAAAGCTGCGTTCTTTCTACTAGATCAGTAAGTAACAATACCTGCCTACTTATTAATACAATCAGACATCAGGGTCAGGTAATCTAGTTGTTTCTCAGTTGTTTTTTGCTTTGCACACTAGCCTGGCTGCTAGCAATAGCCATGTTGCAAACAGTAGTACCACAGGGAAACACTAGGAAGTTCATTTCCGCTTTAAGTAACAGTATGTAAGTATAATAAAGAGAATGCATTATCACTCCCAACTCGTCATATAATGACACTCTCGGTTTCCCAGCCCGTCAAGCACTGACGCGCTGGGATTGTAGGAGGTGTCAGTTGTTATGTTTGGCATATTTTGCATTAATAATAGCTCAGATACTCATCACAAAAATCAACCAACATTTTAGCTCTACTTGTATATAGTGTTATACATATAGGTACATAGGTATAGCATGTCATCATATTTTATAAAATGGATTTAAAATGATTCATTTGCAAATAGTAGCTAAAGCTGTTGTGAAGTAGTAAGTACAGTATTTCGCAGTATAAATTTGTACAAAAAGAAAATATTCAAATAAAGCACCCATGTTATGTAGATACTGTAGTCATATCAATCCGTTTATATCAACGCGCTACCTTCAAAGCATGCTATCTTTAAGAACCTTAGATATTGATACTGGCAAGTAAGTTGCTCTCATCAATACATACACTGCAGAGACACATAAATGCAAAAGTCACTAAAACACACCTGGCCTCTATACCAGTAGGTCTATGAGCCATCTCCCATTACATTAATCTAATGGGGCGTATAGTAACCAGTTTAGCACAGCCTGAATGCATCAGGTGTTTGTGCTGCTGTGAGGGCGTGTAAGGAGACTCAATGACCCAGCAAGCTACCCTGCCATGCTTCCGCTAATCCCACTGAAAATACTACGAGGTGGGTGAACACAAAATTAGCTGAAAGTTGTGTGAAAAAATTATAGTCTCGATGACGTCAATATCCATCTACTTCAATCAAATACGGCAATTACCTCCTCTCACCTGAGATGTTGTGAATGAGAATTATGAGCCATCTAGGCTGAGAAAAAAGCAGGAAGGGGATGTTTGGTCTTGCCTGACACAATGCCACCACAGGATGCAATATATTCATTTTTAGATTGACTAGATCTCCATCCTCGACCTAGTCTTCATGCCATCTGATCCTACCCTCTGCCATCCTTGACAAATCACCTTGGTCCTCCTCTCCCTCAGATCATTTTTCCACCACACTTTCCCTACACTTTCCCTCCTAACCTTATTGGCCACAGTCTGTCCTGTTTTCCTACCTGTGTGCGGTTGAAAGCCACACGGGCGAACACGGCCTGGGAGACACTAGCTCGCTTCAGCTCGTCTCTGACCTGCTGGTAGATTTCAGAGGAGACCTCAGCGGCCGAAGGGTTGCTCCCAGGGTGGTCGCCAGCTTTAGATGAACCCCGAGGGATGGGCGGGTGGTTGAGGAACTGCTGGTTGAGGGCCTGGGGGTGTTGATGGGCCAGCAGGCGGCTAACGGCTAGTTGCTGGTTGATGAGGTGGGCCATGGCGAGCTGTTGCCGTACCAGCTGTGGGGAGAGTTGGGGTGAGAGCAGCCCACCTGGCCCCAGTAGGGGCTGCAGGGCACCAGGTGGTGGTGGAGGCGGAGGAGGCACCTGGCCGGTACGGAGAGGAGGGCTGTGGTGGAGGGGGCCGTGGGGCGAGGGCTGTTGGGGTGGAGGAGGCTGCTGAGGTGGCTGGGATGGTGCCTGCGGATCTCCAGATCCCGCCTTGAGGAGGGGACTGCCGGCCCCCAGGTGACTGAGCTGGGCCAGGCCGGCCAAGTGAGGAGGAGGTCTCTGGCCCAGCACACAGAAGTCTGCCATGTTTTCCCTCTCGACTGGGGAGGTGAGGAGACAGTCATTATGGTTAAAGAAACATCTTTACATCACATAGTGTAATAAGGATTTGATAAGATTTCTTACTTTTGATGTCAGTAGCATCTCGTCCGGACCACATCTTCTCCAGGTAATCAACTGTTCAACCAAACAAATGCAGAAAATCAGTGAGAAGGGAAGGTCCTGACACCTGATAGACCTAATGACCAACATAGCTGAAAACAATGTTACCTCAAGGTCCATATAATGAACAGAAAACTTTGATGCTTAACTTTTAAGCCAAAGTGAATGAAACCTCCTTGAGTTGCTCAGAAAAAAAGGGGAAATTGACATCACAATTCCATGACGACAGGGAAAACTACATCTGCTGATGGAGCGACCTTGAATTGTGGATGATTTGTCAACTGTTGTTTCCTTGGCAGAGAATGAAGGCTGAGTCTCATGAAAGGATCAGGTTTATGTAAAACTTCACATATATAACTAAAATATATTTGTTGTAAAGACACACCAAGTAAGTTTGCAGGGTGCAAAGCGGAATGGTCCAACAGTCTACACATTTCCCATAGCTTCTATCTAGTAACTTTGTGTTTAATGTAATGGTTACAGTGAAGTTACTTGGGAGTTTTGACAGACTTATGTGGCTATTGAGACAATCTTGTTACGATCAAGTTACGTTGGGCAAGAATTCATTACAGATGATACGTTTGAGGAAAGTCAAAAGACCATGAGGCTGCATTGTTAAGACTACAGCGGTGGTTCCCAACATTCTATACAAAGCAAAGTTTACTTCTACCCTTCATCACAGGTACCATGTCTGGAGCGGGGTTTATACTTGATACAAGGGGTTAATGGAAGTCCCGTCATAGATGCCTACAGCATACGTTTTTATTTAAATTACATGGTCGGATTTCAGCCGCTGAAAGCACCAATGCAACATTAGATGAATGTATCATACGTGATCAAGCCACACCGCACTTGAATTATATCCCCCACAGTTAAATGTGTTTACATTACTTTGTTTACTTTATGATATAGGCCAGTGGTGGTTTGCATACACACAGCCTTGACTCTTGACTCTGAATTGGAGACTACTGAGACACAATTGCTGTCTCTACTTTTATTTTTTCCTCTGGAGAGAGATTGGTAAGCAACTTGAAATGTTGCAGTGATGTCTCTGCTAGATGCTATGGAAAAGTACTATTGAGCCTCCTTCAACTTCCGAATTTTGTTTTCTACTGTCAGCAATCTTTTGTAGGAGAAAGCGCTAGATGGACAGCATCAATATGTCATTTCTGCCACTAACAGTCTCTATTAAAACAAAACAAGAAGACGTTTGTGGAGTGTGTTTGGGGAGGGCTGGGCAGGGACACACCCGCAGTCAGAAACAGAATCTCTCTGGTGCTAGATTATGGCTAATGTATAGTAGAGTTATCTGTCTGTTTGGGTAAAAAAAAAACACTTGCCAGGGTAATGCAAATGTTGCTCCATCAGCAAATGGCATTTCCCTTGTTGAAATGCAAAAGTGAAGACACCATTTTATTTTTCACCCCTTGTATGGGTCCAAAGCTGAATTTTGGGAACCACTGGTCGACCACATTCAAGGGGGTTAGACCAGTGTTTACTGCACTTACTAAAGGGGCACAGCTCACCTTTGATCTTCTTATACTTCTTGTACCAGCGGCCAAACTCCTGGCATTTGGCAGTGGAGACATTGGCATAGTAGGAACTATTCACTATGGATGAAATCATACTCTGAGAGAGAAAGAGAGATGGGGGCAATTAATAACCAGCATAATATGAAATGTTTACACTCATGCTACAACCACATGGCATGGCATCACATAAACACAGACACGCACACATGCACACACACACACACACACACACACACACACACACACACACACACACACACACAAGAAATAGACAAACATTAATCATGATTGGAAACCACCCATGGTAACTCGAGCCAGTACAGTGCGGAGCGAGAATCTCCAGCCACACACACACACACATGATTGATTGAGTTGTTGCGTTCAACAGCCCCACCATTCAAACACAGTATGGACACACATACACACAGTCTAACAAACCAGTCATTATGAGAGCAGGACAGTGGGCTAAACATGTAACCGGGGAGTTTGAATTTTTAGGTTGAGTTTGATTAAAATGTAGAGGTAATTGATGATCATTGGCATGTGATGGTCTCCTCAGTGAGGGAGACTGAAAAATGACAGTGTAAAATAACCTTTTTGAGAGTAGATACAGGGGTTTACTGAATTGAAAAGGTGCTATCTAATGATGACCAGGTGAGGTTCAGGGGCTTGAGGTATAGTGTGTTGTTGTGGAGTAATAGTCAGATTTTACCTGTGACAGAGGACACTCTTTGGCCAGAGTGCTTTGGTTCATTTCCTTCAGCAGCTCTTTGAGAGCGTTCCTGACAGTCGCGTGGTTCCACTGTTCACAGGGCAGGTCCTCCAGCTTTGAGAAACTACAACAAGCCAACACAAAACTCAGTTACATTTTTTGAACATGTATTGAGACACAAATGGGCCAACTATAAAAACATAACTGAAAAACTGTATTAAGTTGTTTATTTTTGATGTTCATTAAAGTTAAAGAAGTAGTTTGCCTTTTTGGGACCTGTGCTATCTATTTCTTGTAAAGAGTTAAATGAAAAGATTGATACCACAATAAATATGAAGGTACAGCCAGCAACCTGTTAAAGCCTGGAAAGAGCTATCCTGCTTATGTCCCAAAGTAACAAAATCCACCCCCAGCACAAAAGAATAAAAACGTTTTAATCTATTACAACATCCCAAAATGTGGCAACTTCTTCTGGCTAAGAAATTGTAAGACAGATAAACTTCTATAAAACCACAATTTATTTTTTGTACACAATTCTTTTTTCTTTTATTTTTTTATTTTTTTTTATTTACATATTTGAGTACTTCCATCAAAAGAAAAAGGCAAGCTATTTCCGCACCTTTCCAATCCTTATGCTAAGCTAACTTTAACAGTTGCTGGCTTTACCTTCATATTCACAGGGCAGACATGAGAATGGTGTCAATCTTCTCTAACAATTGGCAATGAAGCAAGTACACATACTTCCCGAATATGTTAACTTCACCTTGAACCCTAAATTTATCTGCTGATCTTATTTTCTGTATAACCTCAACTTCAATACACTCTTTCCTGTTTAGGCCTACAGTGTCTCCCCACAATCATACTGTTCTTTTTATATTTTTATTCAACCTCAGATAAATCATTTAAACTCTGCACTCTAAGTGGGCCAAATCTCTGCCATTACCATGGATACACACACAAACATGTAAACAAACCTGGCTGGTATGCGCCAAGACAATAACAATAATAAGCCTCTCATCTGGAGTTTATCTGTTTTTATCTGTCCATCACAAGATCCTGCCTCACTTATTCAAGGGAACTAGAATTTCCTGGCACACGTACTCTTCCCGACAGAAACAGATAATAGATAAATTCCCAATCGGGCTGTTTAACTGAAGCTTTAGTGTTTCAATATTGCAGCTTTCAAATTTGAAAGATATGATAAATTCTTGAACAGCAATGACATCAGCAGCAGCAGACAAAGTTTCTGATTCAGTGCAACAGTACACAGTGTATGGTTAAAAAGCCTTACTGTGTCCGTAAAGTATGGACATGTAGTCATTCCAACGTATTTCATATTCAAAAGAGGAGTGTTGTTGAGTGGAAAATCCCAGATTTAGAATGTAAACATTTCCACTTTCTCACTCTGAAATGCCACAGACAATAAATCTCAGATCCAGTAAATTAGATCCAGATATGTCTGGAAAACTGTAACCTGTGACATCTGACTTTTAAAAACTCATTCTGACCTTTGCAGCTGGATGCGTAGTGTGACCATGTGGTAGACCTCCAACAACATGTCAGCGACTGTAGCTTCTGGTGCGTCAGTCAGGAAGTGGATGGGCAGAGGGTTCCACCTTCCCACCTTGATGATGCCTGGAAGGAGACATAAAAGAATTCTGTCATTTAAGTTTTAATTAGTTTTTTAACATTTTGACATCCTACAAAAATACAGATAGTACAAATTTGTCACTGCAAAATAAAAACAGGAATATCCCTTTATATTCAGTTATGTAGAACCCTGTACCCTCTCTAACACGTTGTACTCTTAATATACTTTAGAAACTCATGTCAGATTTGCTGCCGTTGCTTTGGACATTATTTACCGTGGCTATTACATTTACAACAAAAAAATTCCGTCATTAGTAAAAAGCACTTTGTACACCCTGGTAACTGTGGGCTCTTCGGTTACATTTAATAAGCCCAGCTGCTACAATAAACCTGTTAGTGTCAGCCCTGTTCCACTGCTCAGTAAGTCCTGGTGCTGTGATATTTGTGGGGATTCTGGTTGAGGTTGTTTGAGTCGCTCTAGAAGTTGTTAAATAAAAAGTCAGCAGTGCTCAGGTCAGTTCAACTAAATTACCAAAGAACATTTTTTGTTTTTCACTTGTTCATTTGTGCCACTGTGAGCACTGAAAAGTTTTGAAATATAGATGGCATCTTTGCTTTTACATACTGAAACTGGGTATAGAACAATACAGGCTCAAAAACCGTGCAGGCACAGGTCGTAATACACACTACCACACTTCACCTACCCGTTCACCCACCTCGACACACTCACACACACTCAAACGTTCACACACACACAGAGGATTTTTCCTGGGGACTGGCTGGAGCTGTGAAAACTAAACAAAGCTAATCGCATTACTATCCTCTAAATGAGATCCAGACGAGTCCTCTCTCTCTCTCTGTCTCTCTCTCTCCCTCTCTCCCTCTCTCTCTCTTTTCTGTCCCCTTCTTCCTCACTCTCTGCCGACCACCTCCCCTCCCCCCCGTATCTTTCTCCTTCATTTTCTTCACATTTCTCTTCCCCTTGGACCACTCTGATCTCTCTCTCTCTCTCTCTTTGTTCCCTCTTTTTGTTTTCTTCCGTTCTGTTTATATCTCAGTTGTATCTTTGATTGCAGTCAGGCCGAGCTGTGCTCTTAATTATCCAGTCATACAGGGGGGAGCATCATTTAATCCACTATGAACAGAATGGACCAGACTCCTCAAGGGCTGGGAAGAACCCCAGAGGATCCTAAGACCACTACGACAACATTTTAAAAAACAGATAACTCTTTTATAACAGTACATGAAAGCATGCGAAAGCACATGAAAATGCTTTTTTTTCCCAATATGAAAGCATAGTTTTCTACCTATATAGGCAATCTCATATTTATGTGAAGGAAACATCTTCAGCACTTCAACTCTTATTAAAGGTTTAAAGGTTCAAAGGTTCATTTAATTGTCATTTTACAACACACGGTTGCACAATGAGATGTAAGTTGTAGTCCCTTTATGTAACACAAGAAAAAAAGAGACACAAGTAGCACACCTGTATTTCTCATACAGGAGGCTCCATTTCACATTTGAAAAATGTATCTGAGAGATGACATTTTAAGACATTTTTGTATATATTGTCATTACAGTATGTACATGTAGTATAACATTTCACACAGTTTCACATGTATGTGCTGTGAAATTGTCAGTTGTACCAACAGGAGTCTTACATTTATATTTAAGAGAAGATTTTAATGAGATGAAATAAAACACTGAAATAATTTTATGACAGAGGAAAACACAGAGCTCATCCTCCTCTCTTTGTTCTTATTTTTCTGTCTCTTTCATACACACACACACACGCACACACACACACACACACACACACACACACACACACAAACACACACACACACACACACACACACACACACAAAAAAACTCTTTCTCTCAGCTATCTTCAGCATGCAGAATCCACACATCTGAAAAAAAGTCATAACAATTTCTCTAATGCCAAACTGGGTGGAAGCAAACGCGTGAATAAGCAGACAAACACAAACTCACAGAGGACACATGACAGCACACTGAGAAGTGGACATGTACATGTACCAGCTTGCATGCAAGCACACACCCACCCACACACACACTCACACGCTCACAGTGTGATGGTAAATGCATTAATAATTGATCCATCATTTTTGGTCTGCTGTTCAATGGGCTCTGCTTCTTGTCCACATTTAAAAGTAGAAATCATTGTTCCCATTTCCACATTAAAATTCCACCTCCCAGAGACATGCTTTTATGTGGCCGGCTGGTGGCTTGGCTCATGTCTGAGTGTGCCCATCCACACAAACGCAAATCCATACACAAACACACACTGATGTCTCTGACTCCTCTCATCAACACTCACGCAGGCCTGCATGCATGGATGCCTGCGTGCACGCACGCACACACACACACACACACACACACACACACACACACACACACACACACACACATAGGCGCACACATTCACAAATAAACGAGTACACACAATAATCCCATTGTCCCACGCTAGAATAAGTCTTAATGGTGGCAGCAGCCTGCACACGCATGCGGGGCTTCTTCCAAACTGGTTCCAGGTTCCACCCTTGGCACACACTGAGGTAAACCCCATAAGCCTGACTCACCCCTATCATCCTTCATTGCACCCTAAGGATATCCTCTTGCTGAAAATCTGTCATACTGTCATTTCGGGGAGTGCTCCTCTCAGCTGAAACGCTTCTCAAAAGTTTATCTGTGAAAAAATGTGCAAGATGGCGAGCCTTTCATGGAGGGAGCAAAAAATGGCAGCAATGAGTTTTAGGCTTAGTATAAGTAAAACATACAGTACTTCATGATGTGAACATTTAAGTTTGTCTATAAAGCTTCATTTAATGCATCACTGAGCAGTCGGGTTTACTCATAGCTTCATACCTGTATGTTTATTTCAAAATGGGGAAGTCGTGTCCCGTTGCACATCAACAAAGTCTGCTGGGGCAAAAAAAAAGAAAGCGTGTGCTGACAATGAGACAGGCTGTAAACAAGCCAACAGATGATCTAAACCACTTCATTCTGAGCTAAAAACAGGAGGGAGCACACCCAGAACATTGGCAATAATCCTCCATTGCACACTTAAACTGTGCACACAACAATGACAAGTATGACAGATCAATGTTAAACCAAGAGATTCACGAAGATCAGTTTACTTGTCATGGGGGTCAGAAATTATTATTATAGGTCAATTATGAAAGCAGCTTAAGACCCATATTTACGTTTCTTTCTTTAGACGGTGACCCTTACAGCTGTAGTATTTATTACAGCAGCAAATGAGGAAGTCAGGTGACGTATAAAGAGTTTTATGATTGGGTGGGGACAGGTGGTTGGACAAGCACAGGACTTTTGTCCAGGAGACTGTTGTTTGCGTCCACTGAGGATGAATGATACATTTTTTTTACTTGCTACCATAGTTAAGTTACATTATGTAACTCAAGTGACATATGTAAAGTTGTTATTTTAAACTAGGTCACAATGGTTTCATCAACCTAAAGTAGTTTCAAAGTCACAACGGAACCAAACTGTGCAAGGTCTGTTACACCTGTCCTGTTCTGGCAACAGTGTGAGTATGGAGTTTAGTGCTTACTCTTAACAAAAAGCTGAATTTCAAAATGGTGTCAGGAGTTTGAAAGATGAAAAAATTTACCAGGCAGAGTTTGTTGCAGTCTGAAAATTGTAGCATAGTATTTTGCAATTTCTGGAATACCCCTCCAAAAACCTTTGTGATCATCTTACAGCTATTGTTTTTTGACCCATCTGATTCCTTTAGAATGAACTTTGTTAATAGAGTATATTAGCTAAATGATACATACATAATCAAGTTTGTCTTGAATAAATAAGAATGCTGTATAAGTAAGTGGTGAACCAAATGTAACAGCACCCTGACAGAAGAGACAAGAATACAATTTACAGAAGCTCTGAACTCAGATGTCCAGTACGTTGCTGACCTGGTCTGCAGCAGTGACCCTTTGTGGCCTTTTAGACGTGGCAGTCCAACAATGCTCTCTCTAACCCCCCCTCCCCCACTGACCACTGTTAACTGTTCACTGACTAAAGCCGTAAAGTACAGGTCTGCTCCCATCCATTCTATAAAAGCCTTCAGACCCTTATAATTGAAATAAACAATATCTCCCAGTTAATTACTGGGCTGAGCTAATTAAAGAAAGGCCGTGGTCCTCGGCGGGGACTTTAAATACACCGCTGGGACACAAGAATGCAGGACACAATTCAAACAGGGAGAAAATAGCTGGGACTCTGTGTAATTTTGGTTGTGGACCGCAGGGGAAAAAATGTATAATTTAAGCCAGAAATTATTCATTTAACATAAACGCTTGTTTTAAAAAACAAAAAGTATTCATTTGAGAGAAGCTGGGTGTGTGTGTCTGTGTGTTTTGTCCATGATACTGCATGACTACATGGTATTCTAAACCAAGTTTATGTGAGCTTTAGGGTGAGCAAATGCGTCCTCGCATGGGTTAAATAGAGTTTACAAGTGTGTGTGTGTGTGTGTGTGTGTGTCTGCGCGCTCGCGCACGCAGACACACACACAGTGGTCAAGTCAAGTCTCAGAGTTTTGTTTGTGTTGAGTTGTGATGTCCCATTTGGTCTTGCCTTTGAAGCCCCTGGTGTGGTGCTTTCAGAGGGGAGAGCATTGATGTGGACAGGGGACCAATGTGGCTCGCTGTTTTCCATACACACTGATGACACAGACAGACAGACAGAGACCTCCCCTGATACTTGGCAAAAACACTGGCTAAAAGTGCAACTAATGGCATTCATCTGCAAACCGTAGCAAACACTCACCATAGAATTCTGTGGGCTATTTTGGGCCATCAGAATAAATATGCATCTGTGTATTGTGTCTGTTCCTGACTCGCTTTAACAGGCTGTCAGTTGCAGTTCCGATTTTTACAACCAAAAGACAAATGCAACATACCCAGCTGATAAGAATGAGTTTATAAATGGATTAACTTCTCCAAACTTGTTAGCATTCTTTAGCAGAGATGATGCAAATTGTATTTCAAAGTGACCACTGAAGTAGTGTTCCTCTCCTCATTCAAAAGATTGGGGCCTGGTCTTGTTAGCCTGAAGATAACTGCCTGGGGGGAGTTGCCAAGATGGCTGCTGAGTGGCAGGACTATGGCTATGATGTCAAAAGGGTTTTTTATAAATAGTAATACTAACTTTTTGACGGTCTTCTTCAGGGTTATAAGGTACATGACAGTTGTTTCTGTCATTTCATACCCTGAAGAAGACTGTTGGTAAATGTAAATATTGTTAGTTTATTAAAGCTTTTTTTTATTATTATTACTATAGCTACAAGTTCGCAACTATTTTCCTTAACACCTATACCCTCATCATGGCCCGCACCTATTCAACATCGGTGTGTGTTCCCTGATTATCTCCTCCGTGAAGTATCCAAGACATCTTCAATTGCCATATCCTTTAAAAGAGCCATTTCTGTGGAAATACGATGATTTGCAGTCTCTCAGGAATTACTTTTATTTTACTATTTTTATATATACGTTTTTTGGGGGGGTTTTTTGTATGTTCATGTTATGCTCTACCTAATTATTTCACTGCTTTCCAGGCCCAATTTTCGGATAACATTAACGGTTCTGATCATTTTTAGCACAGGACATAATTAAAAGATGTTGCCTTAGTTGTTAGTTACAATTTGAATCTAATTTCAGTTGGCTTTAAGTAAACAATTCTTAGATATGGGAACTAAACTAAACTATTCAGCCAGATTATCTTTGGATATAATTCTATTACTAATAATAATGACAATAGTAATAATAATAATAATAATAATAATAATAATAATAATAATAATAATAATAATAATAGTCTGGGTGTCCCTGCTCAGGCAGCTGCCCCCGCGACCCGGCCCCGGATAAGCGGAAGAAAATGGATGGATGGATGGATGGATAATAATAATAATATTCCCTTATTGCTTCATTCAAATGCTACTGTGACAATGCACAGCTACAGCAAACATAGTAGGTCACAGTTGAATCAGGAAGCGCTAGTTGTAATTCCCTAAAAGCTGTCTGATTGTGTTTCTCACCCCATCTTACATTTGAGATGCTGCCATATTATGGAATCTCATCCATTTAGTTGGTGTGTACATTGATCACTTATCCTTACTGGATGTCTGTGCACACACCCAGGTAATAATAAACTGGAATTATATTTATATGCCCCTATATATATGTTCAGATTACATCTACATTTGGACTTCTGTGTTGTTAGACTGCAGGATGCATCTCATTACTATGTCTGCCTTTAGTTTCAGATGGGGGCACTGTCCAGAGGCATGCTGCTCTGCTGGATGTGAGCTGAGGGAACAGGGAGGTGGAGGTCGAGAGTACACGGCCTGTTGCAGGTGGGCTGGATGTCTGATAAGAGCTGCTGGCCTTGAGGCAGTAAAGGGATTACCTGTGGCACTGTTTATGAGATGGAGAGAACACACACAAACACACACACACGTGCAATCACATTGAATACACATTGGAAGCATGTCTGCATCCTCATGGGTCTGCAGACTTAATTCGAACGAGACCTGACGGGATGACACACACACACACACATCGACACACTCACACACACACACACACACACACACACGCTAACACTGGAGCGAGATTTCAAACAGATGGGGATCTCCCACCATTTTCAGTCTATTGCAATAGCCATGTTGCTTACTGTTGCTGGGTTGTTACCATTTGTGAGGCAACTTCCCCAGATGGAATTTTCTGCATACTTGAGAAAAGACAGCAGTAAATGACACTGTCCTGTTGCAGATGACTACCATGTGTGCAACAATAAATTACAGAGTTTTTCTTTTCCTCTGCTTCATAAACATTCTCACACACACTGTTCACACACACACACTCACACACACACACACTTGCCCCCCACACAAACACATAATGTATTTTGGTATTGCGCAGACATTCCTGTCCAGCTCTTTGTTGTGTCTTTAATGACTTTTACAGGCTCTGTCTGTGTCTTAGTTGTGTTTTTGAAACATTCCTGTGCTTATTGCCACTGTAACAGTACAGTGTCTGCTCGAAATAGACCATCTCACATCCAGTTTGCTTCTCATGCCGCTGATTAGAGGGAGCCTCTCCTTTCAAAGATCATTCTCGTCTTGACCCTTTAGCTGCATGCTGTTTAATTCTGAGTCATCGTGCCATAGTTTACAAAGTGAGAGACACTTGGTGGTTAGAAAATCATGGGTATTATTAATGGTCTGCATGAAGCCATCTTCATACTGACAAAAAGAGGCAGCTTGACCTCAGATATTTAGCTTTTTCATGATGGCGTAACAACATATTTTTTTTAAGACTGCTGGCATTCTGTATTTCTCTGCCAAGCCCAAAAAGCTGGTCATCTTTACAACTCAGTTTTATAAATTCATGTTGCATCATTGTTGTTAAACATCTCCTCCATGTCAACTATTGCAAAGTCCATTGGCATGGTATTTCTGTCTGAGGATTGGCAGAAGGAGAATATAGAAGGAGAATATTAATACCACTCTCATGTCAGTACGGTACATAAATAGCTGTCTAGCTTAGCATAAAGACTGAAGGCTGAATATGAGAAGATGATGAGAGAAGAACCACTCTTACATTTGTACTCTAAATATTAAGCTTTATGTGAAGCCAGCTAGCTTAGCTTAGCTTAGCATAATGACTGGAGACAGAGTGAAAACAATCACAAATTCATTCATCATATCTGTGTTTAACAGGAGCAGGGGACAGTTACACCCTGAAGTCTCCCCTAGTTGTTAATAAATGAGCTTTAGATGTGTTGGAAGGAAGATGTTGTTACCTTTAGACAGAGCCAAGCTGGCTGCTTCCATCTGCCTCCAGTCTTTATGCTAAGCTAAGCTAACTGGCTTCACATGGAGCTTCAAATTTACTGTATAAACTTGATATTGATCTCCCCCTCAAGCTCTCAGAAAGAAAGCACACAAGCAGGTTCTTAAAATGTCCAATCCTTTATCCCCTCTTCAGGGATGCAGGGACAGATTTGTAAGCATAAGAAAAGTTTCATAATTATAAAAATGCTACGTCATGAAATCATGAGCCAAGCCTCAGCTCTACCTAGCTAGAATTTAGGGAAACAGTTTCTATTGTTGGTTCAAAGCTTTTATGATAGTCTCAAACTCAGTTCATGTCTTCTCTCAGAGCTTTGCATTTGATCTCCTGTCAAATTGTTAAAAGTTTGATTCACAGACACATTTTGTTTTTTTGTATTGAAAAGCCAGTGTTAGTGGTGAGAACGCGGTACAGTGGTAAATGTGTTTGTTTTTCAAAGATTTCAAGTTTTGAACTGTCTTTAAAAGTATGTGCAGAATAAAGAGATGTGACAGTAGTGGTGTTCTGGTGTTTGCCGTGTCGCTCTGACTGACCGTGGGCCTGAGCGGCTGAGCTGTGGGAGTAGCCCAGGGCCAGCAGAGCCGTCTCCACCAGCTGAGAGAAGAGAATATCCTTCCTGACCAGAACAAACTCAGCATGCTCCTCTCTTCCCTCACATCCGTCTGTCTGAATCCCTCCATCCGACTGCTCCACAACACAGAAGACTGGAATCATCAGACCTGCGGAGAAGGAAGGGGAGAAAACAACAAGAGGATTCTTTTAATGTCTGGATTTTATTGTCTGTGATCCCAACACAGTTTATCCCTCATAGACAGCACACATGTGGATTGCATTTATTGTGGGTACGGTTTGTAATCACTTCATCCTTTTGTTTTACACTGTTGAATACTGCAACACCTGAAATTCTCAATAAGCTACAATCAAGCAAAGATGTAAAGCAAATGATATGCATTCCTAAATGGACTGTAACAGCACTGTTCAATGTCCACCAGCACACATTTCCAGGCATTTAATCTAACGGCCTATTAGATAGGCAGTCATTAGAATGGCTCCTCTGATAGATATGCAAAGACTATACAAATTTTAAAAAAACTCACACTGACATGACTGCTACTGTCATTAGAGTATTAACAGATAAAATAACTAAATAGTATTGGAAAATAAATCTTAGCACATAAGAAGAGAACTTGAATGGACATGACACTGTGAGTGGTCAGTGTTCAGGCCAGAAAAGTTTGGATGAAGCAAACTGGAGCCCTCCCAGCACACACACACACACAC
>CAEMYA010000076.1:616060-634604 GCA_903131615.1 Diplodus sargus | reverse complement strand
ACACACACACACACACACACACACAGACACACACACAGGGCAAAAACCCTGACCAACTCAAAGCAGCAGATATGGAGGTTTAAGGGTTTGAACAATTATATTAATTATTAACTGCCACCAATTTAAGTAAATCTAGAGACTCTTTAAACTATTGGATCTGGACATGTGTGACAGACAAATGTTGACAGCTGGGAGGAGACAGGATGTAAGGAGTCCAATTCACAGTTTTGTAATTCCTACCAGGTTTTGGAACACTGCAGCAAAGCACACACAGTCTCACTGTACTTCTGACTTGTTAATTGAATTCCATTTTCGTGTTATGGCTGAAATATGTCACTGAAAGATATACATTGTAAAACATGGCCAAAATATGCATGTGGCTCCAAAGCTATAGGGGGCAGCATATCAGCAGAGTAACCCACAACTGATGCTCTTTGCTAGCTATCCTTGGCTTTAGCTAGCCACTGTTAGCTTATTAGCTCATTATATTATTGTAATACTGTATGTTATATTATTGCTCATAGCTCAGTTAGCTGTGGAGCTAGTGCCCCTTGGGGTTTGCCTGGACAGAGAATGCGAATCAAAGGGGGAGTCACCGCAGGCATCGGGGCTCAGCTCAACTGCATTTTGCCACGTGAGAGTGATTATGGCTGGCATGGAACTGAGGCCGAACACAGCCTCTGTGATCAGTTCGAGGACAGGAGATAATCAAAGTGATTTTGAACAGTACTGTGACTCTGGGGACGAGAAGACACAGCAAGACGGGACAGAACTTGTATGGTTGTATTTTTTTGCTCAGTTAGGAAAATAGTGTGATAAAAAAAAGATAAAAATATTTTGTTTCTTGAAAATGTGTCACACTTCTGAAATGGAGCAAACTAAAATCAAAACTGTGTTGATAATGTTGGTTCATTTGTTGACTATTTAAAACATTCTGGCCATATCTCACACAGTGCCTGTTCCATATTTTTTTTGCTTTGTTTCTGTAATTCAAACTTTTGTTGAATGACCTCTTGTTGTCATAGAAATTGACTTCAGCTTTCATTTACCAGTTAACTAACAGGTGAATCGTCTGACTACAAACAGTATAGCATTTTTTGCCCATGTTATATTATGTTGTGCTATTTTTGTTGCAATATACAACAGAATGCACTCTGAGGCTCTAATCATACACATGGAATCCCTCTCCTCTTGTTTATATCTTAGCATTCATCGCCTCTAGCTTGTTTATTACATTATTGCTTATTTATTTATTATTTATCCCCATTAGCTCTACATTATTAATATAGCAGTTAAACCTTTAAATAGAGACAAGCACTTGTCCCTCCTCAGTGTTTTCAGTAGCTGGTCACATTGAATATACACTTCCAGCATATTCTCCCAGCGTCCGTGTCCTTTTGGCTCCCTGCACTAATATCAATCCCTCCTCTCCAATATCAGCTTTCTCCTAAAAGCCTTTTGGTTTTGGGCCACCTGTCAACTGGCAATTAATTAAAGCTCTCTGAAGAAATGATGGAGTGAGAGCATTAGGCAGCGTCCCAGGACTAATAATACAGAGCATGGCAATGTGTTTTACTGCATGGGTACCACACAATAGCAAACACACACACACACACACACGCGCGGCCCTGCTCCCAGCACGCAAACACACACGCTGCCATTCAAAGATATGAGGTGCATGCAGCATTAGTCCCACACCCCAACCCAGATCCATCCCACCCGTTGTTTTAATCAGTCAATTCCTATATTTCTATTTCCTCCTCATTAATCACTCTGCTCCCAGTCCTCCAGGCTCTCATGGAGTGAATTACACACTGGAGCACCGTGCCAATTCAAGTAAGTGAATTTCCCCCAACAGGGAAATATAACTGTCAACACAGAGCAGCTCCCTCTGACCAGCTCTCTCTCTCTCTCTCTCTCTCTCTCTCTCTCTCTCTCTCTCTCTCTCTCTCTCTCTCTCTCTCTCTCTCGCTCCACCTCAGTCTGTCTTCTCTTATATCCAGTGTCCTGTGATTTGCCCACTGACTGTATGATCTGGTTTGGATGATATGATGTTGCCTCAAACCTCTAATCCCTCTAATATGTATGGGGATGAGTGAACGGGGACATTAAAATAAGATATGTGTGCTCTCTGTGAGTGTCTGCGTGTGTGTGTGTCAATGTCTATGTGTGTGTGTGTGTGTGTGTGTGTGTGTGTGTGTGTGTGTAGTGTAAGTGGGTGTGTATCTTGGCAGCAGTTCTTGGGTGTGAGAGTCACAGCGCACACGTTTGTGAATGTGGACATATGGTGTGTGTGAGAATGTAAATCTGTGTGTGTGTGTGTGTGTGTGTGTGTGTGTGTGTGTGTGTGTGTGTGTGTGTGTGTGTGTGTGTGTGTGTGTGTGTGTGTGTGTGTGTGGCCCCCTCCTCGTGGCAGCAGTGTGGTTTGGAGGAGACACGTCGAGTTTCCTGTCTTCAAAGACAACCCGTCATTATTACAGGCCAACCATCCATTCAGCACAGGAAACCCCTTCCTCCTTCCTCTCTGTCCCTCCCTCCCTCCGTCCCTCCTCACTTTTCTCGCACAGAAGTGTTTTTTTTCTTCTTTACATTCAAACATTTATTCTTTCTCTCATTTCAACCCGTTGCTCTTTCTTCTCTTCTGTGGTCAAATTTGAGCTCTTTGTGAATTTGTTAACCTCGTTCACTGATTCAGGACGTGCTGCCAGGCACAGTGCACAAGTTTTTTCTTACTCTTACAAAGATCCCAGAATCTTGCAGAAATATTCAGTGATCAATTTAAGGGGAAATTTGTATAAAATGATGCACATAATATCAACAACACTTCTGTTTGATCTGACAGTGCAGCCTTAAAATCCTCAGCTCTTTCAAAGCTTTATATTTGTCAGTCAATATAAACTGTAAAAGTGTAAAAAATCACTTATATCAAATAGTGTGCTGATTCTTCTATTTCTATATTTAAAGAAGGTTAAAGGAAAATCTGGACTTTAAGAGAATTCCTAAGCGATGTCTGTAAACATGTGGGAACACAAACACCCAGACGGAGGGATAAGAGCCCACACACATGCACACACACACATACACACACACACACACACACACATAAACAAGAAATAACTTTCACAATGAGTGCAGGGATCGATAACCCAGAGTGAGTTGTATAAATCTTGTTTATATGGAGCAATCTCCTTTATTTAGTAAGCCTGTATTATACAGTTCCCCCCAGACTTATAGATTACCAGTGCAGAAGCAGCTTGGGTTCTCCCAGCAGTGCTGCCTGCTACAACACAGCGCTATGAGCCAAACTCAACTCAACCCCAGGATGTGGTTCACTGCAGAGCCAAAGGCTGTCTTTGAGTTGAAGAGCTCCAAAACCTCTGACACCTGGGTGCAGTGGGAGCACCAGTTTGACATGCTGTCATCCAGATTTTTTCTATTCAAGCAAAATTCATAATTCCAATAATCTGGGTGAAGTCTGGAAAATTGATGTTTACCTTTGCGTTCACTTCTTTCTTCTTTTTTTATTTAGAAATGTATGTGTATCCAAAAACCTTTCATAAAGAAAGTTTTGTCTGAATCCAAACTGAATGCAAATCTTCTCCAAATTTACAGAAGAAGCACCTTTCTATTCAGTACTGTTATGCAACTACGATACACCTTTCACACTGGTCAAATTATCAACTAAGACCCACTAACATCTGGAATTTGTCTTCAATGAAAAATGGTACAACCAGCATTTACTCCTGTGAGTGTTTATCAGCTCCAACTCTCATCAGCTCTGATGAAAACACAACATCCGGGGTGGACGCTAATTTTCTCCCTTTGTCAGGAGAGATGATATGACTGTGTCGAGGTTCAAGCAGCGCTCGAACATCATTCAGCCGGTGCGGAGTTTGAAAGAGAGACTGAAGTCAAAGAAACTAAAAAGAAACCACTGTTACATTGTCAGTGACCTGCTTCTCAGCTGCCAACTTCCAGCATCAGTTCTAGAAAAAACATGTGTCTATTCTTTATAAATTAAGACTTTTTTAAAACATGTTTAGCATCTTCTGGATGCAGTTTGATGAGGAATGTGATCTGCTGCTTTCTACTGTTCCCTGTTTTTTGTTCATGATGACAGACGTGACACAAAAGAAAAAAAAAAAACTCTCGTCTCCTCACAGTGGGAAAGGAGTCAGTAGCCAGTGGGTTTACCTGCATTTTAAAACCTGCTTTAGACAACATGCTATGGGATACCTTGGGGGGCATAGAGCAGTGCCGGAGGGGGCGCGGATGGCTAGTGAGAAGCATGGAGTAAAATTGAAGTTTAAAGGATATGATTTATGTTGCGAAGATAAACAAAGAAGAGTCTGCTGACCTTTATTGCTCACAAATCCAACTTGGATCCTTTTTTATTAGTTGCTTCCCCTATCAGTGTTAATGATTATTAGTGTGGGGCATGAACTTTTTTCAGCCTCTGAACCACTGCAATAAAGCACCACAGAAGAAGGTGCAATAAGATGTTGTACTGAAGGAGCTCCAGTCAAACTTCACACAAGCAAAATTATTGCAAAATTGTGTGTTTGAGAAAATGAGTTTCATGTTTTGATATGCGGACCGTCTGTCACTTCATGCCTTTACACACGTGTTTTCATCTGTTTCATCTCTTCACTGGTAATTAAACTCACAAAATTGAGGTGCCTCGTTATTTATTCACTGAGTCTGTTTCCTCTGCGTGTTTTTAGCTTTCATCAATACATTTACTTTTCTACCTCAGGTAAGCATGCCATTTGAAAAGGCACATAAAAACAGGGGGGGCATTTGTCGCTTTAAATTGAAGACATTTTCTCCCTTTTAGTCGTCCACATGTTTGCATCTCTCTGTCAACATTTGGCATACCTCCTAGGGGTCTGAGTGGGGCTCCGTTGTGGCGTGTGCGTGGCCCAGTGGGGCTCCCGTTGAGCTCCAACCGGCCCTTCTTCCCCGGCGGTGGCAGGCCGCTGAGGTCTGGGCTGCCTCCCCTCCGCTCAGGACTGTCCTGGGTGATGGGACTCTCCCCTCCTCGCTCCATCCTCCTCCACACCCCGAGAGGAGCTCCAGCCAGAGAGAATGAGTCTGAAAACATTTAAAGGAAGAAAGTAGTGACGGGGTTACAAGTTGGCACTATATGTGGGAAACTGATTTTTTGTGAAGCAGAAATTCTTCAAGTGGATTTTATGAGTATAACTGAACTATTAAGGGGAATAAAAAATTATACTGTCAACAAATCAAATGAAAACACCAAAACCAACAACTGATTGATCCATTTCACAAGTATTGTCTGTGAATCAAAACAGTTAGTTAGTTAGTTAGTTAGTTAGTTAGTCAGTTAGTTAGTCATTTATTTTAAAGTCTTCACTAAGGAGTGCCCCTGACAGGGAAGGGAAGTCAGAGAGCATTGAGCAGAGTAAGTAAGTAAGACATTGTTGTTTTTGTGTTTTTAGTGGAATTTATACAGTAAGTGACAAA
Source organism: Diplodus sargus (assembly GCA_903131615.1). Classification (NCBI taxonomy): domain Eukaryota; kingdom Metazoa; phylum Chordata; class Actinopteri; order Spariformes; family Sparidae; genus Diplodus; species Diplodus sargus. The sequence goes on along the minus strand of CAEMYA010000076.1, from coordinate 629,117 downwards.
AATTGGTTTCAAAACAAGTGGCAGGATTTAAACAGGCAAACATAAAGACGTTTGCTGAGCTGCCAGCTCTGGAAGAGAGTCAGATGCAGAGCCAGACCTGCTAGAGGAATAAACACCCGAAGTCACATCAAATCCTGCCTCGATCCAATGTTGTTCACAGACAGGAGTAGAACTCAGTGATTACTTTGTAACTTTAGATGGATTGAAAAGTGGATTTATTTTCACTTCTGTTTATCAACCCCGACTGCAGCAGTGATCCGCGGGGGTGACATCCATTGTTGGGCATCTATGTTCTGTAATGTTGACTGCGACTGAAGCTGAGAAATGTACTTTCCCTCATGAGTGTACCATTACAGAGTGGAAAGAGGGAAAGAAGAGAGAGAACCGGAGTATCTGTTGAGAGCTGAGGTTAGCGAGTTGGCCTGAATTCAAACACAGACAGTGACAGCACGATGTTGCTCACTAGCTTACAGCTAACGTACAGTAAAATTATCTGGCTGTTTGGGGTGAATGAAAACGCAAGAGTAACACAAAAAAAACACAAATGTTCCCATGGTCAAACTCTGGTTCTGGCGACCACCATTGCTGATGAAAAACTGCATGATGTGACTCGGGCGCTAATGCTTTATTCTCGCTGAGTCTCGTTTGCCAACTTCCTTCCTCCCTCTCTGACTCTCTAGTTAGTTATGGGAATAGTCGATCAGAAGAAATACTCTGTTACCTGAGTAAACTTGGGAATTTCTCTGCATGTGAACATTGTTGGAGACATTTGGTATAATATAAGCAGCACGCAACTCAACAAAAGACACAAAAATGGTCTAGTTGTTTTTTAGACAATTGAGTGCCTACATGTTAGCTATTATATCTTTAGGTAAAGAACTGAAACAGAGACAGAGGAGACGACAGAGAGAGAACGTCCTTGTTGAGTGCTTAAACTAGGCAGTGACAGGCTAGGATCACTTGTGTGTTTGTGCTTAACATGTTCATAACATGTGTGGCCACTCACATTCATGAGAGTGTGAGCCTCATGGGTGGGTGTCCCCTGATAAAGGAGCGTCAGCCAAATGTCTAATACGGGGTAATGCCATTAGAAACGCTGCCAGGCCAGACAGGGGACACACGCCAATGTATCAAAGAGCAGCCAAGTCGCTCAGGCCAAATCAACTGCTTTTATTTACATACGAGCCCCTGGACAATATCTGCCAGCATGTGTGACCCTCAGTGAAGAGAGAGAGATTAGAAACTGTCTGTGGAAAAATGGTGAGGAGAGAGAAGAGAGCAAGCATGGGAGCTTTACATATTGGAATATGGAAATCAAGTTGGTGAGCAGATTTGACAGTGGAAAAACACAGAGGGTCTCCGCACTGAGTGACATTGGCCAGCAATTCAGCAGAACAAATGAGGGAGAATCCATGGTTATTGTTTGAGTGTGACATATTCCACAGCGCTTGATTAGAAACCTCACCCCCCTCACTTTTTAATATTTCTGCAGCTCGTACTGCACCAGCTGTCGTAACTCTGAACAAAAGGACAATGTTTTGCTCGGTGGTGTCTCTCAGCCTTCCTCCTCCTCCTCTCCTCCTCTTTCTGCCCCTCTCGCCTTTTCTCTACCTTCTATACCGACTCTCATTCTTACACAACAGCACAGCTCAAAAACATCAGCCACCACAAAAAGAAAAAAAGAAAACTCTAAATCTGAGAAGTATTAAGAGCTTGGGCAAAATTTCAAAATGAATAATAAATTAAAAACATTAGCTTTGGCATGATTAAAAAGTGTGGGAGACAAAGAGGCCAAAAATGTAAGTGGCAAAGTTTAATAAAAGTGGCTTAAAAAAAGAAAACAAGTTCAAAGAGTTACACTGAGTGGAAAGCAATGGGTTTCAATGTGAGCAGAGTGGTAGCTATAATTCACAGTGTGAGGCTTACTGAGAAAAAGGGAGGCTTTGCAAATAAATCCGACCACTAACAATGTTGTAGCTTCAATAAAAAACAACTGAATATAGCAGAACATTGAAAGAAATTCACTCACTGCTGTCAGAGGCAATTTAGAACGAGCGCTGCTCTTCAGCGAGATGCTACATCTAAGTTTACCTGCCTTGCAAAAGTGGAGATTGTGGAGGGGACAGACAGGGAGGCCAAAACTAACACTATTTATTTCTGCATTTTCACGTCTGCTTTTAAAGTAATCCTGTGTCACAGACAGGTCCTAACGTGCTGGAGCTCCCCCGCTACTGACGATCCCTATCAAGACCTGGCCTCGGCGACATCTCACCATCTCACCTGGGACACACATGCATGCATACACACACTATAACAGACACTCACAGTTTCCCAGAATCACATAATCTCTGAACACATCCTGCGTCAATTACATTTTATTTGGTATTTAAGCCAGGAGATAAAGAATTTTATCGTGCTATGCATTTTTTGGCTGACTTGGTGCCATCCCAGAGATAAGATGTCCCACCTCAACAACAACAAGTAATATCACGTCAAATGATTACCAGGTCATGAACAGTCAGATAACGCATACTTTTAAGCACTTGTAACAGGGCACATGATATCGGAAAATGTGATTTTCTGGTGTTCTGGGATATACACTGCAAGAAGAAGAATTTGTACCATAGACCTTGAATATCTCAACAGTGAGTGGCTGAGTGACAACTTGTTCATATCTATCAGGTGCTGCATCTCAGAGTTTGGCTTGAATGCCGAAAAAACAAACAAACATCTAACAACATGAAAAAAAATCTCAAATGTGAAAGAGCCGAGTTAATTTGAAGCACTTGACATTGCACTTACAGCATTATATTGTTGCATTATATTGTGCAGGCGAAGTATGTAAATGTTTATCAAGGTATTTGTTAAACACTTTAGCTCTTCCTGTGGACAGTTGGGTTGTTCCGATACGATACAAGTATTGGAAATGCCTCAGATACGGCATAAAATGCTGGAATTGGTATCAGTTCAAAACCACATCATTCATTTATTAGAAACGTGACCCTGCTTCTTCCCAGCAGCGATCTGTGCACCTGTATACATCTAAACGTTACTGCGCATTTCTGGTGGACACCCATAAGGGAAGGCTGGTAAACAAATAACAAGTGACAATGTATAAAATCACAGTTGAAATAAAATATTCTGCATAACAATAGTATGCATTTAATATGTCTTTATATCTACTTAACACTACATTACAGTGTGTTTTAGCTGCGTTGCCAGAGCAATGGACGATTTCTTCGTTTCTGCCCTTAATTTGGATTTAATGGTAACACTTTATAATAATCATCCCTGATAAATGGTACATTTATAATGAATAATTCAATTAAGTTAACAATTAATTCACTTTTAATAAAGGCCTACTTTATAAACTGTTTATGAAGCAATTGTAAAGGTTTTTAAAAAAATTACCATTTACAAAGAATCTGTTGCAACAATAAATTAAATACATTTCTCAATAAATGGTTTATAAAGCATTTCAATGTTTGTTGACAGTAATATTACTATTAACTGACGTTTAATTGAATTTAAATACTCTACTATACTATTCTATACTATACTATTCATTCGTGATGATTATTATTGTGTATTAGTGTTTTTTTCTCTTTCCAATACAGTTACATGAGCAGTTACATTAAAAAAAAAACTGCAGCTCTGTCTCTGTATCAGAGTTGTATTCATGCGTAGGCTGCACTGGGTTGTCATATTTATTTTGACTGGCATCTCATTTCAGCAGTGAAACTTTGTAACAATATAGAGTTTTGAATAGAATATTGAGTGAAAGTGCAACTGTATCCTGTAGATCAGAGAACCAACACGCAGATCAGTGAAGCAGTGAATTGTTTCAGTGGTTGTTCACTAAAACACAGTACTTTCATACGTCCCTGTTATTTTATGATCTTCTCATGTTTTCTACCTGGTTATATCTCAAACCATTTAACAGTGCCCAGTGACATGTAACTAATAATGTGGGCGTGGATGTGCGTGTCTGATATCACAGCGCCACAGAACATCCACAGTCACAGACTGATAAATGCTAATCTATTTATGCTATTATTATGGGTGTGTTGAGCAATAACCTTTTGTTCTAAAGATTGTCTTTAAACAAATGTGAGCACCCCTTGATAACTGTGTGACAGTGTGTAGTTCTTAATAGCTCTGACTGACACTAAAATGAGGGATTTGGCAACACTGATATCAGCCTTCAAACACTATGATTGTTATCATCTATATCCTAAATCCGTCTGCTTTGCATTGTGTGATAAGGTGTGTGATATTAACTATCACACACCTTATCAAACAGTTAATAAAGAAGCGATAAGAAGTGCTGTTAAATATCTGCTATGGAAACGGGGACCAAATGTAATGTCTTCCTGATAAGGAGAGGGTCATAACACATTTCCCAATTCATTGCTTATCTGGTCAACTGTTACACCTCTCAGAGAAACACATCAAATGACTCTGAAGAAGTATATTTTAAAACAGAACATTTGCCATTAGACTGTCGGACTTACAGAAAGAAGCCACTCTGCTCTGTTTGTCCCGCATTGTGTTTGATACTGGGACAGCCTCGTGTTTTGATGATAAGCCACAATCAAATTCCACATTATTACACGTTCTAGACATAACAAATACATACTGAGGGCCAAAGACAAGATTGCAGAGCAAAAATGTAGACACACCCAAAGAAATAGAAGAGTAGGACACAACAACAAACACACCTATAAACAATATGTCCAGCTCAAAGACGTAAACACACACAAACAGAGGCTAACATGTAATTCAAAGCCAGTCTAAACTCTACAAATCAGACGGCTGACAAACACTGATTGGTAGTCCCATCCATTTGAAGGACGTATGGTATTATGAGTGGTGTAAAGATGTGTAAAGTGGGAGCTGCAGCAGGGAAACTTGGAGTGGTGCACGAAAAGCTGCTTTCCACTTTTTAAATCCGTCTGTCATCTAATGTTACTGTTTCTGAAGTTTATTTTTTTATTTGTTTCTTTCCCATCGCTGTTTCACGTGCCTTTATGTTCGCCTCACCTGGATGTAGTTTGGAAAAACACTTTTAGTTGCATCCAGCTGTGTTAATGTCAGGCCTCTGATGAAGCAAGACGTGTAGAAAATGTCAAAAGTAAAGCCTACGAACAGGCAGGGTAAAAACTGCTCCTTGGCCGATGTGTGTTTCTGAAGATCCACTCCACAACGACTACACACACACACACACACACACACATGCACATGCACTTCTCCACTGTAATCCCATTGTGATAAGTTGTAAGTGTACAGGAAACAGAGAGCAGTAAACTGTGCAGCGAACTAGTGCGCACACACTGAGATTTTACAGAAGACCGAAGTATAACAGGGTAATTGTGGATGAAAGTTAACGCAGTCAGCCAAACAGCAGGGTCAGATGTTCAGTAGGTTCACGCATGAAACCGGTTGGTCTCAAAGTGTTAGTAAGAAATACAACTAACCTCACGCAGTGCACCGCTGAAGAGAGTGTGAGCCAAACCTACACTGCCTCTGAGTCTGTCCTGCTCTAACCGCTTCCTGCTATCTCTACCGTTATGATACGTGTCTGTTAATGAAAGGTTGTGCCTTTAACATGCAAACCAGGCAGAGAGAGGGAAAAAACTTATGAGGACATTATTAGCGCTGATAGCTGGGCTGAACGAGAAAGGCGTCACCTATAGGAAAATATTTAGATACGGCCGTTCGAGATCCACTTTTATAGCAGGGTTATCAAGCTATTGGTTCATGCTTGGCTCTGCAGCACAGATAAAAGAAGGCGTGGGGAGGAGAGGGAGCGATATTAAAAGCCCTGCTGTCGCCGGCCGCATACTGAATGCACACACACATGTATGCGCAGGGAGGGACTCACACACTGAAGGATGGGACGCTCTGAAAGGACTGCTGTCACACGTCTGCTGCCTTTAAAATGTAGCAAAACAGGCAGAAAAACACTCAAGAGGAAAACTATGTCCCTCAGAATTAGTTTTTTAAAGTCTGAAAACAAAATGGGAACAACATGAAACTTTTTATGTGGTTGTTTATGAGAAATGATTGCTGTTAGGGAAGGTTACATTATTGTGGAATTTGCCGTTTATGGCCATCAGATGTGTTACTGTGAGAGTGTTGTGATGTGGGGAGAGTTGGTGTGAGGGGAAGAAAGACCTTTATGGCAAACACACACACACAAACACACACTAACACACAACTCCTTTTCTGTAGCTCTGGAGAGGGTCCACGGGTTCAAACGCACACACACACAGACACACACGCGGGGAGGAAAATTGAGCAGGGCGAGGGGGCCAGACGACGGCCCCCCTGGCAAACATGTTTGGCTCTCTCGTAAACATCTCATTTGATAATACGGGATGAAGAGTTAACAGCGAGCATTTATAGCCTCGCCCGTGCAACTAGAGGATGCACACGCGTGCCTAAACACACTCATCCCGTGCTCACACACATGGAGTCACACACAGACAGACAGTAAGCCGCACAAACCACAGCCAGCATGCTACACAGACTCTCTGCTTTAACACTTCCAGGGACCACACACTGACTCAGAGTACAGCCACACACAGCAGGGACAGATAGTATGAGGCGCAAACGCACATGCATGTATACAGTGTGTGTGTGTGTGTGTGTGTGTGGGGATAAATTAATAGTGTCATCACATGTGCCTGTGTAGGAGAGAGGTGCCGCTTTTGAGTGTGAGGAAATCTTGATGGCATCCTGAGGTGTGTCTGTACACACACACGCATTCTCATTCAGAAGGCTGAAATGTTCGCAAGGTAAAACTTTACTGTTACACACACACACACACACACTCACTCACAGCAATACATGTACACACCAGTGCCAAACCCATCCACCACAGCTCACACCAGCCTCACCAGAATGGGAATAACTGCGGAGGGAGGGGGCAGACTGGAAAAACAGAGCGCTCAGGTCTCAGCAGCTTTAAAGGAAATCCACATTCATCTGCAGCTGATGATGAAAGCAGCGGAACAAGAGACACTGCAGTGATGTGTGAGAGCACAGAGCAGCGGTGACAGAGGCGGACAGATGAGCATCATTAGTGAAGCTCCTCTCTGCCCACACAGCTTCTCCACTATCTAATCTGCAGTTTAATCGCGCAGACACACCCAATATTATGTGTGAACAGATAGCTGGGTTCACACAGGAAGGCAGGCAGAGTGGAGTCACTCAAGTAATGACACGGAGGATTCTGAGCTGGTCATTTATTTCTTGGTGTAAATTAATTCTGTGATGATAATAATAATTATCAGACTATGAAGTAACACTGACCCTTGAGAAATTATAATGCACGATGCAAACAAACGACTCATGAAATAAAAGATAATATCAGCTGCGGAAAAACACTACAAATTCAGCCGGTAAAAAAATGAAACAACTTGAATGTATGCATGGTGTGGTATCATAATAAATGACGCGCGCATCACATCAGTGCCTCAGATCTTCTCCGCTGCTCAACACTCTGGATGAGCAGTCAGAACGAAAGAGCCTGACAGACCTGCAGGAGGCCAGAGAAGAGCCTCCCGCTGTGTGTGACACGCAGACTGTGCCCACGTGAAGCCTCCTGTCACGGCCCCTCGGCGCGCCGCGGCCCCGCAGCCCGGGCAGCCCTGAGGCAGACATGCAGGCCGCAGACCTGGAGCCTCTCTCCTCACATCAGCTGAGACCAATTCGTTTTACCTCGCGGTGGCTCAAAAACAGAAGGAAAAAAAATCTAAATGTTGACATTTATTGATGTTTTTTTTGTTTTTTTCTCCAAATGAGTCGGCTCTGATGGACGCGTGACTCCAATGAGAAATGACGTGCAGCACTGCGTGATCAGCGTCACGGTGCCGCCATTATTCTCTGATAAATGACCGGGTCTATTCTAATTACATTCATTTTATCACAATTAATAATGTGAGAGAATCGTCACTTTTCTCTTGTAAATATTCAGTTCGAGTCGCACGTAAGTGACATTTCACACGTGTGTCAGTGTGTGCGGACCAGGCTGCAAACAGGAGCGCTGTATGGAGTCCTGGCGGTTTGGGGAAAGAGCGGAGAAGTGAGTCAGCAGCCTGCTGCTTTTTAAAGGTCAGAGAGGACGGAGTCAGGCTCCAGTTTGGGCTGAAAGTAGCTGCTGTCTTAACGGCTCTGTCATGTAGAGAAGCAATAAAAGAATAAAACACATTAAAAAATGAGAAGCGGAAAAAACGGTCCTATTTTCTACACCTGAATGTGGGACTTTCATTCACATTTTACTAATAATTCTCCACTGCACATGAGGATGTAGGTTTGACTTCTCCTGTTTAGTGGAGGACAAACTATTGGTCTTGACTTGACGGTCTGCAGGAGGACTGCTTCTCATTTGCAGCCAAACGCATTTGGCTTTAGTTTCCTCTGATTACACAGAGCGGGCAGGAGGCCCTCGGACCCGGACCCCTCCACAGTCCTGCTCAGACCGGAGCTCTGTCACCTCTTCACATCTCTGAATGTTAGGGAACATTTCCACGTCTTGCTTCGGCTGTGCTGCTAACTCCGTTGAGTGTGTAGCGTGTCATGTGTTGGTAGGTTAAAGGCCCTTGTACCTGCAGCAGACACGGCCCGTGCTCTGCCCCTCTCTGTCCCCTCGCTATGTTTTATTCAGCATTCGGCCCGTTTACTGCCGAACACGCAGTTTGGACTGACGCCGTCGTTTCTCTTTTATTTTTTAAAGTGTTAAACAGTAACACCAGTAACATCTCCCTCAGTGGCTGCTCATTCATTATTTTTAAAAAGATAAATAGTCAGTGACTTCCGTCCCTGAAGTGTTGTGACGCAATTTCAAGTCTTTATTCCTAAAACGATTTATTTCGACACACACACACACACACACACACACACACACACACACACACACACACACACACACACAGTGATGATGTGGATTTAGTGGTTAGTATTTATAAGAAGCAACACAAAACTGAATATCCAACACAATATTCCCAGATCGTCTAGGTTCTTTAATAACTATTTATTTTAGTGTTATTTTATTTAGCCACGTCGTTCTTGTTGCATATTTAAATACTTCAGCTGCAGCTAATATATCGCAGGAAATACTGACAATACTTTTCACTGCAAGAAACACCAAAGAGCCAGGGAGCTGAAATGCACGGTGTCATGCGCGGACAGATGTAACATGTAAATATGCCTCAATTTATAAAAACTTACTAAACAAGACTTACAAACCGAATGACTGTATATTGATAGATAAACAACGGGCTGGCGTAATACTTTATAATAACCATCATTAATAAATGGTGAATTCATCGTTAATCACACTTCATACTTCATAGTTATTCAGTCATTTATAAACCAGTTAGCAGTAATGCTTTGTAACGCATTTCAGTGGAAATAACAGTAAAATAACTGTTAACTAAAGTTTAATTACATATGGATTTACCATTTATTAATGATGCTCACTGGTTAGGTAGTGTTACTCTGGCTTATTCTCAGAATTTGTTTTTAAATTATCACTGCTATTAATTATTATTGTAATATTAAAATGACTGGATGTCAGTTTCTATTATTATTAAAATAAAAGCACTAATAATAATAATAATAATAATAATAATGGTGATGATAATAATAATAATAATAATAATAATGATGATGATGATGATAACAATAATAATAATAATAATAATAATGATGATGATGATAATGATAATAATAATAATAGAATACAGTTGCAGTCTTTGTTCTTTTAACTCAAACTACAGTGATGATGATCCAGAGTGAAAGTTCCTGTCTGCAATATTACATTAATTTATTATTTGTATTTTTTAGATCATTTATATTCACTTCATTATGATTTACAGCCACTTTCAATCAGTCCCAGAGAAGAGCGTGTGTGTGTGTGTGTGTGTGTGTGTGTGTGTGTGTGTGTGTGTGTGTGTGTGTGTGTGTGTGTGTGTGTGTACATACTGTTTACGGCGTGTCTGAAGCGCTGCTGGCCGCTGAGGAGGCTCTGTCCATTGATCAGGAGTAGTGAATCCAGGGCTGGGCTGTGGTTCGGCTCCTGGACACACGTCGGCGGCGGATCACGATGGTACTGAGCTGAAGCTGCTGGACTCGTCGGAGCCGGCGGACCAGAGAGCCACAGGGAGAAAAGTTAGTGAGTGTGTGGCGGCGGAGCTGGAGTGACGATAGCGCGCCAAGCAGCAGCGGAGTGAGCGGAGAGGTGGACAGACGCGGGAGGTGAACGGAGGATGCTGGTCTGGGAGGAAGTCCAGAGAGAGAGAGAGAGGGAGAGGGAGGGAGAAAGAGAGAGAGAGAGAGGTAGAGAGAGAGAGAGACCAGTGCTCTTTCGGACCGGAGCGCGCACGCCAACTTGATATATCAGATTCGGTCTCTACTTTGTTCCGTCCTCCCTTTTACGCGTTCGTTCGTCCGTCTTCTACCTCACAGCGCGTCTCACTGGTGTCAGGCTGCTCTCCTCTGAACTCATGGCTTCATCCTCGGAAGAAAGAAAAAGCGCAAAAATAACCGGAAAACGCTCGTTAATGGAAACGAAACAGACGAGCAGGAGGAAATAACAAAACGCGGACTTGACCGAAAAGCAAACCCCGGTGCGTGAGCCACAGCAGGAGCGGGATGTGTCGCTGCAGAGGACCGGGCTCTAATCAAAGTCTGTCACTTTCAATCTTTCCTGTGCCAACGGGCGCACTGACTGATAGAGGGAGGAGAGAAGGGAGGAGAGACAAAGAGAGAGGAAGGGAGGGAGCAGTGGGGGCGTCAGAAAACTATTCTGACCCATGAAAGCATTTTGTGGGCCGGATCTCGCTTATGGGACGCATTAAATATGTCCATCTTTACTTTCCATACTTTTATCTGAAACATTTGATATCAACAGAGCTTTCAGACGATGACCGCACCACGCGCTGCTTCTTTAACACACGAAATCCTTCATTCAGAATTTTATTTTATTTTTTTGAATTATTATATTTGTACTGACTTTATGTTGCACTCATTCATCAACAGTTGCGTAATATTTGTGAATCATGTGCCACTGAAGTGTTGCTACTATCAGACAGACCTTGACATTAGAAAGTTTGTTCTTTTCTACGATTAGAATATTTCTGCTTCACGCAGCAGGAACTTATCGCGCTGCTATCAGCTCCCCTCTAATACTTTCACACGTCAGTATCATCCCACAGATAATCCGCCCAAGCTGAAGTCCATGCACTGATACATGTTAATAAGTAGCCTAATAATAAGTCAAAGATGAGCTCTCTCCCTCACTGTCTTTATTAGATGCCCTGGGCCAACACAGCAGCGGTGCGCAGTGATGTGGGATCCCTGTCAATGATAGAGCCAGTCTCAGCGGTCTGCTTGGAAATGTTTGGAAGCGTCCAGGTGCCAAATGTCTCCAATAGTAGGAAGGAAAATAGATTTCCCCTCTCAATATTCAGTCTCAGACCGACCCTCAAACATGCTCCCTGAACTCCTCTCGCTTCCCGCGACACATCCCCAGGCATCACGGTGTTGGTCAGAACGCCCAGGCGCTCTCTGGAGCAGTTCAGTGCACCACAGCAGGTCCACTCTCTGTGTCTAACTGAACATACAAAGTGTTAAAGAGGCATTAAGTTACTGAAAATACAGAGATGTCCTTATTTTCAAAACGTGCTCATTTACAAACTGTGTCAGGTGCAAATGGATAAAAAACAAAATAAAACAGGAGCTAATCCAGAGAGCCTGAGTTCTCAGAGCAGCAACACGACAGCAACAGCCATGAGTGCTTTATTTCAATGTGCTGATGGTAACCTTGTAAAAATAGATACCGTGTATACAGAAAATATCAGCTGCATGGAGTCGTGAGGAAAGTGATACTGTGTCTTTTGATAGAAATGATTTGCTCCAGTCTTATTTGTTTAAACCACCAACAAAAGTCCAGTGGCCACATGTGTAAACATGCCGCGACAGAAATGTGACACAAAAGCTGTTTTTGACAGCATGTGAGCATCTACGTGAACGAAGCCAGCAGTGAACGTTCGACTTTTTTGATATGCTATAAAAAAACAAACATTATTCCACTCGTGTCGTCCTCCAGCGGAGTTACGAGGCTCACATTTACATGCACCACTGTATCTATGGCCTTACGGTAAATTGCAACAAGGGAGTCTTTCATACACATTTTAACAAGAGCATGCGCAACCGAATTGAGCAACACAAATGAAGCCACAGGTTTGCAACATCTGGGACACAGTGACTGTGCGTAAAATGCTCCCAGGCTCGTTGGCTGCGGCGCAGAGGAGCCGCGGCAGGCACCAGGGAGCGGGGGCATGGATTACTGCGCGCTGCTGGCCTCTGGGTGGATGGAGAGCTGGTGGGGTCCACTCAAAAACTGTGCGTCGCGGGTTTTACGCGCAGCCTTCCAGGAAAAACTCGAGCTGCGATTTAGGGCTGCACAGGCCTGTTTGGAGGCGTTCGGTCCTCCTGATCAGTTTCGGGTAGAATTGTGCATGTCGTGTGAGAATTCAAGTAAATGACAATGACAAAAATCAACATAAACTGAAGCAGCTGAACTGACACAGAGCCGCTGCCTCTTAATCACAACCCGAGCAGCTTTGGAGAGGAAGTTTGAAGCAGACAGAGTCTTTATCACCTGACATTTACAGACACATTTAAAGCAGTAGCGTCGTGCACTGCATCGTCATCAACGGTCTACCAAAACCTGAAAGCAGCAGCTACTACACCCGCATCTTTTGCTCACCTTATGAATGAAGTGTGGCTCTCAGCGTCAGGACACCTGGCAGCTCTGCTGCTCCCACAGAAGAGGAGTCAGGATTAAGTGGGAACAGACGGTGGCGGAGAGCCAGTCCGCTCCTCACCGCTCATTCGTCAATATTATTAAATATGATAATGACGGTGACGAGTTCGATGCGCGCGGGCAAAACGGAATACATTGTTCCAAACAATGTGTGTGTGTGTGTGTGTGTGTGTGTGTGTGTGTGTGTGTGTGTGTGTGTGTGTGTGTGTGAGAGGGGGGGGG
>CAEMYA010000076.1:602238-614932 GCA_903131615.1 Diplodus sargus | reverse complement strand
AGAGAGAGAGAGAGAGTGTGTGTGTGTGTGTGTGTGTGTGTGTGTGTGTGTGTGTGTGAGTGTGTGTGCGTGCGCGCGCACGTCCGCGTGTGTGTGTGTGTGTGTAAGTACTTCAACTGATTTCCTCACTGACGGTAAACATGTACGTTTTGACACAGTTACACTTAACAGTTACCAAAATAGGCTACTTCTCAGACACCCGAAAGTAGCCTGACTCCCTTTAAAAATCTCTCGATTTTGTGAGTTTTTGAGTCTTAAGACACTTTATAAACTCTGTAAAAGAATGTCTACAATACATTCTACCTGTTTGGACCTTCATATTAATTCGGCCAACTTAATACATGGAAATATTTATTTCTTTGTATAAAAAACCTCATCTCCGCTTGTTCCAGTGACTGGTCACTCGAGACGGACATCGAGACGCATGTTGGCGTGAATTGACGGGTATAAATCTGTCCAGTGTGATCTGATCACTCAGAACGAACGTCGATACAGAATATGAACAGCCCCCCCGTCTGTCTGTCTGTCTGTCTGTCTGACCTCCCCTGAGTAGACTACCACCTACCCAGGCTACTCACCCGCCCGACCCCCTCCAAAAAGACGCAATAGAAAGCAAACAATAACAGTCTTTTACATATTTCACATCGGAGGACCAGACCAATTTATAGAAAGTGACCCTGTGATTTTAAGCAGAGCCGGCCCCCGGCACAAACCTCATTTAAAATTCAAGAAGTCAGCAGAATAATTTAGAGAAGAATGCATCTGGCTTGGATCAAGCAAAATGAAACATTAATAAATAGCCACAGTCAGTGTTCGGCCTGTGTGTATGCTGTGGAAACACAGAGAAAGACGCATGACAACATGTAAATGTACTCATGACTTTTTTAAGTATATAATTGATCTACTGTTGTCTTGAGGACTGAATGTCAGTCTTTCTTTGAAGGACACGAAAGAAAGAAAAAAAAATGTGTGGGGACAGAGCTGCACCTTCAACTCACTGCGACCCACATCAGTGTTACAGAGATGAATATTCTACTAAACCAACACAGTTAATCCCAGAGCTGTTCCGTGTGAGCGGCTGAGAGCCGTCCTGTCCTGACCGGTGACTGACAGACAGGTGACATTAACAACAATTAACAAAAGTAACAATTCATTTGTATGTTCATTTGTTGTATGTTCATAGCTTATATTTTATGCTTATATCTCGCATTATTAATGCCTTCTCTTGTTTACTTGTGTGTACTACAGTTGGTGTTAATGTGCTTTGGCAACATCATACGCTGCCAACAGAGCCTCTGGAATTAAACTGGATTGTAACCGACGTACTGTTCTGAACGCTCTGGTGTGTGTGTGTGTGGGTGCTTGTGGGTCCTCTGACAATCACTGACCAGAGCACAGCTGCTCAGCGTTTGGCTTCCCCGGACAGGTCGGGTTAGCGGGTTTGTTCCGTCACATTTCTCCAGAAGTGTCTGTGCACCTTGTGAGTGCGGCACCGAGCAAACCAGAAGCATCATTTGTGCGAACAGCGCGGCTGTGTGGTGAAGAGGAAGAGACGGAGACAGCAGAGCGAGCAGGAGAGCCAGGCCAGGGCTCCACGCTGCTCTGGAGTCAGCTGAAATGGCGTTGTAACATCTCAGTGTGGCTCTAGATTTACTGTAGCAGAGGGACAAATGTGCGCTCACATGTTTGGCATTCAGTTCTTGAACAATGACTGGATGCAAATGATCTGATCCGAACTGTTCTGATCAGTCAGACGGTAAGAATGAGGATCGCAGAGCGGCCGTCACATAAAACAGGTGAACCTGCTGAGCTCGTTACGCACTGACACTGCTGTCAGGAAGTCCTCTGCAAGAGAACAACGTTTTATTAGCATTATTAAACACATGCTGGCAGATACTGTTCAGGAGACGTGGTGAATGGTCAGCCATCAGCGCTCCTCTGCAGTGTCCGTGAACACAACACGAGGCGGTGCGGTGACAGGACATCACACATCTGTGTGTCGACGGTGTTTCAGGTGCTTTGGAAACGTGATGAAGACAGGACTGTGTCTCTCTGAAGTCTGCCCGGCCTTCACTGACGGCACAGCTTTTCTCATTCGTCATTTCACGCCAGGAAGTGCATCATTTAGTCGTGTGCACGCAGGTCGGACAGGCCACATGAGCTTTGTGCGGGATAAGTGCGGGGAGAAAAGATGAGCGGGGCACATCATGACGTGTACAATTAAACATCTTATCATTACCATCGGTAGTAACTCTTAAATATATAGTTTAATCAACTTTGGTGGTTATTGATAAAGAAATAAAATGCTTAAGAATTATTTCTGGAGCAACAGTTTATTGTAAAGATGTTTATAATATTTAGTAAATGGTCAATAAATACCGTGAAGCTGATCTATCAGCTTTATTTAGACGGTCATTTTATGTTTAGAAACATATTTAAACAATTTCTTAATAACTGCCTTTCAGTGAGATAATTATTAGTTAAAGTTTAATTAACTATAAATGGAACCGTTCTCAATAGTGGTTATTTTAAAGCGTTAGCATTTATTAAACATTAGCCTGATAGCCCAGTTGCAACAAACTAAATTAAGGTGGCTTTTCAGAAAGTGGTTCCATCTTTCATATTTGATTCATATCAACGATGGATTGAGTGTTACCAAGATATGATATGATAACGTCATATTCATTTAACAACAATAACATGGCAGAAATACATATTTACTGCAGCCAATACAAAATAATTATGATAATGTTTTGAAGTTAAATGGACTAACAAGGAACCCACATTATTATTATTATCATTATCATTATTATTATTATTAAAATTATCATCATTATTGTTGTTATTAGTATTATCATTATTATTATTACTATTATTATCATTATTACTATTATTATTATTGTTATTATTATTATTATTATTATTATTATTATTATTATTATTATCATTAACTTATCATTATCATCGCCGTCGCATTGTGAATGGATGACGTAAAGGTTTGTTAATCCGTGCGTGGTCCCAGTTTCCCGCTGGGTGAAACGCTGATGGTTTGAATCACGTCTAATTGAAAACGAAAGTAACTAACGCGGAACGAGCAGCAGACGCGTGACACAAAGCAGACTATTAAACAAAAACCCGAGCGAAAATAAATACATATTTTGCAGAACACCTATTTCACATTTTTGTTGCAGTTTGCTTGATTGGAGCGAATTTAATATGTGAAGCTTAAAAGGCCATGAGCTCACTCATTTCAGATTGTTCTCTCCTCCCCGTTAATGCACAGATTCTGCGCAAATAAATGATGAATCCTCATGTGCGTTATTGCGCCCTGGCGCGCTAATATCCCTCTGGTTCAGTGAAAGGGTCCTGATGGGCCAAAGCGGTTTAAATGGCTTGTTTTCAGAGGATGGATCTCGTTTCCGTCGAGAATTAATTTGTCTTTTAACTCACTTTCAACCTCTTCCAAATTGCTTCCATACAGAGGTCACGACTCACCGCTCATTATTGCTCCTTCACACTGTTTTCACTGGCCCGCTGCTTCTCCTCTGCCGAGACAACGCAGAGGAGACTCAGCTAATTCAGATTATACCTTAGTTTACCTAATGACTGACTAACACCTCTGGCAATATGTTCAACTCAACCATAATATCTTAATAACTACAGCAAATATACTGATGATGATAATAGTAACAATAATAACTCCTATCATTATTACTATGTCAATTATTTTGTCAATTAGTGATATTATTAATAACAATGACATGCATTACAACGTCTTAATAATAAGTATGATATGTGATTTTTAAAATTTTATTATTTCAAAACATCAAAGTAAGTCAACATCCTGACACAACGCCTGACTGTTGACCAACAGCTGTTGACCTGAATGTTACTGCTCCCCTGTTCCACTTCATAGTAAGACAATATAAAGGAAAAGTCTAAAACTTCAACTAACTAATGTTTAAAAAAAAAAATTTAATTAAGGATGCAGGTTGCAGATAATCCCTGACTTTCAAACTATGTACCTGCAGGCAACCTGATGATAGAAAAGGTAAAAGTTTTAACTTAGATTAGCCGTTAATAAGAAAACTTTTGGTGTTGCCAGGTTGAGAATAATCCCTGACTGATTAAGGATCAAGACCAAAATCCATTAATTAACATTTAAGCATATACTGAAAGATTATGAGATTATGATGCAGATTATTTGCTGCCATAGACCCACATAGACAAGCTTAACACGGGGGTTTTCAGCAATTGTATAATAGTCATTAATAAATAGTAGATGTATGGTTAATTAAACATTAGTTAATAATAATTTCACTGTTAACAAACAGTGAAATAGCCTACTTTATTAACCATTTATCAAGCTATTTAAAAACATTAGCGACTTTAGAGTACCTGTCTAAGTCACGTTTATAGATGAACTCCCCAGTATTTATAAACCATTTCAAAAATGATTGTAAACCTCAGTTGCAATTTCAGCATAAACAATTATGTAAAAAATGGTTTATAAAGCATTTTAATCTTTGTTTCATTAATTCTAAACTTTCCATTTTAATGATGGTTATTATAAAGTAACCCTCATAGCTGACATTATAAGACATGCCCAATCAGAGAGCGGCACATTTTTTTCATATCTCATCTCTTTTCCATCATTGCTGTGAAAAGAGGATTGATCAACAGAACATTCATGATCTTATATTTCCTTTGTAGCCGCACGAAGTCGACAGTAACAGGCTGACCTTGCAAACTTCAGAAGATCTATTTCCTTAGCAAATCTATGAGAGACAGCAGCTATACGTCTACACTGCTGTCTATCTCAGCCTCTCTCTGCGTTGGCCCTTTGAGCTCTGATACGCACACGCAGGATTGTTTTCCTTTTGGTAAGAGCCGTGGCCCTCGCTGGCAGCCCCCGCAGCCTCTTTTCCTCCCAATAAGTTCTTACCTGAAATCAAATCCTCCTGCTTAACGAGGAGGGAGCGAGTTGGAGGGAGAGAGGCAGTTGAGAGCGTCAGCACTCTGCACTATGTCATTGGGCACAAGTATTTGACAGTTGGAATTATCTGTAAATACTTCATTAAACTGTGTATGAGTTCCCCTCTTGTGCCTCATGGTCCACTTCTGGTAAGATTTACAAATGATAACATAAACACTTTGAACAAAAAAAAAAAAAGAAATTCAATTCTCATTTGAAAAGAATTGTAGAGGGAGGCGAAGGGGGAGGCTGGGAGAATTTGATTGGGGCCCACGAGCAACAAAACAGCGGAGGTCTCTGTAATGAGGTTTGGAAAGTGTGTTCAGTGTTTGGGGGCCAGGGTTTACTTGACCTGCCAGAGAGATTGTCTTCCAAATGGACAGCGTGCCAGAGGCTTAGCGGAGCTGTCCAGGCACTCCCTACCAACTACCTATGCTGTATTAAATCTATTAAGAAATGAGGAAATCTGAGTGTTTCTGAGTGGCCCAGACAAATGGGTCAACTCATCACAATTCTGAGTCCAATTCACCCTGCAACCTGGCCCTTAATATTCAACCTCATTCAAATAAAATAAAGATTCTCTCTCTGCTAGTCAACTGGCTATAGCATGAAAGTTTCCGTGAAAATGAAATGCTCTCTGGCTGTAAGACCATTTAGGCTACACTCACACCATGAAGTCACTCCAAATTCAACTCCGTTCCACTTCTGGTGGTCACATTGCTCTGAGGCTGACACAATCACCTCGGCAAACACATCCACTCCTCATGTCAAGCTGTCTGGACTAATAACCTCTTATTACCTGAGAGCCTCATGTCAGGAGCAGGCTGGTGTTTGGAGGAAACGCAAACTGATATGGTTTAAAAGCGTCTGCTCTGGTGGACGATGTAGGAGGCAGACGAAATTAAGGATATTAAAGAGGAGAGAATGAGAGAAGGGAAAGGGATGAAAGGCGAAAAATACATTTTACATTTTTATAAAGAGAGGTCACAGGTGGAGCTGCAGATGCTGCGGTTAGCAAGAAAATACTATTACTTAGGACCAGGACAAGAAGGACACGCTCCAACAAACTAACGCACACGCACACACACACACGCACACACACACACACACACACACAGATCCTACCATGAAGAATGCTGGTCCCCTGGGTTTCTGGATTCGTGTCGTCTGCTGTCGACTTCGCCGACACTAATTTCCCAAACATCTCACGTCCAGCTTTTCACCACTAGGACACAGACAAGCAAACAGCCTTGTGGGTAAACAAGGGTGCGGGAGAGTGGATGGTTTCACTTTGCAGGCCCCCCTGGGTGGGCGGAGTCAATGCATCCAGAGTAAATGTCAATCATTTACTGTCAGACACCAATGAGGAAGCATTGTCTCCCAGAGTAAACCCCTGTGATTTCTCCAAGAGTCAATGATTAAAAACACGCATTGAGGGACACCCATATTGGCCTGTCGAGTATTTGGTATGTCTGTGTGTGTGTGTGTGTGTGTGTTGGCTGGGTCCTGAGTGGCTGTCAGAGCGATAATGATCTGGCCGTCTGTGTGGAGGGTGCAGGGTCAGAGGTGACCTCACTGCTGTGATCTTGTGTTTGTTATTGCTATGCTGCCCTTGGACGGGTTAACATAGCACACACTGCATCAGCTGGTCTGTGCACTTCCTCTGACACGCACGCAGACACTGCTCAGTCAACGGGCCGGTGAGAGGCGTCTGAGGGTCACTTCCACATGTGTTGATGGGCCCTGAGTGAACTAATCTAAACTGGTGAAATGTTATCCCACTACAGGGAGGACAGGAGCCCCACTACTGCTCTCCTTAATGTCCCCGATGTCCAGGGTAACAAGCATGGAGAGCTCTAGATATGCATGTTACTGTGGAGCTCAGACGGCTCGGCGCTTTGGAGGCATCTTTTATTCCCAGATGCTTGTTATGTTTGAGCTGAAAAGTATTGTTTGCAGGATGCAATATTTCACTATATTTCCTTCAGACAGCACACATTTTCATCTCACGTCTAAAGCCATCTCAACTTAACCACCTGAAAGCTCATGTTCCCAGCACAAAATGTGCAGTAGTTCCAGCTGAGTGAGACACAGAGTGGTTCCCATTGTCCTTCAATTTCCCTCTAAGTACAAAAATACTATGTAACAATATGACAGCATCACATGTTTATTCTGTGCTCTCTTTTTCAAACATTTTGTCCTGCTTTTATGGCTGCAACATTAAACTGACAGTATGTATAAAAGTATATCATTTCTGTTTTTCATAACTCAGTGTATGCATGCAAGAAACCAAACGTCCAGTCACTCCTATGAGAACCTTGAGGGTCTCTAATGTGTTTGCAAATTTCCTTCTGTTTTTTTTCTTTTCTTTTTTTTTTCAGTCCAGAATATCCTCATCAGAAAAAAACAACCATAGCGGTCCACAATGATGGCAGCCTATTACAACCCATATTTACTTTCCTTGTGAGTCGACAACCTCTAGCAGCCATTGTGCTTATAGAAAGGAAAATCAGTTTAGAATAAATAAGTAGTTAAACTCTGAACAATAAACAGTGAAGCATGACCAAACATATATTTGAAAAAACCCTGCATATTTCGGGAATCCATTACTATTTCATCACAACTTAGACAAGTGGCCTATTTTCTGTCTACCTGAATACCTTAAAAACCACTGAATAGGATTCTACTCATATACAGTATGTGGACATCTTCAAAGCACGGCGACAGGTCTGACCCGGTTTGATCACAGGCTTTATTTCATCGACAGGCCTTAGCCTCAAGATACTTTTGTGGTGTAGCCTCCATACAAATATAATAGCAGCCACAAAAGAGGGCCGTAGAGGCAGTTGTGCTGACTGTAGCGCTGCCAGCAGAGGTATGCTAATGGAGTCAGAGGATAGTTTTGTGTGCGTCACAGGTCTCCTCTGAGTATGGCGGTCAGATGCCCACCCACCTCCTTCATTTTCATACTTCAAACACTCAACAAAGACCCACTAATACAGAACATGTTGGGGGACGGAGGGCGAGAGCACCGGACATGTGAGACAGACAGAGAGCGAGTGAAAGAAAGAAGAGGAGAGGATCCACTTCATTAATCCTTACTTTTTAGTCCGGGGAGGTTTTGAGATAACATGTTCAGGAACCATGGCCAGGCCTCAGGGCTTCACTGCTACTGTACAAATAATCACAGCACAGATACTAGAGATGGACCAATCCTCCTATACTGCTGCCTTTCTCCCCTTCACATCCTTCTGTCCTTTCCTCCATCTCAGTCCTCCAATTCTTTCCTAAGAGCCTACAGACTTGTGTCTCTTTTTGCTGATAAATATCAGTATCTATTCTTTTTCCTGAGGTGACGCAGCACCTGTTTGTTCCCTCTGCACTCTTCTTTCAGTGCTTTTGCATTAGTCAGGATAATCTCACAAAAAAGGTCAGGAAGGATGATAGTCGATGTGTGCATCCATGAGTTTTAATGGCTAAATGCCTGCGTGCTCTTGTGCACAAGTTTGCATGCAGATATTTGCCTGCGTGTGTGTGGTGTTTTGTGAAAGCTGTGAAATGAAAACAAATGGGAATCCTAAGTGAGGTGAACATGACGGATGGAGCTGCTCGGAGGGAACAGAAGCATTAGTGTATATGGTGAGTGGTCTGGTTTGCCACATGGTGTGTGCGTGTGTGTGTTTTTTTGTGTGCGAGTGTGTGTGTGTGTGTGGGGGGGGGGGTGATGATAATAGAGCAAAGGGAATGACAACGCAGATGACGGGAATGGTGCGATGGAGTCAGTGAAGGTCTGACAGTGCCAGATACTGCCATGTGCCGTTGATTAACCGTGTAGAGCTGCAATGATTTAGTTGACAAAGCATCACATTAGTGCGGTGAATCTCCAAGCTTGTGTGTGTGTGTGTGTGTGTGTGTGTATAGATTAATGACCCAGGGAAAAGCCAGATACTTGTGTGAGATGCCAAACTGATATCGTGACATTGTTTTATTCTCACGGTGCTATTTTTTCGTTATTATGACTGCTGTCTTGGAACTGGTATTTGCAAGATGATTCATGCAGAACACTTTGCGGCAGCAGTAAATAATGAAACTGAAAAACAAGACAGCAATTGTTTGGCCATTGTCATAGTAATGAGTGTTTTTTTATGTAATTCAGTTGATCAGTTTCATGCCACAAATGAAATCCACCATGGTGAAACCTTTCAGTTTGAGTGTCTGGAGGAAAAACGAAACATGCTCTTCAATCTGACCAGCTGATATGCCTTTTTGAAATTAAACAATGGGTTTGGAGTTGGTTCCACAGACCATAAGTCCACGCAGCTTACTCAACTCCTAAAAGAGCCTGAAACCATTTGAGTCAGGAAAAAAGGTGAAAAGCACAAACAATAAGGATTTAAGTTGGCAGCAGAGACCACAGCGTCTCTGGAGCTATTACCTGGGCAGAATATGCTGGTTCAGCTAAAAGACAGACTACAGAATAAAAAATACATCTCCAACTATTACTTCCAATATGCCTGTATATGGCTGTGCACTGTAAAAAAGGAAAAAAAGAGAGACTTTTCCTGCATTACAATTACAAAACTAGACTGTGAACTTACATATCTGATGTAAAATAACATGAACAATCTATTAGTGTGTATAGCCATAATATTTCCTCTGTTTTTCCAAAAGAAATGCACTTTTTCCACATAAAATTATTCTGCAAATTTAGCATCATTTCACAAATATTCATTTCTCATTTAAATGAAGTGAGGAAGTATTGGTTCTTTTGTGTGATGGATTTATTTGTTTTTGTATTTCTGTCACAAAAAACAGCAACTTCACTGTAAAGACAGCTCGACTTCCCTCCACTGTCTGCTCAGCTGTGATGTGGATCCTGAAAGCTGCTACTTGGTGCAGCAGTACGTGCTGCTGGACAACAGACTCACTCGTTCTGATGTGTCTGTGACAGGACAACATTGGCTGATCATTTTGTCAAACAGTAGTCAGTGTTGTAATATTAAATCTCACTTGCAGCTATACAACAGCATTTTGAAATATTTTAAAATGTAAATCCAATGTTTTAACGTTGGTACATCACTTAATCACATCGATCAAACCAAGATTTTAAAAAAAAAATCTAATTTAAAATCAAAATGTATAAGTGTATTTTAATTCCAGAAAATGACTGTGTTCTCATCTGACAGCTATTATCTGTTATTATACAGTGTTTTTTAGCACCCTAACTTTCAGAATATTACTGTTTTTCTACTGTGTGCCTGTGTAAGAGAGTGGGAGAAAGAGAGAGAGAGAGTGTGTGTGTGTATGTGTGACAATGAGGGGTTAAAGTGTGTGTGTGAGAGGTGAAAGGGCAAGGCAGACTAGACAAGAGGAGTGGATAAGTGAGGGACAGGAGCAGCCGACACTTTTCTCAAACCAAAGCTGGACCTGTTTTCTCTCAGTGTGAGGAGAGAGACAGAGGGAGAGAGGTCTTTGCAGGGACAAGGCCATGCTCAGCGTCGTGTGGCTGGGAGAGGAGGAGGAGGAGGGGGGTAAGATGAGGTTGCTGTAGGTCTGTCTGTCTGTCTGTCTGTCTGTCTGGGAGCTGTGGAAGGCCTGCTCTTGGGACTAACTGATTAGGCCATAATTTGAGGGGGGCAGCCCCCTTTTCTCCCACCACCACCACCACCACCCATGGGAGGCTGGAGTAGGTGCAATAGGACTCCAGACATATCAACACACACACACATACACACGCATGCTTAAGAAATGATGGATAAGCAGACGCAGGGATTGAGAACAGGAAGTGATGATTTAAACAGAGCACCAGAGACGCCAGCAACAGAACCACTTACCCTCCCTCTCTCTCACACTGAGACTATATGCAAGGAAGAAACAGGTAAACTTTGAATTATGTTTCACATTCAAGTTCCCAGCGCAAAGTCATTTGATTTAAACCGGCTGTAATCAATATTACACTGTATCAACAATGGGTCACATGACTACTTGAATGTGATCGCCCGACTGTGCAGTTCTCTTCAGAAGACATTTAAGATTTAAGACATTTTCTTTAGCATCTTTCAGCTCATTGTTTTAGTTTTTCCGCCTCTCACTTTTGGTTAATTTTTATTGCTGTCATTCATTTTGGCATTTCTGAGATCCTATTGTCTCTGTGTACCTGCTCAGTGCGGTATGGAAGCCCTGAGGGGCAAGTGGGGATTTGCCAGTATCACCTGGTCAGTATATGTTCCCTAATTTTCATCTGTGAAAACATTTCACAACAAAAAAGTTTTTTTTCGATCGGTCTCATACATGCGGTAAAAAACGTAATATTTTTTTCACAGATGGAAAAAATAAGAAACTTCGAAAGGTTTTTCTGGCGAATCTTTTTTTCCCACCAGTTCTGAAGTCATACACACAGGAGAGAAAACAATTTTCATCAGACTTTGGAAATGGATCACCAGGAAAAAATTCTTCCCTTGCCTCTCAGGTTTTCTGTAGCCCAGTACCGGACGGCAGACAAACAAAATCATCTAAGCTAGTTTGTCGGGAAGATAGTGGAGCATTTAGCAGCTAAAGTGCCAGATAGACCACAAATAGAATTTTGTAATTACAGTCATTGGGTGGCAGGAAAGAATGCTAATGCCGCTCAAAATCTACTCAGTATATAAATAAGAGCTGCTGGGAGGTGGATTTTGTACGTATCGTTTCCAGCTTTTCGATAAGCTAAGCTAAGTATTTGCTGGCCGTAGCCTCATGCTCATCTTTGTGGGGTGATGGTACATGGTACATGGTAAAGTCTCTGACCTAAATCTTCATGTATGAATGATAGGACGAAGCATCGCTCTGAGAAAGAGGACTAGTGTCCTGTTACCATGTAGAATGCCAGTTATGATAAAGTGACAGGACGTGCCAAAACCATAATTTGAGCAAGGTATCATGGGGACCAGGTACAAGGTAAGCGCCATAGATCTCCTCTGCTACTTCTCGCCATCAAAACAAAAAGGTTTATTTCCCTATACGTCAAACTATTTCTTTTAAAGGTGAAATAAGTGGCCGATAAAATCAATGACCACAGCTTTAAAGCAGTAACCCAATTAGTATAAATCTGGTCATTACATCAGTGAGGGCAAGCTAAATAATAGAATCAGCTCTGTGGGAGAAAACCAAGCCCCCAGGAAGAGCGTCAGGCCTTGAAGCCAGTTTTCGTATAGGCCAAACCTTGTAAACACATCATCACATGACGCATTGTGGTCCAATAAGATTTTTTCCCATAAGCTTACCAGCCATTATGAAAGAAGTGTCTGTGAAATGGTGGATGCTTCTTTTTTTAGCGCTACAACCCGGAAGATCCGGGTATTTTCGTACGTGGGAGGTTTATCTTTACTGGCTTCAGCGAGCCACTGAACAACTTTCATAGGAATACATGAACCTCCACCTCCAACACTGTGTCCAGATTTAATATAACGCCCTTTGGGAGAACAGAGTAAGTCAAGCCTAAAGCACATAGAGATTGGTAAGCACACCAGAACAACAACAAAAAATATGTTCATACTGTCATGCCAAGTAAATTCATCATGTTTCCCAAGTTATCAGTTTATATTATATGTAAAATAAAACATGTGTTGGACATTTTTACATGTTAATTCAACATGTTGATTTAGGGCAGTGTAAGCCACAAGACAAGGTCATAAAAAGCACAAATTGATCTGAGTGTAAAACAGTTTTAGCGAAATAGAC
>CAEMYA010000076.1:590751-602099 GCA_903131615.1 Diplodus sargus | reverse complement strand
CACACTTTCTGTGTGTCACTGTTACAAGTTCATGTTAATGTTTGATGACTGTTACATTAAGTCAAATTGTTGATTAATGTTAGGTTTAAGCTACACACAAATATGAACAGTTTTATTTAAAAGTGTGAGTTTTGCCTCTTTTAAACTAGTGGCATTAATAGAGTTCAACATTTCTCAAAATTGTTTGTTTTGATGTATCAGTATTTAAGGGTGGCTGTTAACCTGTTTTTTTGGGGGGGCGGGGGGTGTTAAAACGTTTTTCTGATTGGTCATTGATCTGAAACCATTACAAGAAGAGACCTTGTATTAATTTCCATGGGTACACAATAAACTGAGGTATATAACTAAGTTAGTATGTAATATAGTGACTAATATTTGAAATAAACAAAATAACCAAAGATAAAAAGTGGCTCATCCCGTTCTCCCTATAATATAACATGTTGCATCCTTCCAAATGATCACAAAGTTGAATCAACACCTGTTGAAAACAGTTTTAACAAACCTGAACATTAAAACCTTCTCGAAAGCAGGATTTAAATCAGGACTGGTGTGTAAGACTGCATTAGTTTGAGCTCGGTGTACCTAATAAAGTGGCAGCTATGTGTACTTTCTATATACTTAATGAATAACCACTAAAATAAAGATAACAGCCCACTTTAGTCCGGTCTGCATGAAGCCTTCATATTTGAACCAATACAGACTATAATAGCTGTATTTACGTCAGCGTATAATATTTATTGCCGCTGGTTTTAAGCAGAGAGGCTGATATTTATCTGGTAATTACAGGTACTAAAGCTCAGCCCTGCTTTGTTTCTCTGTGTTGTTTGGCCATTGCCATGACGCTGTGTGGGTCTCCACTGTCAACAAGCAGCCTGCAATCTCTCATTAGATCAGATGCTATTAGGGCAGAGAGGAGTCACTGAGCAAACAGTATCCCTGCCTTTAAAACCGGGTTATCTAATCTAGTCAACAGGGATGAGCTGGACTTTGGAGTTCGCAGACAGACAAGGCAGCCTGTTCACGAGTATTGTTTGAAACGCCACTCGAGATCAGACGAGACTTCATTGGTCCATTGCCATGACGGTCCTCATTTGGAGTACAAGCTTTATGAGCGGGGATCAGATAAGGGTTTGTGGAGGGTCTTTGTTGAGGGTCAGATAACGTCTGGTGCTGATCATCGGAGATGGTGCTGTTGTCCCTGTGGAGCAACTGCATTAGATGGGCGACAGTCGAAGGTTTGGTAGCATTGACCAACATGCTGTTTTGTCAGGGCCCAGTGAAGTATGTTGGAAGTGTAAGGTAGATGTGTTTAATACTTAAAAATTAAAGGATACGGTCACATTTTTTAAAATCTTACATGTCCAAATGTAACTGTTTTTGGTTACTGTAGTTGTTCCTCCTGTCCATACTGGCCCTAAAGAGATCCTTTCCAATCAGCAATCTAATACAGGTGATGGGAGACAAATCCCACAATGTTCAAATGTTCAGTCGAAGCTCATTTGCTTCAAGTTAAACAAATCAAGGAGATATGTCCAAACATCCAATCTTTTTAGTATCACTTTCCCTCTTTGTGTTTTTCTGTGATTTCCTGCTGAGCTGAACTGAGCTCACAAATCACTTTGTACTTATTTTTGCCGACTGTGATGTCGAGAGATGCCAAGTTGATTTCGTCCAAGTGATGAAGCCTCATATTGGACTAACTTTAGAAAGTATTTTTGCACAAAACAAGGGTGTGGATTTTGCCCCCTGTCTCACACTGGTATTACTTTCAGAAAGGATCTCCTCAGTATGGACATTTACAAGAGCATTGACAGTGACCACAAGCTGTTACTATGTACTTATGTGCATGTGAGTATTGTTTTCAGAGAGACTTTATAATGTGACCCCATCCTTTTTGCTTGATCTTGGACTGAGTTGTCCTCTTGCATTAAGGCTGGCAGAGTTCTTCAGGGACGACACTTGAGCTCTGTCTGGAAAACCTGGTCTTGTCCCAGCTATTTAGACTCTTCATGCTTATTAAACATCGCAAAAGAATCCCCACATACAGAATGTTTTCCTGTAATATTTCTGTTTGTTTTGCCTCAGTCATGCGCCCATCCTCTCCAACCTCTGTCCATGTATAAGTCTCCATCTCTCTCTCTCTCTCTCTCTCTCTCTCTGTCTCTTCCCCTTCATGGCTGAGTGCTTTGGTCCAGGCTCAGGAGGCAGAGGCGGCTGTGTATGCGGGCCCAGCCTGGCCCGGCCTGCCCAGCGTCAGGCTAAGTGCCTCTGACAGCCCACCGCACAGTTATTAACTGTGATCCGCCACCACAGGGCCTGGGCAACCCCGCGCTGAGGGGAGGGTCCACCAGAGGGCTCTGCTCTAAACACAAAGACTGCTTTCACCTCGCTACCCAGTCCCCTCTGCACTCCACCATTTACCCTCCTGACCCCCCCACACCCACTAATACATATTTACATCATTTCATGTACTGTGCATACAGTTTTTCTAATATGGCCCTATTCATGTGGAGCTGGAACTGCTGGGAAGCTGCTCCGCCAACTGTCCAAGCCCCGAGCACTGATGACCTGAATAAAAATGTTTTTGTAAAGGACAGCTGTGAAGGTGGGTCTTTTACGAAGGATTACCGGAGGGTATATACACATACAGCCAACGCATGTACAGTGCTGCCTCGTCGGCTTTATGTTGCCTATGGAATGCTGTCCATATACTTGTGGCTTTCATCCATATAGGTGGTCTGCAGCACTGTTTGTCCTGTGCTCGCCCTCCACTATCCCAGCCACCCCTTTTCTTCCTCAGGATGTGGGAGACCGGAGAGCGATCAGCCCCTTCAAACAACAACACAACACGGGTCATTAGATCACAAAATTGGGAGAGAAATAAATAAATGCTAGTGAGGGGGAGGACAGTGAAGGAGAGAGAGACAGAGAAGGAGAGAGAGTGAGATCCATAATGACAGTTGACTATGTTTAGCCCCCAGAAAGGCATTGGGATAAACAGCAGCTCGTCCTAGCTAACAGGAGGGCTTTAAGTCGCTGAATTGAAAACCCCCAAAGCCACTTTTTCCTGCCCACATCGGCCATAATGAGAGCCCCACCATTCAATTGTTGAATAGTTGAGGCTTTTCCCTTTGAGGTGACTGGCTTTAATATAGCAACACGACATACACAGTGGAGCAATGGACGTCCCCAACAGTGTTCAAAGCTGTGGCGGGATAAGGATACGGCTGACATGCATTATTCCTTACAAAAGCTGCCCTTTGTTTGCTTTATGCTCAAATCCCGCAAATTGTAGGCTTTGTCCGTCAACATTTCTTATTTCAGGCAGAGTCCTTTTTCCCTCCTTGTCCCCCCCCCTGCTGTCCTCCCTGGCCTGGGCATGTGTTGCTGCTTCACGCCAGCGATCACTACACACACTAAAAACAGTCAGACAACTTTTTGTTGAGTGTTTAATTCATCCAGCCGCAGCTTTGTCAGGGCTTGAGGGGAAGGGGGTAACGTGTCAATCAGTGCCCTGCTCAGCTCAGAGATATCAAATTCAACACAGTTTTAAGAACATTTGCGGAGGTGACATTTTCAATTTCATATCTCCCTGTCAAAGATCTCTATTTCATTTCAGAAGCTTCTGCTGGAGTTCTACTTTTAATGGAATTTGAATTTGTTAGAACAGCCAGAATTACATTGTTACTCCACAAAAGAAATTTGAACTTTGTTTCACACAACTTGGTGTGTATGTTCAGAAATATCTAAAACATGGAACTGGTCAAAAAATAATCATGGAATGTATTGGAGAAAAAGGAATAAAGTCGTCAGTACATCGCCCCTTTGTGTCAGTTCAAAAACAGTGTAACAGCCAAAGCATGTTTACACATCTCAGAACGGCAAAGTGCTAGCGTTACATAATCTGTGCACTGTATGTATATGTATAAACACTATTTATACATATACACTACATACACAACTCAGACTGTCATCAGAATTCTCATGTAGGTTTTAAATTGCATTTTGGACCCAGTCTTTAAAGACATAATATGTAACATTTCAGCATTAAAACGCATTAAAACAACTGAACTTTTTAATGTAGTTCTTGTTGAGCTGTGTACTTTCTAAACAAATTCACGGTAACAGTGCATTTCATTTAGTTGCCTGTCAGTCTGATGGGAGAGAGTCTGAGAGTGAGGAAGGAAGTCGCTGAACGCGGCTAAAAATATAACTTGAATGAAGCTTGAAAGTAATTCCTCATCTGTAAACATCTGTGCTCGAGTCACGACAGATAGATTTTTAAGATTCAAGTTGATTTATTTGTCGTTATAAAAACAGAGGGTTCCGTAATGAAATGAGAGTTTGTGAACTCCTTCATGCTACATAAACATATCATACAGTTATATATATACATATAAATACGTAAACGCGTATATTTCAATAATAGTGGTTGTTTAACAATGAAGACAATAAAACCCATGATGTCTTTTGTTTTGTTTGACTGAATAACTCCTGTGCATTTAAGGTCTAATTAAAACAGAGAAACCTCCTGATCAATATTTGTCCCCATTAAGAAGAGCAGCTCCAGTGGACTACTAATTTCACTACATCAACCAACAGTGGCATCAACCAGCTACATTTTACTTTAAACTAGATGCAACAAAACTCTACATCTGCTTTTAAATCTCCCTGCAGATTTCTAGCAAATGTATTTCATGTTTGAAATACTAGATATCATAACAAAACAACAGAATGTTGAAAGGTCAAAGGCTGAATCATTTTTGCGGAAACAAATAAAACATTTCTATGTTCTGCTCGAAGTAATGATCCAGTGTCGTTTTCAAGGCTGTTCTCTCTACAAACTCTGCGTCTGACAGGTCAGGCACCATTAACTGAGCACACTGCCGAGTCAGAGCAGGTCAAAACACCCATTGGCGCCACCACACACACACACACACACACACACACACACACACACACACACACACACACACACACACACACACACACACACACACACACACACAGATTGCTCAATTAGCCCTCCTTTAGTCTGTGCCTCTCTTAACCCCGCAGCTACGCTTATAAGTCATTACACTCAGGGTCAAGTGTGATCCCTGTGCTTATCTGCATCAACAACTGGCAAGTGCAGGCGTTCTTCTGCACAGACACATTCTACACACACACACACACCCACCCACACTCATTCAAACTCCACAGACCTCTGCTCAGAGTTGTGGGTAATAAAAAGTGATTTAGGGAGGGATTTGATTGAAGAGGCAATGCTGCCCTCATGTGCTCTACAATTTGTAATTACAAGTGGTTAGAAGAGATTATTTGTAGATGATTGGTAAATCCCCAACATAACTCACACTGCCCTCTCTTCTCAGACCGACATCTCACAGAGAGGTTCACAAGCAGTCAAATAATACAGTTTAGAGTTTACACCGTGACTGGACCCTCACATCCACATGCTAACTTACATGAGCTGACGCAGAATCACATGGGACATCTGTTAAGTTAAGGTGCTGAGTCATCCTGAAACACATGAAGTTTTGTGTTTCATAAATCACATAACCGGATAAGTCTGACATAAGTGCTCGTCTTTTGAGATGGTTTCCCAGCTCATGCACAGACTTCCGCTTTGTGTGTTATTATGGCCTCAAAAGGTCTGAGTCTCCCTGGTCGTATTAGTGTGTAATAGCTGGAGGTGGTACAGCGAGATGTTTTATCTGAGCTGGATCACAAAGCTCCTCTTCTCCTCTCTGGAGCCTCGACAGTCTGAAAATGACTCCGGGATGTGTGGTGGGCCGGGGAGGAAACTCCCTTTACCACAACCCTGCTATCTCTGTGGGAGTTCATTATACACACAGACTGGCCACACACACGAGTGCACGCACATACACACACAGTGACACACATAAACATGTACACAAAACACACACATACTCATTCATAAGCACATATTCTATGTACAATATGCACACATGCAATACTGTGGGAGATTATTACACACACACTCACAGTGTGTGACGTGGTGGGCAGATGTGTACACCATTCACCACACTATAAACTAACCATCATGAATATGTTTCCGTGGACATCCCCTGCCCCACCCATGCAGACAGACTCCCCAACAACCCTCCACCCACAAGGTGTGGGATGCGTGCGTGTGCCTGTGTGTGTGCGCGTGCGTGTGTGTGTGTGTCGGGGCCTAGGATAGAGTGGCGCGCCCGATGTCTGTGACACCGAACCACTGGTGTTCAGATGGCAGCTGTTACAGTAAAACAGACAGAGGAGTTAAGCCACTGAGGGGGTCACAGAGTCAGGACATGTTAGGGGCCGTGCTACTGTCACATGGACCACACACACACACACACACACACACACACACATTTGTACGACCGCACTTGTACACTTACATGATTTACATAATGCATTCTTTAGCTCCTGACCCTCCTTAAAGCTGTGTTAAGGAAATCCTTTTATAACAAATGCTCTTAACATTTTACAATACAGTATTACGTTACTTACTTTAACGAGTGAAGAACAATCTAATAATTAGTCAGTAGTTGTTCCTGAATAACTCTAATATAGTAGCCTAGACCAGTGTTTTCAATCCTGTTCCTCGGGGAACACTGTCCTGCATGTTTTAGATGTTTCCTGCTCCAGCACACCTGATTGAAATTATTGGCCAATCATCAAGCTCTGCAGAAGCCTGACGAGGAGGCATTCATTTGAAGCAGGTGTGTTGGAGCAGGAAACATCTAAAACATGCAGGGCAGTGTTCCCCGAGGAACAGGGTTGAAAAACACTGGTCTACACAATGATGAGTTACTAGAGGAGAGGCCTGCCCTTCATGGTAATTAAAAAGAGTAATTAATTGTAAAGTTTAAGGTTATGAGAGATCACTTGACAATTAGTATGATGTGTCACTTTACCGTCACCGTCAAATTAGGACCCAAATGTAAAACACTAAAGGCAGGCAGGTGGAAAACCAACGCAAGCCTTACTTATCTGAAGTCTAAGAATACAAACCAAAAAAGCCAACAAAACCGCATAGAGAAATAAAAAACTAAATAAAGTACAAACCAAAGAAGCACTGAACAAAGAAGCAGGAACACAAGGAACACTGGAGACACGGGATGGACGCGGGGAAAACATAAAAGACGAACTGACAAAGAGTGACAAAGAGTGACAAAGAGCGAACAACACAAGCTAACAAGACCAGTGTGAGACAGGTGTGGGGGGAACAATCAGACTGGGGACGAGCACAGGAACACAGGAGGGGAACAGAACACCAGGACACAGGTGAGAAGGAAGTACTAAGTAACAACAAGAGACAAGACACTCACACACACACACACACACACACACACACACGGTGTAACTACAAAGTAAAACTACAAAAAGAAAAAATAAAGATGAAGTTGTGTATAATAAAGCAGCACAAACTTTAAAGAGACAATTCACTCCAAAATCAAAAACATATATTTCTTCCACTTGTCATCCAACCACCATTGCCATACGTTTTTTCTGTCACTGATATATGTTGAAAGTTTCTATTTCCTTAAGTTGCTACTAAAGTTCTTTAGGCTTGATGTTCAATCGTATGTTGTGAATACACTGTTCTTAAGATCTGGTTAGGTTTAGGCACAAAACCACCTGGTTAGGGTTAGGAGAAGATCATGTTTTGGTTCAAAATACCTGCTCAGTCACAACAAAGAAATGGCTGGAGATGTACCGACTCCTCATTTGAAAATGACAGTTTGATGTCCCCAGAAACCAGTGGCATCACATGTAACTTATCCTTCAAACACAGCCTCAAGCTTCAGGTTACAAACATGTAATGTGAACATGGACAGACATGTATTGTGGAAATGTCAATATGATCTGATGACACATACAAATGTGAATGTCAGTGGTTTGCAGAAATGCTATTGTAGCAACTGGGCCTGTACCTGCAGTGCTAGTTTTCTAGGTGTGAGTTGCTGAGTTCATGAGATATCCACTGTAGAGATGACTGCCCTCTCTCCAATATAATGGAACTACACAGTACTCTGCATGTGGTGCCAAAGAAATGCATTTGAAAAACTAAACAGCAACGTCCCCTTACAGAAATCATGACCTGGGGAAATTATCCACAGCCTTAGTTGAGTTCATGTAGGAACTATAGTTTTTTCCCAGACCACAGTGCAGAAGGATGAGTGCATCTACTCCTGGATGAAAGGATAGCTCACTAAGCTAGCTAACGTTTCAGCTCAGCCAGGAGGATGTTATGAATGTTGTACATCCTGGACTGTCACCAACACGAGCCTCTTATCCATGAGTAGATGCATATGGAGCAGTTGGCACGTGTAGTTTGGTAGAAAAAAATAGTTCCTACATGAAAGTCCTCACATCAAAGTCAGACTATCTTCAGCAGGTCATGATTGCTGGAAAGACACATTGCTGTTGAGTTTTGAAACGACATTTAAGTACCACAGGCCAGCTTCCATTATATTTTAGAGAAGACAGACATTGCTACTTTGTATTCTAAACCTAAAAACAATTATCATATCACATTGGATTTCCCCTCTATTGAGTGTTTTTGCATAATGTACCTCATTGTTTTAAATTGCCCACAAGTTTGCAGTTTTAGTTACCTCTCTTTGTCGTGTTTAACCTCAATTTCAGTTTAACAGAAGGAAAAAATTGCAAAAAAGCTCAGATGAACCCATGTCATGGCAAATGCACAGCCTCAGACTGACAAAGCTTGGGACCAGCTGGTTAGTTACCACTACTTAGTGGATCAGTTAAGATTGATAGAGCCAGACATTCCCTGAAGTGGCTGATTTGGCTGATTTGAGAGTGGAAATCTGCCTTATATTCGTCGAGTAGTCAGAGACAGAGCCCCAAATGAATGATCATGTTGCTCAATGTCTGCTATAAGTGTATACAGCCATTTAGCATAGGCTCTATAAGGTGACAATTTTCTATCCAATGCAGCTAAAATTATAGAAATAGATACTGCATTAATGGTACCCCGTTCATTTAATTGTCATCCTACACCATAGGGTAGAACAACAAGGTGTCAGCTGTTGTATGCTACAAAAGAAAAAACTATTAACAGGGATGAGTTCGGGAGTCTTACAGCTGGAGAATGGAGCTGCTCTGGAGTCTGGTGGGAGCGGATGCTTATGTATCTTTTACCAGATGCAAGCAGGTTCAACAGACTGTGGCTGGGTGGGAGTTGTCTATTGTATTTGACATCTCACTTCCCTGACATCACTGATGCTCTGTCGATGGTACCAGCGATGTTCAGGGCGGGTTCAATCACCAAATTAATTTCACCAACATACATACAGGTTTTCAACTCCAGACAATAATCTTATCCATTTAAGTCCCTGATCTACTCACCACAACCATGGAGCATTTGTACTGATCGTTTGTGTTTCACTGGCTTAGCACCGTCCATACAGTATATTCATATACTATTACAAATAGATTTAATCTTATTCAACAAATTCACTGATCATTCTAATAATTGCCCAAAGAGGAATATTTTTAAGAAACTATAATGCAGAAAAATAGATGCTCAGGTTATAAAATTTGAGAATAAGAAAAAATCAAATTGCCAGTGACATTTACTGTCATTTTAGACAAGAAAGCTTACAGCTAAACTGTAAAGTATCTTGCATCTGTTACATTACTATTTCACAACTGTTTATTAAACATTTAGTTCAACATCTCAGGGAGTGCTCTCTGCATTTCTACATGCTAATCTAGATGCCAGTTGGATCCATGGTGAGTGTAACCTGACAAGTGAAATGGTTCCTGTCATCTCTCCCGACACTCACTCCCTTCCAACAGCCGCATCACTCCTTGGACACCAGCATTACTGAACTCATGGCTATTAACTAGACTTTGATGTCATCTGCTGGTGAAATCTGGTATGACAGCTCATCAGAATTTGTAGAAATCTTTATTTATAGTCAGTCAAAAGTACATTATCCCCTCGGACACTCATTAAAAATGGCCAAATAATTCACATTTAAGGCCCTGACACTTTCAGAAAATTTGGAGGCAGCGTTACAGTCGACAGTAAAAACAGAGAGAAGGGAAATCCTAAAAACACATTATAAACCGAACCAGCGTCAGTACTTGCTAACTAAACTGTGACCAGTCAGGAACAGCAATGGCCAACAGGGATGCTGACACTTCGTGGTCTGAAGTCCCTTTGAGTTGAAGTGCCTAGATGGGGAGAGTGTCAGAGGTGTGTGAAACAAGACTTTTCTACAGTGGTGCTGGAGGAAGTGCAACCTGCCCCTGTTCCTCCAAAACAATAAAAACTTCACTGTTTGAGAGGTCAACTCTTGCCACAGTGAACGTTGGGGCTGTGCAAAGCAGACAGTTCTCCTGTCTCAATGCCTCAAATGCAAACAGAAAAGTAAGAACCAACATAAATTAGGAAAACTAAAACACAACAAACGGATGAGTTTTGTTCCTCCCTATTTACAAAGCATTACTGAACAGGGATCTGACCAGAGCAAGAAAAGTTTATGAGTCAACGTGTGGAGCTGGTACATTCAGAAAACAAACAAACAGCAGAACATCTTCTGGTCTTGCACAGGTTGAAAGTTGTTCAAAAGTTGGCAGGGAATTTTCTTCTTCTTTATCTGTCCAGTCTTCTCAGCAGCTCAGTAATGGTCAGACTGTCTTCTCTAGAAAGGTACAGTTGTCTAAAACTACCAGATAGTGTTCGTGTGTGAATTGGCTTTTTTTTTTTTTAAATCAACAAAAGGCCGTATTACAATATATGGATGGGACAAAAAAAACGATGACATTGCATTCTTTCCATTTATACACTTCAAATAAAACATCTGCGACTGTGCCACTGCATTAAAAAGTAATTGGATTCAAGCCATCCTGAGAACAATCTGAAAATAATAAATACATCCTGGCCAAAAATTACAGAGCATCCTCCTGATGACTGAAGATGTATGTGTGTGTTTGTGTGGCAAAGAAGTCAGTCCAGGCTGTGTCTGTTAGTATTAGTATCCTTGTAGTCCATTGTAAACCTTCTGTACAGAGCCCTGCTTCAGAAGACCCCGAATACCTGCAGAGACAAAACGACAGCTGTTAACATCAGCAACATATACCAATATAATAATTAATAATTAAAGCATACTCATATTTATCCTGCTGTACCAGTCACAAGCTCGCATCTCTAACCTTCAGTCCACCACGTTTCAAGTGTGTACTTATTGTATTTATCATAATACATTTTCAATAATTCAGTATGTACACACCATAATTAAAGCAGCAACTAATTTTGAACATATTCAATTAATCAAATTATTCTTTCTAATTTATTTATCTAACTT
>CAEMYA010000076.1:503503-590723 GCA_903131615.1 Diplodus sargus | reverse complement strand
TTTTAACGTGACAACTGCTCATCACAGGTGGGTTTTGTTTTACCCATGGGCCTCAACATTTCAAAACTCCCAAAAGGTTAATTAATTATTCAAATTAGAGAAAAGTCGCGAAGGCTCACATTTGAGAGGCCAGAACCTAAATCTTTTGGGGTGGCTTTTCTCTAAAGAACAACTTAAAGCTGCTGTATTTTTATTATATGTGTTAAATATTAAATAGCTCTATATTCCAACAGTAATGATTGTTACAGAGTGTTTGTCTCTCCTCCTCCTGCTCATTCAGTACAAGATATAAACACACTAATTTCTGGTATCACTGCCCACTTTATCAAATGAGGGCGGAGAACTCCACACAGAGGCGGCTATGTCTTTTCATGAGCAAGCAGAGAGCAGCATCCTCCTGTTTGCTGCCATTTCTGGAGCATACATGTGGTAACCTAGAGAGAGACGGGATTACTTACTGCAAAACAGACAGGAAGTTGTCTAAAATTACAACACTTACAGCAGCTTTAAAAACATTAATCACCCTTTTTCAAATGCTGATGCCAAAGAACTAACCATATTGCGATTGATTGATGTAATTTCAGTAAGAAAGTCTCAGAATTTACTTGATAAATAAATCAAAATTAACACTAAATTTGCTACTAGTACTTGTTAATGGTGAACTCATGACTTTTAGGCACAAGTATGGGTCAAGTTCTCGATCACTGGACTTTATACTCTAAAAATTGCAAAAGTCATGAAGTAAAGTTACTTATCCCAGCAATGACCCTGTCAGGACCAATGTCCCAGGATGTCCTTCAACACTTCCTTCATCCTCACCATCTTTCTGCTGTTCATCGAGCTGTGTCTGCGGAAACTCTACATCAAAGGTGATGATGAGGGAACCTCGGATGTTGATGTTGTCGAAGTTTGGCAGGCCCTCTCCTTTCTTCCACATCCGAGCACCAGGCTTAGTGATTTTATCTCTCACTATATGGACCTGTCAGGCAAAGTCAGAGGCAACCATTCAATTTAACTGGCCCAGTCAATCCAATACATCTCTTTTGTTGTTAGTTAAATAATATGAAACTTTAAATAATCCTTTATGGACTTCTAATCGTCTGAGGACTGAAAAAGTCACAATAGATAACAAATAGCCCACACTAGGACAGCTCTGTAACAATATCAGTATCTACAGAACCTTGTGTCCGTCCAAATGTACAATATCCATCTCAAAGCCGACCAGTGCCTCCACCAGGGAGATGGTGACGTTTGTGTACAGATCATCTCCTCTGCGCTCAAACATAGGATGTCTAAAGACAAAAAAATCAAAAACACACCACTTCACATTAATATGTCTCAAAGCTCATATCCATCAGGTATATTGTTGCACAGGACAGAAGAAGTTTCACAGTAAATAAAACTCATTCATACTTTAACACTTTGATGCGGAAGCGTAGATCTCCAGGTTCGCCATCGATGTGAGGTTCCCCTGTGTGTGTGTAACACATAGGATGTTAACACAACAGATAATATTTGGAAAACAAAAGTACTTCATATTAAGCTTAGGGGTAGATTTACCTTCTCCAATGAAAGGGTACTCCATTTCATCTCTCACTCCCTGTTCAATTTCTACCTCCAAGGTCCTCTCTTCATTTACCAGCCTGTGGTTCAGATAGAAAACAGGTGTTATGATGTTCAGTTTGTGCAAATTCTTTACAAAATGTTATTACACCTCTAATATAGCTCTTAGTTACATGGCTAGCCTAGCCATAACACCTAGCAAAACTAATTCTGTCTGCTACAATAGTCATGAACTTTAATGAGGGTTATAATGTTCAACTTTTAATAATTCAACTGTAGGGTCATTCTGAGGCTACCACTGTGGTGCTGTTCAGCTGTATTGCATTACAATGTTAGGTGTTAATATTTTTTATATTTTTTCCATTCCACTTATATCAATGAGATAAGGCTAAAAAACAAAAACAAATATCCCTCTAACATTGCAAGGTTGAAGCAGTACCTCTTCATGTTTTGTAACTAAAGAGACCTGAGGACAGGCATTGCCTAAAATTAACCCACAGCTATGGTCAAACCAAGCGGGTTCTAGTCCCACTCGGACCAAAAAAGAACCAAGTGGACTGGCAGTTGTAGAATCACATCCTGGGCATTGCAGAGGTGCCCTTGAGCAAGGCACTGATCCCTAACTCTGCTCGTTGGGTATGTGTGGCAGCCCCTTCTCTCATCTCCTCTACAGTGCATGTGTGTGTGCACACCTGTGTGTAATGTGAGTGGAACAAAGAATTTCCCAATTTGGGATTAAAATATTATGTAAAAAATGAAAGATACATTGATGTCATGCTAGATGTATGGCAGAGCGGAACTCCGATGCATGCGTTATTGAGGTTGGTGACAGAATAACATAAGTAAGTTAGCTAAACTGTGCTAATACCCTAACTAAATTAAGTCGGAGCCTGTTAACCGATGAAGGCATTAGACACACAACCACAGCACCACAGACCTAATGGGATTACAGTCCAGATCTCTGTTGTTGTTAAATCAAGACAGACATTGCTTCAGTGTTAAAAGTACTTCTGTATGTCTGATAGCGACGAAATGATCCTCTGTTATTCTAAAGCCAACAAGAGGTTTCTGAATGTTCATTTAAAAATGTGATATTCGTAGCTATTATCCATGTTAAATAGCAAAAAAGAGAGGAATAATGAACACAGGTTTCATTCACATCATCTAAAACTCTATTTTAAAATTTCATTTTCATTTGAATCGCCATGAGCATTGTAAAGTTTGCCTATAGTCATCTTTGGATACCATTTGTAGATCAACAGCAAATAAACGATTACGCAAGTTTGGAAAAATCAGGCAGTAGCTATTCTCTGAAGTGTGTTTTTTCATTTGGTTGAGGAATTTCTACATCAAATGTCATACAGTGTAGTTATGTTGGGTATAAGTGTGCTTCTCCATCCATCTCCCATAGGCTTCAATAGAACTGGGATCAACTAGAGCATCATGGTAGTACCATAATGAAATAACACTTCCATCTTTTTACAATGGTAAAGCTGAACAGACCCAAATACAAACAGAGCACACCCTCCCCAAAAAATCGATGCACAAACATAACCCAGACATGAGCAAAGTAAAAAAAAAAAATAAATAGAGGGAACACTATCAGGCCCAATTAGAATGAATATAATTTGGACGAAGCTTGATTCGAATTCTGGATCAGGTCTCTGGACACTGAGAAGACCCCTTGAAATCAAGCATCTTTATATTATCCACAGTCTGTTAAATCAGATACCATGATAAAGTGTGAGTAGAATCAAATGTTCTATTGTGCTGCATGTTCCCAGCATTACTGAGGATGCCAATGACAGCTATAGTTTGACTACAAGCAGTGACTTACTTTACATTGGGACATTCATCGCACACCATTTCTTGAGTCATCTGGAAGCGCCCAGGTCCAAGCTGCGTCGTTCTCATTTCCTGTCTGCAATTACACTTCCTCTTGCCAGGGGCTTCTTTAGCTACAGGCTTGTTACGTACAACCTTTACAAGAAAGTGGTTTTAGAAAAGATTATTAAATCAAAAGTACATAAAGCAGTAGAGAGTAATTTGGATGTTAGTTAAATGGCTGCAAAGCTTAGTTTGATAACTTTATTGGATTTGAAAGCAATTCCACCTTGTGTTACACATTTCAGATATGGATAATGAGTACAGGGTTTTTATTGGCTGCATCTAAATGTCCGTATTTCACTGTTCTTACAGATTCGTGGCACGTTTGCTTTCAACCAGTCCACAAAGGCCCTCAAATGGACTTTCTGCAGACTTCCAATGAGTCCGCTTCACTGATTTAATTACCCAAAATTCATTGCGATATGGAAATCACGTTGTAAAATGTTTATTTAAATTTTTCAATTACTTTATTAAAACAATACTTGAATTATCTAGACTAGAAATAATATCACCCACATCATGATAAAGAATATTTACAAGTATGGGCTGTAGAATGTAATGTGCATGTAATCACATGCATTTTATCTATGTAGTCTAGGGTTGTCTATCAGTGGCTCATATTAGCCTTGTGGTCGCATGTCCTCACGGACCTGACTTATTGACAGTGAACATGTCACATAACACAACTGAAGTCCACAAGGGTTCAGTCAGCAAGTCCCGTGCCTAGAAATGTAGATGCAGCCACTGAGAGAGTTTTCTCCTCACCTCTACAAAGTTCCCAGAGTACACTTCTTCAAGTGTGACCTCCAGGTCTAGTATGATATCATTTCCTCTGGGGATGTTCCTGTCCTGCTGCTGTCGGTTGCCTCCAAACATGAAGCCAAAGTCACCAAAGAAGCTTCAGAAGGAGGAAAGAGTAACAGGATTAATATTATAAGTACACTTTTATTTTTAACTACGGACATATACAAACACATGATTTAACCTCTGATATTATCTAGCATAATTCCATTTCTAAAAACAAAAAATTATAACCGATTGCCAGTACATTTTTATAGTCATTATAAATGTATAAATGTTTTAGAACAATTCTCTTGGCTTTATAACTTAGATTAAATAAATAAAATAATAATAATAACAACACATAAAACGACCACATTTGTTTTTTTGTTTTGTTTTTCTAGTCAATTAAGTACAATCCAATATTGATTTTATGAATATTTTAGAATTGTCACTTCTTTCCAGTGATCCCAAAATACTAAGCCGAGGCAGCCTTGTACTGTTTAAATCTCATACTGATGAAACCCTGACCCACACAGAGTCAGCATGACCTAATACTCAGTTCCAAAGGACACAATGACAGCAGGTACATATAAACTGTGTCTTTGGTTAGAGAAGTAACGCCTGTGGAAACTGATTTCAGTGGTTACGGTTTCCGTTTATACATGCTAACACAATCCATCACCGTCGTGATCACCACAAACAAATTATATTCACCTCAATTTTACAGAGGTGGAAGCAGCAAATATGACCAAATGATCTGAATGGCTGGATAGTACCAGGATATAGTGGGAACTTGTTTTTGTCTTTTTTTTTTGGGGGGGGCAGCCCACTGATCTTACATTGGCCTTCTAGCTGCATACAGAATGGATGCCATTATTTTTTAAATGAATCCACCTGTGATTATGAAACCAACCTGGAGAAGATATCATT
Source organism: Diplodus sargus (assembly GCA_903131615.1). Taxonomy (NCBI): domain Eukaryota; kingdom Metazoa; phylum Chordata; class Actinopteri; order Spariformes; family Sparidae; genus Diplodus; species Diplodus sargus. The sequence goes on along the minus strand of CAEMYA010000076.1, from coordinate 585,560 downwards.
GTGTGAGCCGTGGTGACCCTCTTTGAGTCCATCTTCTCCATAAGCATCGTACTGTTTCCTTTTCTCCTCATCTGAGAGCACCTACGAATAAACAAGCTGTCAGTCACAGGACAACCCATTTCGTCACATTTCACACAGGTGTGCAAACCAATTATACAAACACCTTATCAATACAATGTAAACAAATACAACTACATTACAAGAAACACACACTCACACCGTTTTGCATAGTGTGAACAGAACTTGAATATAAAAATATATTTAAAAAATCAGTTTGGCATTCTGAATCACTCACTCACACTCACATTGCCTATAAGAATGACGATCATGTAACATTACACGATCGTCATTCTTATAGGCAATGTGAACATTTGATACGGAAACACCTGCAGCTCTTATCTGAGGTCCACTCCCACATCTCAGTGCCTGGTTTTCCTGAATGCCAGCTGTGCTGCATAACAGCCAATCAGATGCAGCCACACGGTTTAGTCAACCAATCACGATGAGCACAGCGTTTCCAACAACAACCAAATAGCCAGCGTACAAAGACTTTTGTATCGGTGCCTCTGGTGCTTCCGCAGATAATGGCACACATATTTTCATATTTTCTACAGTAGGCTTTCCTCACAGTTATATAAATACAACTGTATTTGAGGTCAAATACAATTGTCAAAGTTTACTTCGCCTCTCCTCAGTCATACAATAATAGCAATACACCCACCTCATAAGCTGCCCCTAAGTCTGCAAATTTGTCTTGAGCTTTTGGATCATCTTGGTTTCTGTCGGGGTGTAACTGGAGAGCCAGCTTTCTGTAGGCTTTCTTGATGTCCCTGATTGAAGCACTCTTGGTCACCCCCAAGATCTTATAGAAATCTCGCCTACAAGAGTGGGGGAGGTAACAGAGATTATAGACGATACAGCGGCAGACAGCAATGGCAAAATGTACATGGCAAGAAGAGCTGTAGCTGAATAACACGGCTGGTACTTTAACAGACTGAAAAACGCAATTAAAACAGCCGGCTAGCTAAGCTAGCTTCAGTCCCCAGTAAGACAGCCGATTCAGTTTCCCTGGTATGAAAGCTAGCTCCTAGCTAGCTAGGCTATCATACTAATCACCCAGAAATGGCAGTTACAGTAATAAGAGGCGGTCGCTAAATGTAAACGTTTAGTTAGACAACACTGAAACACAACACATACTTATTAGCCAGTTAGCTCAGTGTGACAGCCTACTTCAGTACACTCAACACATGTAGAAGAGGTCTAGACCAATCACAGTGAAACATGTGTACCACCTGGCGATGCTGTTTCACCGCTGTGCGAGTAATGTACTCTCCCAGAACAGGCGACTTACCCCGCAAGCACCACCGTGGTAATGTAAAGTAGCAGGCAGCAAACATTGCACAGATTCATCCCTTTGGCAGCCATATATCCCAGTATTTCTGAAGGAGGTAGCTAAAGAAGAGCCGGCTTTTGAAGGTTGGGTCCCGCTGCCAGTCACAAGCCTCCTTCCTCCTTTCAGCGAAAGCCCGCCCACTGGATGTCGGGATATCCGCCTCTCACTGAAAGCCCCGCCTAACATTAAAGAAACACTTCTCATCCTTCTTTTTACGACAGCATCTGTTATTTCAAAAAAATATATATAAGGGACAGTGGTTTTGTTTGAAGTTTTCAAAATGTACGTTTGGATTCCATTATGGCAAAAACTGTTTTTCTTACAGTTTCTTACCAAAAACCACTTTGTTCTCATAACGCAAGCTAAAGCGCGCCCCCGCGAGCTGCGCGCAACAGATGTCAGTTCAGGTCTGTTCGGCAGAGAGGAGGGCGCCAAATAGGAAGGACGGCAGATGTGTGTCTGACTCCGGGGTCTGCCTCTAATCACAACAAACCGCATCAACGGGAAGAGTCGTTCTTATCCGTACTTTCACCTATGAGTAACTGGACCCATCGACACGGAGTATTGCTTTTGCCTGGACGAAGACAAAGGCTGAAAGTAAGGGCAAAGACGCAGTTGTCTCCCATCCTTCTCTGTCTTGCTAGCCTTGCTAGCTAACTGTAGCTAGCTGGTGAGCCCTAGTTTGGTGAAGTTAACTTTAACTTATTAACAGTTGAGCCGCTCCTACAGCTATCAAACTGCCTTACGCGTTCCGTAATAACAATAAATGTGCAATGTGCATATTTATGTACTGTCTTACTGTGTCAGTTTCAGCTAAGAGTCGGCGTGGTTAGCGTGCCAAAGTTATTATTGCGAGACGTCAGGTGTTGATGACATGAGCAGGGTGGCTGCCAGTTGTCATAGGAGCGTCATAGGAGCGTCACAGGGGCGCTGCAGGAGGTATCTGCCACCATGTTAAATGAACGACATACAAATAGCTATTTACAGAAGGCCTCTTACTATCATGGTGGTGCATTTGTATGGTCAGTTAGCTGTAATCCTTACTTCAACCGGTTATAATGATGTCATGTGATTCAAAAGTTTAAATGACAATAGACATGTTTACTGTACTCACTTAAGCTGCTTTCTTATAGTGTGAAATCCAAACATATCAGTGTATCATGTGTCTGACATGTGTCCTGTTTCCTTTCTCTTTAAGGATGGAGGCAGACAGGGTGAGCATATGGCCACGCATGGAACCCTTCTTACTGGGTGCACTGCAGGTGAATATACTCTCCCCATCAATTAGATACAATGACATCATCCACTGGATGCAAATGTTGTTAAATAACTGGAGTTAATGCCATTTTAGGTGGCTCCACCCTCCAAGCTCAGCCTGCACTATCTTCGCAAGATGGCGAGCTACGTGCGAACACGGGACGGCTGCTTCCCTATTTTGGGCTGGCCCATGTGGAGGCATATTGCTTGTGGAAAGCTCCAGCTTCCAGAAGACCTCGCCTGGCTCTACTTTGAGACTTTTGACTTACTTATTGGCCACACTCCAGAGGAAAGGCTGGAGTGGGCAGAGTGTCTTTCCCAGTGCTCCTCCAAAACTGAGCTTGAAGTACAAAGGAACAAGGTAAAAGGCCTTGATCTACCTCACAATGTAATACTATCTTGGGGCGTCATTTAGCTCAGTGGGTAGAGCAGGCGTCCCATGTACAGAGGCTTTGTCCTCGCTGCAGCGGCCCCGGGTTAGAGGCCTGGCCTGGGGCCCTTTGCTGTGTGTTCCCCCTCCCTCTCATCCTGTTTCCTGTCACGTCTTCAGCTGTTCTTTCAATAAGGCCGAGAAAAAAAAAATGTAATAGTATCTCGTCGACTAGCCGTTTTGTATTATGTCTGACTCTTTCTCAAAGGTGTGTTGCTCATCGTATTGTTGCTTTTTGCTCCAGGCAGAGGTGTTTGTTTTTGTACCACTGCTCTTAAATATGAGGAGGAGCTACACATTGATTGTTTCTTTTTCTCCTGTTCATTTCAGTTGTCTGTGGACACACTGCAGTTCCTCCTCTTCCTTTACATCCAGCAGCTAAACCGCGTGTCTCTGCGTACCTCTCTGATTGGTGAAGAGTGGCCCAGTCATCGCACTCGTTCCCCCTCTCCATCAGACCGAGAGGCCAAGACTAGCTCTCAGAACAAGGTCACTGCAACTGAACTACAAAAGACAGACTGATAACATCAATATCGTCTTTCAATAGTCTGTTATCCTAATAACTAAGATAATGAGGATGCATTGGACTGGGCAATATGTTATGTATAAAGTGGAAAAGTTATTGTTATCTCAGTTCTTCAAGATGAGCCACTCACAGTTCTTTTGTTGATTCTGTTTGGACCAGCAGAACTGGGATGACCAGGCCCACCTTTCATTTGTACAAAGTCACCTAGCTGAGATTCTGGAGCTGCTGGTGGAACCAGGCCAGCTGTCACAGTCTGGTCAGGCCCTTAGAGATTGCCAGGTATGTGGACACTCACCACACATCCTGCAGCAACAGACATCATAATAGAATGTATCAAATGACAATGTGAAGGGTGCTGCTCATAGAGATGAACTTGCAGAGAATTATCAGTTGAATCTGCAGCTCCCCTCGGCTTTACAGAGCTTTATAAAGAGTTTCAGCTCATTGTTCATCTGTCTGGCTCAACTTAACTGTCCTCGTTCACCCTTAGTCCTCATAGTGTTGTTTTTGGCTGTAGCGGGCAAAAAAAACCCTTCAAAACCCACTGTACACTACCTACTCAGGACGTGATAGAAGGCAGACACAATGAAGGATTTTTACTGTGGATTGCAATAATAACACAAAATAACACACAATTAAAAACATTAGTAGATCTCTGTGAATTTCTATTACTGGGATGATCATAAATTGGGATAATCATGAATATCATTGATACTATTGACGAGACAGGGGGAGGGAGGTTAAAAGAGTATTTCCAGCCTATCTGGTGACCACTACTCAAGACTAGGGTTGTCAAAAGTATCGAAACTCAAAAAAGTATCGATACTTAAATGTTGTATCGAATACGATACTCATTTTCAAAAGTATCGATACCGATTATTTTTTGCACTACCTCAGACCGGAAACTTGTTATCATAGTTGCAGTTTCTTTTTGCACAACTGTTTATTATTATAAATACTTAACGTGTGGTTCTGTTAATTGTTACATGTTGCAACAGAGGTTATTTTTGCATTTTTCTTGTTAATAGAAATATTTCTTTTACATTTTGGAGTCTTTTTTTAATCCTTGTGGTATCGAAAATGGTATCGAGTATCAAATATTTTCCTGAGTATCGGTATCGAGTTGAACATTTTAGTATCGTGACAACCCTACTCAAGACAGGTGTAAGCAGGCAGTCCTGTTTTAAAGGAAATGCAAATCCCTGTTGCTCTGGGCTGATGTGCGGAGTCAAACGGAGTCAAGCCTGCATTTGTTTCTGGAAAATCCCTGAACTTGTTCCTGCCAGCCCCAAATGGCCAACAATTCCAGATATTGCAGGTGTGAGACTGAAGATGGTAGCATTTTTATCACAATTAAAAGCTTTTTCCCAGGAGAGAAAACTTAAATCTAATTGCCATTGCTGTAAAAGCAATCTATTTTGTATTTTTGTATTATGTTTTGCAGCCACTTTCACCTGTGCTTTTTTAAAAAGCATGCTAAAATAAACCTCTAAAACCAGTCTGCCTCTGCCATTCCCATCATGTGATGCACTGCAGCTGATTATTCAGTTGTGTTTTTGCAGATATCCCTGGAGGCTGTGCGCAGCTTGGGCCTGCTCTTGGAGGGCTCAGCTTGTCATGGCAGAGCTGTCCAGCCCATCCACAGGCTGCTGACCAAAAGTCCACTGCAGACACAAGCTGGCTACTCCACACTCACCCACTCGTTTCCCCTGCACAAGCTACTGTCGTGCCTCCAACAGAGCCTCACACTCAACCCCTTTGGGATAACTGCCTGCCTGCGCTCAGGCAAGAAGCTAGCCTGGGCTCAACAAGGTATATTTAAATACATTTTCTTAAATCCGATGTTAAATTGCAGTTGCTTTAGAGTTTGGTCTCTGAGGGGAAATAATTAAAAGTCAGGAATACAGTGTTTAAAGGTGTGTGTGTGTGTTTTAAGTGCTCTTTTACAGTCATCATCATTTCTTTGACTGTCAAATTGCTTTCACTGCATTACAGTAGAGGGGGCCATGAAGAGAGCCAAAATAGCCCGAAACACCCACATGGCTCCACCAGGCAGTAAGATGGTGCTGATGTCACAAGTGTTCAAACAGACCCTGGCTAAAACCTCAGACAAGCTGACTGGTGCCAACATCAAAATCCACAGATGCTCAGATGCCTTCATATACCTTCTGTCACCTCTCAGGTAAAGTTAACTTCTGTTTGGGCTGCAAGAGAAGGGAATAAAAATCATATTGTATTTATTTTGGCAGATATTGCGATTCATGATGAGTGGGAATATTTGTTTTTGAATCACAATGTTCATTTTTACAGAAAAAATTATTGAAATGACGATGATGTGACATGTGTTGAGTGCTGTACCAAACAAGCTTGTTCCCTTACATCTGGAGAACACCAGTTGTAGGTTGTATGTAGCTTGTGCGATTTGGACATTTCTGACTGGGCCGTACTGTGATTCTAATAACATTTCTATTAGTTGTGCCGCCCTAGCTACCATTAATAGACGTTGACACTAGAAACTATTTGGGACACAGTTCATCAGTCATGTTTTTTTGTTGCGTCTGCTCCTTCAGATCAGTCAGTGTGGACAAATGCCGGGACAGCACTGTGGTTTTAGGTCCTGTTGAGACCAGCGTCCACATCCACAGCTGTCAGAATGTGCGGGTGGTGTGTGTGGCTGGCAGGATCGCTATCGGAGCCTCCTCGTGCTGCACTATTCACGCCTTGACGCCCACCCGACCCTTGCTCTTACCTGGAAACACAGACATTACATTGGGGCCTTTCCACACTTTTTATCCCTCCATGGAGGATCATATGGCCAGTGTGGGGCTGGCAGTAGTCCCCAGTGCCTGGGATCAACCCTTGCTTCTGGGGACAGAGGGCCTCATCAGCAGCTCTCTCAACGCATCGTCAAACCCAGACTCTGTCTGCTACCGCCTGCTGCCCCCGGCTGAGTTTCACACACTGGTTGTGCCTTTCCAGATGGAGGGTGACACATGTGAGGTGCCTGGGGGATTACCTCCTCCATATCAGGCAGCACTCGATGAAAAGGAGAAGAGGATACAGAAGTGGCAGAAGACTGTGATGGAGGCCCGGCTAAACAAGTGAGTGACAAGTCAGATCTTCATCACTCTGTTATTAAAGGGTAACTCCACCAACTTTGACCATTAAAGTGTCTTTACAGGTCTTGGAGTACTACTGTATGTGAAAAAAGTAGCATAAAACTTTGTGTGGCTCCACAGCATGTAATCTGTTTAATGACCTACGGTGGTCTCACTTACAGTTGCATTATGGGTAATGTCGGCACCAGGTTTTGAAATGCAGTTGTACTACTATAACTTTGTTGGACTCATTATGGACGGTTAAAAAACAAATGATCAAAAACAAAACAGCAGAACCAGAGATATCACCTCCACACATACATTACCAAAAATGCAGCGTAGCCACTGAGTGACATCACCAGCAGCAATTTTAGCAATAATAGCATTTTATTAAAAGCTGCTTCCTCTGGAGCCACAATAGTCGTTACTTTTATCACATGCACAGTCTTACTCCCCAAGCACACTGTAATTTGTAAAATTGTTGAAGTTACCCTTTTAATATGTAGTTATATCTGATAATACTTTAACAATTGGTCATCTATGCACGTATGAAAATTTGTGTTATTATTCCAGTGTCCAGTGTGCTGTTTTAATTAGTAGAAGGTTTCCAAAAATCAATAAGAATGTGAGTTAGCTACTTTGCTAGTGTGATATTATGGAGTTCAGTGATAGCATTGGTGTCACAAAACTTGCTTGAGGGGCTCTGCACTTTATGTGACCCTGACAGCGCAGGGACAACAGGGAAATCATCATAGGGTGTCATTTCATGAGGAAAGATCCTGACTGATTTCTGTATCACAGTATGTTTACACTAACCTTTCCCACCTCCAGTCCCATTCCTCCTCTTTCTTTTTTTCTCGTTTTTCTCTTGTAACTGATTTCTCATTTATGTTCTCCAGGGAGCAAAAGCAGCAGTTTAAGGAGTTGGTGGAGGTCAAATTCCATGAGTGGCTTCTGGAAACAGGGCACAGGCAGGAACTTGACAGCCTTATTCCACCCACGATAGCCTCCTTAAAGGACTCCAATGGGCCTGAGATGGACACGCCCCAGGTTACCGATGCCAAACATGTGAGGACTGGGCGGGCAGTTGGACAGTCACCTATGGCTTGTTGAATTGTTATGTTAGTCCTATTTGAGTCACAGCCAGCAGGATAAACCAGAATGCATACCCAGGCTCTACGGTCTTATATTTGGAGCTCATAACAAGTTCATAACTATGCTAGCTGCCAGTATTATCGTGCAGTATGGTCATGGTTATTTGCACCTTAATTGGTCAAGTCTGTTGATGCAGCTTTTATAGCAACTTATGTCCCTCTCATTCTTGAGTGGAAGGCTGGCATGGGCTGCATTTTAAGTCACTTTTAACAAAAGGCAGCTGAGTCCTTAACCTGTCTAAGCCAAGTAGGGAGTGGATTGGCAAACAACATTCCAAGGAACACTGAGGGGAGCTGTAGCCTGAAATAAACATTGCATCTGTGAAGACACCAGAGGCGTTTTAAGGGCCATTGTGAGTAGAGAGTTTTTGGTTTACTGCTGAACATCATCTTTTGGAGAAAATCTGAATTTGGTTAAAGACAGCGGGTGCATCTGAGGAGGAATAAAGACAAGGTACTGACGGAATGTGACAGGCTGATAGATCTGTCAGTCAGGCAGACAGACATGCCCTAAAATGTGTTCTCTTGAAGCATTAATAGCTCTTTAATGTGTAATCATTCCCAAACACCTACATTGAGATGCAGTTTGAGAACTGAAAACTACCTACCACCCACTGTTAGTGAGTAAAAAAAGTAATTAACTTTGTGCATTTTGGAGTCAGCATGTAGCAACCATTAGAGGAAGTCAAAGCACCTGCTGAATTTTGGTCGGTTCTGGAGAACCATGACTGCGGTGAGCACTTTAGTTCTCTTCCATACTGTCCAGAGCAAAGTGTCAACATTTCTTCTCAGTTGTGCCCACATATGCAACTACATGTTACTTTCTGTAAAAAAGTATATTTTAAGTAAGGGAAGTTGACACATGCATTTAAATATGGAGAATGTAGATAAATGATTTAGCACTTTGTGTATTAAAGACATGTTAGTGCTCCTACAGTTACTCAGGTTGTAGATTTTTTAGTGTTAATAGAATATTAAAAATAGCAATCAAGTTATTTTCTCAAAAGGGGTAAAGAAAGAATAATAACATAATTTATTGTAGGTATGTTACTGCACCGTCCATCTGTCATATTCTATGTTCATTGGATAAGTCAACAATAGCTACCCTGCTATACAGGAGCTCAGTTGTTTATGTTGTTTTTTTTTGCCACATCCCAATTATTGATATCACAGTAGGTGTTTTGCTAGCTGTCCAAAGGAAATGTTTTCTCGGATGACAGAGACTGCAGGGTGGCCAGTACAAGTACAACATGAGCAGAGAAGCAGCAATTTTATTGTGGACTTATCTTTTAATTTCTTCAATAATATCTGAATAGCTGATTTGCTGTTTATTGTGCCAAATGTGGACAAATTAACATTTGGTGAGTTTGCAGAATTGTGGCCAGATGTTGCTTAATGTGAATGTTTTGATGAATTCACCCTTATGTATATATATATATTTTGGCATTATAATAAGATTATTTTTATTAAATCTACCCTGCCTACAATAACATTTATAGCATTCCATACCTCAAAGTGTATTTCAGGCTGTTAGTTTCCTGTTTGTACACTTCGGTTCATTACAATTTCCTCTTATTCACAGATTGAGAAACTCATTACAAACAACAGACCTGCAGCATTTTACTACTTGTGGGAAGTTAAGAGAGTTAAGAGAGTTTAGTTAAGAAAAGATTATATAAAAAAACAACAAAAAAAATCCAGTACTTTTAAAATGTTAATTAGAGAACACTGTAAACGTTTTCAAAATGCTGGGATGTGTCTTTTCATTTTCAAGATGGAAGTGATGACATTGTAAATGTCTTACTGCTGCTGCCTACCTTGAACACCTACCCTGTGATTAGAACACACGCTCCTCTACGCAGGTACTATATGAAGAGCACAATAACGTTTTTGATTGTTAAAAAAATAAAGATTTTGACCGAAACTTGCATCCTGCTTTTGTCTTGGATATTTTTGATTGTGTCTCTTCAGTCCTTTGGAAACAGCATGTCAAGTTTTGGTATGATGGGAACCAGTTAATCTGAGTAATACAGAAATACATTATCATGCAAATAATGCATCATTATTTACTAACTGTGCTATTTGTTGCATTTGTGGTTATGCAACACTCATTGATTCAATGTCGTACATTCAAGTGCCATATGACCCAAAATTACAAATCACATTGCCTCAGTGGGTTCAACAATCTGTACAATGTATTACATCCTCTGTCTTTTGACCCTTGATTTGAGTGAAGAAAAACGTCCTAAAAAAACCCTTGTAGCAAGGAAAAATGCATACATATACTGATTTGAATAACAAAATATGCGGGATATGTGTGGATCCAGAAGGATGAGTGAGCAGGCAGTGGCTATACCATGTGGTGCCTGAACCACACGACATCCTTTCCACCCCTCCTGCAAGTAAGAGGATGACAATTCAGATCCAGCATTTTAAGGCCAGAGAGAGAGATTCCTATGCAGCCTGCAGTCCAACCTGAGTGAAAAAAGTAATTGTAACATTTGCAAGGGCTGAGCTCCTTCAGTTACTTGTATTTTAATTGAGCATTTCCAAAAAAAAGGAATAATATGTAAGATTTTGAGTTCTGTCAAATTCATTCTTAAAACAAATAGGGGACAGCATAACCGTTAACTGTTGCAAACTGTAGCTACCGTTAGCTACTTAGCTCTGTTAGCTGTGCAGCTAGCAGTCCAGCCTGTGAGCTTGGAGCAAAGGGGGAGTGTCAGTTAACACTGCGAGCATGGCACCTTTGGACCAGAACAGGGCGGGGCTAGTGGGCTAATTTTAGTATCTCTGCAGCACAATACATAGGCGCCATTGTGTCAAAAATGTTGGTTCTTGACATTATGTTGATAAGTTTAGCTAATTTTGAATGTTTTCAACTGGAATGCTTACATATTGCACCTTTAATGTCACTGTATACTTCCAGTGCTTATTATTCTACTACATTTGTTTGCTACTATAGTTATAGTTGAATTAACGGTCTAAATACTTATCCAACCATAGAACACTGCTCTATCTGGATTCATCCATAAGGCAGAAATAAGTCATGAGTTGGCAGGTCCTCACCAGGTGGGGGCAAACTGGTGGAGCTGGCATGTGTAGCATGGTGCGAGAGCTGGAGCGGGGGGTGGGCACTGGACCCAGCCAGTAGAGAAGTGGGGTCAATAGACGCTTATCATGCCCGGCCATTATGCCGTAATCCTTCCTCGCTTTTCTGGAAAAACTGAATAGCACTAGAATCACTGACTCAATTTTTGGATCTCATTTTCATGACAAAGCGATTGTTCCCCTATTGCCTCCACTGTTGCTGTTTATAAACGTGGGAAAGCGGGGATATAAAAGGGACTGGTGAGGGGCCAGTGCAACATCAAGACCTCAGGGGAACCATCACTTAACATCACCAAGGCTATCCCACACCTTATATCCAAGATGGGCAGGGTGAGTTAAGACAATGTGGGACTGGCATTGACCTAGAGTCAGGTAACACTGTCACAACGTATCTGAAGTATGATGGTAAAGGTCTCTCTGTGGGGATCATTGGGATTTGAACCTATTTCAATTTGGTTTGCAGGTGAGGCAAGTTTCTTTTTGCAGGACTAGGTGTTGATGGGTTTAGGCAGCTGGAACATAAAGCTGCACATTGAGCGCATGACAAAAAAAAATTGTGTAAAAGTGTATCTTTGCTCAAGAAAATGTGACTTTTCTAAGGCTCACCCATGAGCTAATCTATTGCAGATGGTGTGAAATATGAGTGGGAGCTAAGAACACGTGTCGTCCCACAGATTGTCTTCTACGAGGACAAGAACTTCCAGGGCCGTCGCTATGAGTGCGATAGCGACTGCTCTGATTTCCACACCTACCTGAGCCGCTGCAACTCCATCCGGGTGGAGAGTGGAGCCTGGGTGGTGTACGAGAGGCCCAACTACATGGGCTACCAGTATGTCCTGACCAGGGGAGAGTACCCAGAGTACCAGCGCTGGATGGGCCTCAATGACCGCATCAGCTCCTGCAAGATGATCCACTTTGTAAGTCAGCCATCACCTGTGATCTTGTCTGATGCTGATTCTGAGATCGAATTCTCTTTTCATGAATGTGCTGCAGATCTCTTGATTGACTACGAACACTTTCAAATATGACTTCTAGTAGGACATTTCCTCAGCTGAGAAGCAGAGAAGCCCGACTTGGTGGGTTTGAAACTCGAGCTTCATGAGTCAGCCAGAAGCTAGTTTAACTGAAAGCCTTAGTGAGTGCAGAGGAGAGCAGAACCAACTGATGGACATATCAAAGAGGCCATGCTATGGCTATATTAACACTGACTGCAGGGCTTTGTCAATGTAGACCAATACCTGGGTCAGTCCATTTGTATGACTAGGCTTTGGTCCAACTGACCCACAGCCTGTAGGCAGATTCAGGGAAGCCACTCATACAAAAATCAATGTAGTTGGTACAAGCTGTGTGTACAGTTTTAAATGAGCAGAACAGCATGCAAACAGTGAGGGATGGTGTTTGATTTAAGCCAGTTATCTAATTGATGAGGCAGAATCAAAGGCTAGTGGTGCAGTATTACCTTTTGTAAGATACAAATCTCATTTCCCTATATATCCCCCCTTCCCCTTTTCTCTGACCCCACATCCCCTCCTTACCGTTTCCCAACCCCCTACACTAACTACCACCTCCACCCTTCATTCACCACTCTCCACCTGCTACCCCTTTACGCCCATCTTCCATTTTAACCCCCTGGCATCTACTTCCATACCCCCACCTTCTCCCTCACTCCCCCCTGTCACCCTCCAGGCCAGTGGGACAGTGTACAAGATGCAGCTGTATGAGAAGGCAGACTTCGGGGGTCAGGTCTTCGAGGCCACAGAGGACTGTCCCTCACTTCTGGAGAAGTTCCGCTGGAAAGAGGTCAACTCCTGCAAAGTGTTCGACGGCTGGTGGGTTTTCTACGAGCACCCTAACTACCGTGGGCGCCAGTACTTCCTGGAGAAGGGTGAATACCGCAAGCCTGGTGACTGGGGTGCCGTCAGTCCTACAGTCCAGTCCTTCAGGCGCTTCACTGAATGATTTAACCTCCATCCAAAATGTTAAACAAAAAGACCTGCCATGTCGATTTGACTATTTTGTGATTTTGAACTGAGGTCTCACAAATAAAAGCCTGTCCAGTAAGCAAACTGACAACATGTCTTTGGGTTTTCCATACATACGTTGTTTAATGTTGTTTGGACCTGTTGTGCCCCTCCATACTTACAGTAAACATCCACACCTCAGGGATAAAAAAAAGCTTTCAACAGGCCTGATGGTAACTCTATTGAAACTTTCCCAGATAATCCAAGTTTAACCATTTGATCCTGACTGAAATGTCTGATGGTTAGAGTTTGGATCACAGAACCTCGTCAGGTGGAGTCTTTGACTTGAGCCTCTCAACAGTTTCTTTAGGCTACTTCATTCCAGCACAGGTCTGAGGTTTACAGTGACAGGCTGATGGTTCAAGTGAGTGCCAAAGGAGAAACAGTTTCCTCCTCCACCTATCAGGAGCAGCTCTGGTTCCTCAGGGTCCATAAGTTCAGAGCAGAATGAGTGGAGCATCAGAGGCCAGGGCACGGGAGTCTGGAGATGGCAGGACACACAGGGATTCATTATTCAGTATCTTTTCTAACAGCTCTACATGAACAGTGAATGTGAATTCTAACAAATGACTTCATACAAAGCACTTGATGCTGCCTTTCAGGCAACAAACCCGGGCTGTATCAGTGACTGGCACACTATGTGGCATTATATTTCAATTAAAATTACCGTGTCCAGGCTGAACTCCACACTGCTGTGTGTGGTTAGGTTGATAATGGCACCACCTGGTACACCACCTGAATGCAGCCAAACTCCGCCAACCACAACCAGCTTGTCACCAATCACATGGGCAGAATGAGAGTACCTAAAGCAAAGCAAATCATTTCAGGTCTTACTGTTTTGTTCCGATTAGCTGAATGATGTGGAAGCTTTGTCTGTGGCTTAGAAGAACAAACCTGGGAACAGGAGACGGCTGCAACTCTATTCTTTCCCAGGAGAAGCCTCTTTCATTTGGCTTTAACACCACTGTGTCCCCAAGTGGCACTTCTCTTCTGTCTAGTCCTCCAAACACCACCACACCTCCCTGGTATGAACATGCTGAGTGGGAATGACGGGCCTCCGGAGATGCACCCTCTACTGGCATCTGCAAGTAACACCACACAAACACTTTCTTCTGTCAAGTTAGCTCACACACGTCAGATCCTCAAACTGTATTAACTGGACAGATATGTTGTAAACCACTTGTTATGCTAACTTACTGCTAAATACTGCCTGTGTGTCTGAGGTGTGTGTTGGTGGGATTTCCTCATTAGGCCCTTAAAAATACCATTTTAATGTAACTGAAAAAAATGCTAGCAAAGATGAAAAAACAGACTTTCACAAAGCGGAGTTTTAAGTCCTAAAATCGGGTGAAGTTTCGTAGTCCACAAAATATTTACAGCAAAACAGAGTTGAGACACTCTCATTAAACTGTTTTCAAGCCCAAATCCTCACAGTAGCTGCTAAGCTAAAAGCACATCCCCTGTGAAGAGGGTGCACAAGTTTGACAGAGTAACGAGTAACATTAACTCCAATACATGCACTTGGGTAAATGATACTTTTTGGAGTAGTTTTAACAAACAGCGATGCCTCCACATGAATCAGTTCAAAGCAGCAGTAGTACGCTTTCAAATCACACCAACTGCTAATATTTAGGGATGAATTAACAGCACATAGCACAGTGGGCTGCAGTTGTATGAAGTCAGTAGAACACAGAACGCATTGCAGAGAACCACATAGTATATCTTACTTTGGGTTGTTTTCTACATGTCCCCATCTACTTGTTCAGGAGAATGTATCAACACTGTTTTGCTGTGAAGCTCCAGAAATGTTTCGTGGACTATCAGACTTCACTCAACTTTCCATCAGCATGGGGGGAGGAGATAACTGAATATTCATTTTGGGTGAACTTATTCTTTAAGGAGGAACGTGTTTGTTTGAATGGTTCTTGCATGAGGTCCAGTGTAATCTAAAGTAAAGACAGACAACAATATATAAATCCTACCAGTGTGTGTGCAATTTAACCCCCATCTTTAAAGATAACACATAGATAGGGAGGAAGCAGACCTCAGTCCAGTGCTGCTGGTCCATACACAGGAAGTAGCTGTCACCCAGAACTGCCTCTGCTTGGTTCTTCCCACCAAACACAAATAGAAAGTCTTTGCCTGCAGGAAAAATGAGAAGGCTTAATTATATAATAAATTATATCGTTTTCTTTAGAAAATGAAAATGAAAATGAGAGCTAGACAGAGAGAAATAAATGAATCAACTACAACTTCCTGTTTACTCTCACCTTTGTGACTGACAACAGTAGCAGTGTGCCTCCATCTTGCTGGTGGCGGCTCGCCTGTACAGACAATCTCCTCTACACAAAGTTTCACCGTGTCTTGGTCTTCTGAGTCACGAGGACCAGATGGACCACTGGGGCCCATGGTTAGTTTGAAAAGGCCTCTGATTGGATTGAGTGGAGAGGAGCGACCGCCATACACCACAAGCCCCCCTCCAGGCAGAGAGGTGACTGTGTGGTAGAGTCGAACTCCTGGAAGAAGGCAAAGCAACAACTAGCTGTTCACACTGAAAGCTAGACTGGTCTCACTCGCACAATTCTGATTACAATCAAAAAGAATATTAGTGATGGTTATACCAGCTAACTTTTCTGAACAAATGATTTGACACAGATGCCTTTGTCACTGCTACCAGTCTGCTATATTGGGATTGGGTAAGAAATGTACTGGCACTCAGCTTCCTGAATGAATGTAAAATTCAACCTGAAATTAACTTTGAATTTATTAATCAGAAATGTAAGATTCAAAAGTACTACTGACAAGAAGCTTTTCTCACCCAAATCTACTGATGGTTCCACACTAACAGATCTCCAGCCTTCCTGATTCCTGAGGAGGATCCGAAGCACTGCCCCCCTGCCTCCTCTGCTGGAGCCTCCTGTTAGCAGGACCTGCCCAGGGCTGAGCAAGGAGGTGGCCATCCCCAGCCCTTCCATACCAACTGGTATGATCTGTACACTCAGGGATATGAGGCTCCACGATGGGCAAATGGATGGAAATGGAGATACTGAGGCACACAAACATACACATAAATCACATAAATGTTGCAACCACTGAAAAACATACAGACATGCATGTCAAAGATATTACAAAGGATTTGTAGTAGACAGTGGTTTTCTGTGAGAGGGAAATAAAGTGATAGCTACCTGGAGCATGCAGGAGTAAAGCCTGTGCCATCAAAGAGCCTCGAGATGCAGTGAGAATGAAGTAGTGGGAACATTTCTGGTGCCACTCCTGAGGGCAGACAGGTATTAAGAATTCTGTTCAATACTATTGCGTGTACAACAGAGAGACAACCACAACCCCACAAAATAAGAAGATGGAGACACGTTTCAACAGCTAACCTACCTCAAACTCATCAAAAGGCTCCAGACTCTCCACTCTGCCCCTCTCTTCCTCAGGGACCAGCCCGAGGTAGAAGACATTCATATCCAGACACACACACTGCTCCCAGCCCTGAACACAATAACACATATTTATTGAGACACTATATCTAATCAAACATTTCTGTGTGCCATACACAAAAAAACAGAGCAATCATATTTTATTATACATCTCTGAGCGTCCTGAATCATCAGGGAAATAAGAAATAAACATCTCTGTTACACATGCCACTTTATTAAATGTGTGTGTGCATTCGACTGCAGTATATGTTGTGTGTATACTGGCCTTGTCCAGGAACCTGTGTCTCTGTGCAGCAGTGTCTGGGTACTGTCGGAGGGCGTGTAGAGTTGAGTTTAGTTTCAGGAAATGATCTTGCATGATCAGACCAAAGGGATCATGTGGGTGCATCTGCTCATACACAACAAAGAGTGACTGAGGCAAGACCGTTGCCACCCAGCTAATGACAGCATCAGACCTGGAAGACATGCAACATACAACCACCACGTGTTGATGAGGGTTGAGGGTTCTCAGTTATCCAGGTCATGGTAGTTTGAAGTGCTGTATCCACTACGAGCATTCACATTAGAGCTGTACAATTTTAGCCAACATCATATTCCTGATTACTTTGCGAGATGCTTTGTTCTTATTGTACCTTACCTAAAATCAAAAGAAAGAACATGGTTTTAAAGTCCTATCTTATATAATGAGAATGCACAAAAGGGGTGATATGGTCCCCTAAATAGATTAAACAAACCTTACCATCGTGTTTCCATGTAGGTTAGCACCACTTCAGACAGAATTAGTGTAGGGGCAGCCCAGTCGAGCCCAGCCCCACCCAGAGCCTCTTCGACCTGGGACTGCTCTCTAACATCCAGCCCCAGTAGACGGTACTGTCCGCTAGATACATATACAGGTCCTAAAGACACACATGTAAGCATATGCTTATGATATCCAGCTACTACATGTGCATTTTTCTGTCTTGCTGAAAAGAAAAGCTCTTTGAATCCCAGTGCACACAAGCATGTAGCGTGTGAAGGAAAGTACAAACCTGTAAGAGAAGGTACACAGGTGTCTAACATCCCCCTCAGTGTGTTGTTGGAATTGATCAGAGCAGCCTTGCGCCGCGTGACATCAGGAAAATCTACTTCAAACACAACAGCCCTGTTAAGTGCTTTATTTGCCCGTAGGCGAAAATACAGAGAGTCGAACCCCGCGCCCAATGACAAAATCTACAAAAAAAAGAGAGATGACAGAGACAGAATAAAGACAGGGGGTGAAA
The DNA here is from genome assembly GCA_903131615.1 of Diplodus sargus. NCBI lineage: Eukaryota > Metazoa > Chordata > Actinopteri > Spariformes > Sparidae > Diplodus > Diplodus sargus. The sequence goes on along the minus strand of CAEMYA010000076.1, from coordinate 567,868 downwards.
TAAAGACAAATGAGTGTATATAAGATACACAGCCCTTTAGAATCTAAACTGTCTATACAAAAAAGTGTTGGGCAATATGCTGTTAACTTACCTGTCTCTTGGGGCAGTTTTCAGTAATGTGGAGGAATCTCCGCACACAGTGGTCCACAGCCCTCCAGCGTACATAGTAGCCCCTAAAACATACAAACACTGTTTTTATTACCTTGCAGAACATATTATACCATACCTTTCAAACAAGACCAACTCTTCTACATGTATGATTGATCTAATCTTTGTGTCACCCACAAATAATGTGCCCAGCCCAAATGGGCTTATGATTATAAGAAAATATCAAACAAACAGACCAGAAAATGTCCGTGTATTGAGTGTGTTGAATAAAGCGAGAGTCCCAAGATCCCTGCTGACCTGACCTGTTGATGAGTGGAGCTCTCCTGGCCACTTTGCACACAAAGTGTTGTAGGAAGACATCCTGGAAGTAGCCCTGCGCTGCAGCAGACACTTTGCTCACCACACTGCTGTCGTTGGTTCCCTGTACCTGGAGAAACACACACAACACGCTGAGCAAGAGAAAAGCAATGAAAACAAACAAACGTGCAAAATCCATCCATCCATCCATCCATCCATCCATCCATAAAAGTAGATAAACCATTTTGATTTACATGTTGCAAGCGTTGGAAGAAATACTCCTTTACATAAGTAAAAGATGACCACTGTGAAAATAATTGTCCACCATTGAAAAGTCATTTTGGGAAACATGTATTTATCAAACTATCATATGTAGAAGCAGTCAAAGCAGAAACATGCCCCCTTTGAGTGTTACACGATCATATTACTGTACTACTGATGTGTTAATGTGCACATAGCACTGAGCTATTGTAGTAGTAGCTTTTATAAACTGTTGGTTAGTTTAACCTATAAAAATGCTTCATGGGTCATGGGGTAAACATGTTTTACATGTAAAATATTCATTTTTACAGTAATTTAGGCTGTTAAATAATTGTTAAAAAAAAAAAAAGTACATTGCTTGAATTGTATTGAATTAATCAAGTATACAGCGGCATGCAGTGGAGAAACTCAAGTACTCAAGTACAATTTCTATCATTGACTTTATCATACTTGATATACCGGGTCTTGTAGTATGAGGACTTACTGCGGTGTCCCTCCCCTGCTTCTGCTTATTTCTCTTTGCGGTTGGCATAATGTCAGAAGGCTGTCATAGCACTCCGCAGGTTCACTCCAACACACATTGCAGAATGTAATAAATACTGTACGTGTTAACAGATTTTCAGTATTGCCGGTAGTTAGTTCACTGATGAAAATAAAACAACATATTTGACGTAGTAAAGACTTCCGGGTATCGTCATATCTGCGTTCTTGCGCCTCCTTGTGGCCTGGAGGCTACAATAATAAATATTTACAGTACACAGTCTGTGATAACACAGCTCCTGGTCAATGCTATTTCTCTAAAATGCTCTTTCAGGTTACTTCTACATCAGGGGGTAATGTTCATGAGCCAAAGATATTCAATTCGCGGTGTTAATATGCTTATTATTATGATACAATTATTATTCACCATACATTCTCGTTATTGTAAATACAATTTCCATTCCATATATTTTGTCTTCGGCTGCAAAAAAAGATGACACTTTTGTGAACATGAGTAAAATGAAGTGGAGCCGAAGAATGCTAAAATGTGAACAGTCACTGAATGGACCGTTAGGGAATGCGGTTTGACAATGCGGCACGTAGCGCGCATGCGCCAATTTACAGGAAGTGTTAACATTTTCTTTAACCAGCTGATAGCCAAATTGTCAACAGTTAAGCCTGCGATACCTGCGCTGCTGAAACGACAGATATACGGTAATATTATTTACATGTCCCTCCAATATTCATGTCTTGTTCACATGGACCTGTAGTATCGGTATGTTTAATTAAGCGTCGAAATATGAAGCTTTGATTCAGTTTTGTCTCGTCCGACCTGAGTGGCCGGAGCGGTGTCCCGTTAACATTAGCACATAACGCAAGATAAGGGCTGCTGACCTGATAGCATTATTGTGGGAGTAACCCCAACGCCGAGAGTGACAGAGTGTAGGCATGCCAGCCTCTCTCCATCCACACTCTTCACTATCTACCGTTGACGTTTTATTAATGTTCGAATGAATAATTTGCTGCAGTGATGGATGTTGACTATTGTTGTCTATGAGGTGGGAGACAGCAATTTGAGGCGCAGCATCCCTGTTAGCTCAAGTTTCACTGCAGGATACTGGGACACAGCTGACGACGGGCAATATTTTCAGACATGGCTCTGGTTCAGTAAATAGAACAGACATGCAGGGCTGGGAAATGTAAAGCAAGGCAAGCTCGCTGTGCCTTGGTTTCATGCCAAGGAAATATCCGCCCTTGCTCTTAAAACCCTTGAGTCTATGGGTGTACAGGAAGGGGTTGCTTTTGCCTTGAGAAAGAAAGAAAAGTGTGTTTGTGTGTGTGAGGCAGGCTAAGCTGTGAGCACAGCAGACATCCAGGGCTGGTAAGTGTAAAGTAATGCAGGTGCAATGGAAACTTGTCCTCCTATTCCTTGAATTCATGTCAGATCTCCATCCCTCTTCATAACACATATAATCTTTAGGTTTAATGGATGGCCCTACAAAGAGCTTACGTTGCCTTGAGGCAAGCCATGATGTAATCTTGCACCAAATAAAAAAAAAAAAACAACCTCTCACTTCTTCCTTCAGACAAAACAAGGAGCGAAGAGAAGTAAAGACACCAACAGTGAGACTTGACTACATTCTGTTTGGAAGGCAGTGCAAGTTGCTCTGCTCCAGGGAGGACGCCCAGCCCCCCTGCCGTCTCCTACACGGGCCGGTATGAGCTCCAGAGGGAGTGGAGGCCGCTCCAACGGCACACTACCACAGACCAAGATCTGCCAGTTCAAGTTGGTGCTGCTGGGTGACATGGCTGTGGGCAAGTCGAGCCTGGTGCTGCGCTTTGTCAAGGGACAGTTTGACGAGTTCCAGGAGACAACCATAGGAGGTGAGGACTGGGAAATGTGTGTTGGTGCAGGGCAATATGTCGATAGTATATTGTTATCATGATATGAGACTTTGTATCATCTTAAGTCATATGGTCTTAAAGGCTGCATTACAGTAAAGTGTCATTTCAGAACTTACCCACTTAGTCATAATATCCACATTATTGATGATTGTTTATCAAATAACCTACAATATTGTCATCATGTTTCTTCGATCCTGTTTGTATCATCAACTTTAAAACTTGCTCATTAAGTCAAAAAATGCATTATTGGGGATTAAAATGATAAAGTAGTTGGATGTAGAAGGTAATGTATTAGCAACCTGCACAGAAGTATGACTTCACTAGTTTTCATGGGAGCTCAGACCCGTCTTCACAGAAGCCCAGCTCCCTCGTAATTTGAACCCTGATGAAGGGGTAGCAAGAAGGTGCATGACGGTACTTTTTAACCAAATAATTTTTCCTCTTCATGTCCAGCTGCATTCCTAGCTCAGTCGGTGTGTCTAGATGATACCACAGTGAAGTTTGAGATCTGGGACACCGCAGGGCAAGAGCGATACCATAGCCTGGCTCCCATGTACTACCGTGGTGCTCAGGCTGCCATCGTTGTTTTTGACATCACCAAGCCGGTACAGTATAAACCCAGTCATTAATTACTCATTTGTTAATGTAGGTCTGGCCAATCTTGACAAATCGTCCAAAGTATTATTATGGGTCTGACATTCATGGTTTATTTCTCTATTCTTCTAATAAGTGAAGAAATGCTATACTGTCCAGGGCTGTTGCAGTTACTAAGTTAGATCAAATCTATTATTTTTGTTACTCGAGCAGTTTTAAGGCAGAGGACAGAAATAGAAAATAGTTGTAGAGTTGAATTGTATGCTGTGTTGTAGTGCACTGTGTGCACTATAATTGATGTTTTATTATTTTATTGTCATACTGAACATTTTTGATGAACCACCATACTGTTGCTTTTGTCTCTGCATTCATTTTATATGATTTATTCTAATGAATATTTAGACATTCTTTTAATCAGTTTTACTGGATTTTGAGCAGCTGCTGGAAGCATCAAACCAATCTGCCGATACTGAGCTTGGCATCAACAAGCTCCAATAGGTGGTGGTGTTCAACGTTGGAGTTGTTTGCAATCCACCAATCAACAAAATGAAGAACACGATAAATATCCCTCAAGGGTTTCAAAAGGAGGGAGAAAGTGTACAAGCTTTTACAGAGCACATCTCTCCAAAGCTGTGGAACATTAGATTGTTCGTCTTTGTTCACTACACTTAGCCTTTCGTACCCTCAAGTATGCATAAACCAGAGGGCATGAACTTCTTTTTAAAATACAAAAACCTGAAATTATCAGTTATTTTTTCAGTATCTGCTAGAGCAGGTAATAATCCGTTATTGGTATTGGCTGAAGAAAACCCATTTCATGCATCCCCAGTTTACTTAACTGTAACACAGAACCTACTTTACAATATTACACAAAAATCATCCTGAGCCACAACTGAATATTAAATATTATTGTAGCAGAATATTATCAGCTTTGTGATAACAGTTTGTCTGTGTGATGAATACATTTCTGTGGTTGTGGTCTGTGTGTTGCTGGTTTATCTGACCTCTGCGCTGTGTTTGTGCAGGAAACCTTTGAGAGAGCCAAAGCCTGGGTGAAGGAGCTACAGAGGCAGGCCAGTCCTAACATTGTTATTGCCCTGGCCGGGAACAAGGCTGACCTGGCAGAGAGGAGACTAGTAGAGTATGAGGTAACACCACTGCTTGTGCCTAAAGTCTCAACTAAACCTCACCTTTCTGAAGAGGGATGGTAATCACTGCTGATGACAAGTTACATATGTGTTAACCATGAATGAATACTGGGTGGCTTTTTTTCACGCTCATGCTCATGGGAACAATGCACAAAAGGATTAGAATAGGGCACAAGGATCTGACAAACATTTTGTGATATCCATATCCTGGACTATAAACACATTTTTACTAAACCAATCTGGCTGCATTCAAATACTGGTGGAAAACCCACCATCAGTCAGCTGCTACCTGACAATGTTGCATTCAAGAGCAATTTTGTCAGAACATCTTGAATACACAGCATGAACAGTTGTTGCAGGGGCTGCACTTTAATGCTCACAGATTTGTGGAGTGCTGTCAAGGCTGTGCTCTACTGAGTTGCTACTATTTGCAGATGAGAAACATTTTAGTTCTTTAGTTTCAGGTTTAGGTTTTTTTTAGTGTTTTTCAAATGACTGCTGCTGTTATATCTGTATTTGTTTGTGTCCTGTATGGTAAAGGAAGCCCAGACATATGCTGAAGACACTGGCTTACTCTTTATGGAGACCTCTGCCAAGACAGCCATGAACGTCAATGAGCTCTTCCTGGCCATTGGTGAGTGTCCTTTTCTTTTGCATTAGAACTCAAAATTAGTTTCATATCAGAAGACAGTTAAATGTAGACAAAAGGTGTCATTTCTCCTGTGTTAGAGTATATGTTCAGGTCATGTTGTTTGGCTTTTAAGCAGTGTTTCCGCTACAGAAACTTTCTCAAGCATCTGGGACCCTTTACAGGAACATGGCATGTTTCCACTGCAGGGTCTTCTAGGGGCATTATTTTACCCCCTGAGAGATCTGTGCTTTGGGGGTAGCACTTTCCAAAAGTACAGGAACTTTAGGGGTTGGGCTTGCAGAGCTGAGTGTTTCTGATTGGTGTAGCACTCATCGCATTTTGTTTCAGCCACCATTTAAAAAAAAAAATCTGCAGCCGTAATCTTTCTTTGTTTTGTTCATTGTACTTTGTCACATTAACTTGGGTTAGAGAGGAAAGCACATGACATTATTGGATGGACCAACAACAGGGTCCATGAGCTGGATGTATAAACAATGTGTACACACAAAAACCATGCAGACAAAGACATTACCGGGTGTTTATCAAGGAAAAATATGTGCCAAGAATGTGCATACCTCATGCATACTTCAGACCAGGTGTACACACGTTTTCTAGAATTAGCAGTGGGTATAATGATGAGGTGGATATGAAAATAAAGTGAGAGATGTAACCTTAGAGTAAGACATTGTTATGGTAGTTTGCTGATTTCACCACTTGTTACCTCCACCAAGGAGGACATCTTTTGACCCATGTCTGTCTGTCTGTTTGTTGATTGGGTCATTTATCAGCAGGATTACACAAAATCTGCAGAACAGATTTCCACCAAACTTGGATGGGGGATGGGTCTCACTTTTGGTGGGGAAGAAATCTGGATAAAAGGATGGATACGGAGATTTTTACTCTGTTTCTTGACATTGTGAGCTGCAGTTACAGGTGGTTTGTCAAATTTAGAGTGATACAGGGCTTTCGAGTTTGATATTGGATTTGGCATAAATGTAATTTTTGAATGATTTATTAGTGATAATTACGAATAACATTCTTTCTAATATCCTCTATATTTATCTTTTTTAGTTGATCCCGAATTGTTAAGCCCTTTGGGTAAAGTCTGTTTCAATATGAGCTTCATAGATTAATCACTGATCATCCCTCTAATGTTTCATAATGACGATTGAGATATCACTACAATGAGGGTTGACAGGTACATTTGCAGGCACTATAAATGTCCCCAGCAGTGCATAATGACAGCTGTTCTGATTCTGTTTGAGGGCATCACTGATGAAACAATCAGTTGTATGTTGTTCTGTGCCATTTTTCTCATTAGCTGGATTTACATGGACCCTTTATATTCCACTTATGATCAGAATAATAGCTCAATCAGAATAAAAATGCCTTGTGTAACCACCTCAATCAGAAGTGATTGATCTGATTCGTGACTCTTCAATAGGGAAATATTATCATCCAATTACCTTATTAACACTAAATCTGATGTTTCTCTCTCACTGGAATAAATACATTTTGTCGGTGCAAGTTCGTCTTCCGTGGGGGTAACATTTGGTGACATTGCTTTCTGGGAATAAAACAAAAACATTTAGGCATCAAAACAACTGGTCTGTGGCTCTTTTTTGGCAGAAATGTGAAAACATGCAAGGTTTGCTGAATGGCCTCAATGGTCAAAAGACTCGAAACAGGGACTTGTTGGTGGGAAGTTGAGTCATGCGGTGATTAGACATTGTGAAATGTGATTATTTTTAAAGACATTTTCTGAAATTCCTCCCGAATAAAAAACTTACTTTGATGATAAATGATAGGTGCATGTATCCAAAGATGGGTCATCCACAGTGTGGATTTCAGTGCAGATTCAGATCTCTGATTTAAAAAAAAAAAGATTTCTTTCTAGCTAGAATGTGGAGTCTTTGTTAATTGTGATTAACTATTAATGAATGACATGTCAAAATATTTCACTTTGTCCTCTTAATGTAGCAAAAAAGATGCCAAAAACAGACACCCAAAACCCGACACATGCAGCTCGACATCGGGGAGTCAACCTTCAGGACCCTGATGCCCACTCTACCAGAGCCTGCTGTGGTGGAAACTAGACCTCTACAACTCTCACCAGTATTCTACCATCCACACCACCACAGCCCTTCAACCATCCTGTCTCCTTCAACCAACTTACAGGGGTGGGCCTGGTGTGGGGAAACCCAGTATCCACTCACCCCCTTACCCTCCATTCATCCTCCTGTCCAAGCAGACAGAAAATCAGAGACAGAAATTCAAGGGAGAGAATCAGAGGAAAGGAAGAGCAAAAGGAGATGGAGGAGAAAGACACAATATTCCACATCTGTGTCTCTTGAGTCACTGAGTTCCTGCATTTGGAAACTATGAGGGGAGGTATAGAGGAGTGAGGCTGAGCGGAGGGAAATAAAGAATGTGGAAGACAGTGGCAAGCCTGTTGTAGTATTTAGCACTAATTGTGATTTTTATTTCATTTTCATTCTACCTTGCATCGTTTCAGTCACAATCCTGATCGTGTAAAAATGCACAAAATGAGCAGCACGCTGGCAAGCAGCGAGAAAGGAAAGGAAGAAAAGGGGTCAAGACATTCAATTATAAAAGTCAAATGGGTGGGAAGGTTGGTGCTGCTTTCTTTTTCTCCTTTGTCAGAGCCTGCGCCTGCTTGCTTTGCTTCCTCCTATTCCTGATTCAATCACATCCTGCTGTGAATACTGCCACGTATATGTACCAATGGATTGATCCCATAATTTGAAATCCCCCTCTGTCCTGCCTGGCCTTCCCTGGTGTCAGTGGCACGGTCCAGTCACATCCAATACAACCATGGCACAGTGTCTCCAAAACACAAGTCAATCTGTACGTATTTATTGTCTGCTGTTTTCTTCTGTTGTCTGTTGGTAGTGACGCTTTCACTCACATTACTGCTCTCCCTTTGACCGGATAGAAACTTCACCAATTAAGTGAGGGAAGCAGTCTTCTACAAAGTTCTGATATAAGATTTAAAAGATTGATTGTATTCACAAAGATGATGATTTTTCATTGTTTTTCAGGTACAGACTTGCTTGTTTGATGAGAAGTTGAAGTGCAGTGTTCAACTGTTTTTGGTTTCAGTGCTTGAGTGCTTATAAGGGAAGCATCACAGGCTGTAGCTCTTTACGGCAACAATATAGACCTGATATGGAGTATACTTAGTACTATGTATAAGCAGGGAACTGTTAGCTCTAACTAATGACATACCTGTAGCAGAAAACCCATCCCTCAAACCCAAAGACTAGTATTACATCAACTACAAGACTTACTGAGTCGCTGTTTTTAATAAGCTTGGAATTATAAGTGAGTGATGGGTCTAATTGGAATAGCAGGAAATGTGGTAGTCCATTGATATCTCTGCCTAGATAAAAAAGATTGGCTTCTGATAAATGATAATTTATGGTATATGATATATCAGGGGCTGATATGTAATAAGCCTGTGCCATGCCCTGTAAGAGAAAATCTACCATTTTGTGTTTAATGTATCCCTCCTGTCCCTTGTCCTTAGGCTAAGTTGTTGGTGGACATGGAATCATTGTGGTCTTAAATGGTTTTACTGATTCATTTACTCAATATGATGCTCGAAACTGAGTTGTGTGCTTGGTTGCTGTCCAAGGCTTGGCTGAAGAAAATGAGCAAGGAATTAATGAAAACACACAAAAAAAACAGAAGTGCCTAATCCCAGTTTTCTTTTTTCTGTGAATCATGTTTGGAGCTTTCTTTAACTGTGTGCTTCTTAGGTAAAGTGCAGGAGAACCATTTCCCTGACATCTGCTTGTACAATAAACCAATAACATGGCACCCTGTCGTTAGGCTATATTGTATTGGCTCTTTGTATGGATGTAAAGAGCTCATGTTGAATACACTGTATGTTATATATTGTCTTAATTTTAATGAAAGTATGTTGACTTAAGCAGAGCACACTTGTGAACCTGAAATGGATCATTGAAAGGACTCTAATCAATGTTATAAATCTGTTTGATTTGAACAAATATGTGTCCAGGAAAATCTTTGCTGTATTTTCAGGTTGCATATTTAGGTATTTTGATAAAAAAATAAAAAATAAAAACATCAATATGGTGAACTAACTAAAGGCCAAACTAAGAAGCTCTCGACTACAATACCATTTTCATTCAGTATTCAAATACAAACAAAAACGATTCATCCACCCCCCCAGGCCACAAGCATCTCCTCAGCTCATTATATACATTGAACAGCATTTGCTTATTCATTATTCAGTAATCACATGTATGTTCAGTGTTCTGTGCACTTAAAATAATACTTGATTTTTCCATCAGCTCCTCGAGTATGTATAGTGTTCAATAAAGCTGTGAATGGCACTTGGAGTGCAGAATGCTGATTGCTTTTCTTTCACTTGCCTCGTGCCTCAGATAAGTGAAACAAAAGTCACCAACAGTCACATTTTTATTATTTCCTTTTGACTTTTACAATGGTGCATCATTAATTCAGCTCTAAAAAAGGATATTTTCTTTTTCCAGCCTCTTCTCTTGAAATTACATAAAGTATAAAAACACAAAAATCAAAGATCGGTTTCTAAAAATGTTTGGTTTGATTCAAATAATAAAAACATTTTAAAAGAGGAAGTTCACCCAAAATTAGATATTCAGTCATTATGTACTTGCCCTGATAATGATGGAAAATCAGGCGAACTTTTGTAGTCTAAAAGACATTTCTGGAGCTTCAAAGCAAAACAGCATCATGGCATTATCCTGAACAACTGAAATTACTGGCCACTTAATTGAAAACATAAACATTTATTTACCACAACATTTATGCCCTTTACTCGCAGTAGAGTTGATAGGCTGATGTATTCAGCTTAGCAGTTACAGTGGAGATCTATTTTGGATCTCAGGGCTCCTGGAGACTTTGAATATACTGGAAGAGTCCCCCACTACTTCAGTTGTTTAAGAGAATGCTGTTGTCATGCTGTTAACCTCCAGAAATATTTTGTGCACTACAAAACTTCTCCCAGCTTTCCATCTTCATGGAGGGGAATAGATAATGAGTCAGTGTCTCCTTTTGGGTGAACTTATCCTTTAATAAAGAGACAACACTTCCATGGCTATAACTGCCTTACTGTAGAAACGGAATGCAGAAACGTAAGTATTTTGTTGTGTACAGTCTGCTTTTAAGGCGTTTTAATAATGCCAAATCTCAGGCAGACAGATGATAAGTAAATTAGGTTTTACATATGGATTTAAACTAACGGAACACTGTACACCTCATGACAATAATACGGATCGAGTCCTCCACTTTCACCTGATCTCTCCCTGACCTCTAATCCCCACTCTCCTCATCCTCCACTGTTGTATAGATGACCTGGTTCCTGCGTTTGATTCTGGGAGTTGTGGTTCTGCTGCCAGGATCCCCCGTCTCATCACTAGTACGTTTTAGGATGCGTACAGCTGTGGCATCATCATCATCGTCATCGGCCTCCGAATGCCCTTCCCCTTCTGCTACAGACTGACAGCGGGCTGCTGCTGGAGTAGAGTGGGAGGGAGGTGGCAGGTTCAATATGTGGGACAGATGAGTAGGTGAGGTATCAGATTTGGGATCGGGCAGGACCATACGACTGGGGGTGTGAATTTCACCTACATGTCCCTTTACTGCTGCATTTGAGCTAGACCTGTCCTCGACATCATCCTTTCCTTTCTCTCCCTCCTCTTCCTCCCACTCATCCTCTATCGTGATCTCATCCGGATTAAAGGAATTTGACAATCCCGAAGTGTCGCTCGGGTACTCACTGGGCTCATCCACACTTCCTAAACTATTTCCATCTTCATCATCCTCCTCCCCTCCAGTATTGCCCTGAGCTCTCCCAAACCCATCACCTCCCTGCCCAGCCAGGGCGTAGATGTCTGTGAGACCTAACGTGGCACAGAGCTCTGTCGTCTGAGGGTTGGTGCTACAACTCGGAGTAGCATGGGGCTGGGGCTTGTTGGGCTCATAGGGTGTCACAGTCTGGCAAAAGTTGTCTGGGATGGCCAGTTCACCGCTCAAATCCTCCACCACCTGCATCATATCTGCTTCTGACGCACTAAAGTCCCACCTGATGGGTATAGACAGTCCATATTAGAAAAGACACCATGAACAGAAACTATTAGCACAACAGCTTTGCCTTTATGTTTAAGTGAACTGTAAAGATATGAGAGGGAAATGTCCGCTGCTCAGTCAGCTTACTAACAATTCAAGACAAAAAATATTCTTATGTTTTTAAAAGGAAAAAAGTTCGCCTAGAAATTAAAATACAGTCATAATCTACTCACCCCCCTGCTAATGGAAGGTCAGGTGAAGTTTTTCTACATTTTGTAAAAACATTTGAATCCATCTACTTCATCCACCACAGTTGTTAAGGATAATGATATTTTTGTTGGTTGGCAATGATTACACGAAAAATTTGGTAACTCGGTCGAAAGGAAATTTACGGAAGAGGATTAGGGCCACATGTGAAATTTTTTTTATAGTTCTGACTTTAAAGTCAGAATTCTGAGAAAAAAGTCAGAATTCTGAGAAAAAAGTCAGAATTCTGAGATTAAAGTCAGAATTCTGAGAAAAAAAGTCAGAATTCTGAAAATAAAGTCAGAATTAAGTGAGAATTATGGGTAAACTATCTGTAAGGAACCAATTTCAGTGAGAGAGTGACATGAGTTAATGGAGGGAAGACACAAAAAACCTGATTATGTCAGATTTATTGGAGTTCCTGCATGTCCGAGGGGTCCCAGAGGAAGCCATTGCAGTAATGGAAGAGCAAAAGGTGAGTGCAAAAGAAATACACGTTGGTTTGGTGCCTTAGCATCCTTCTAACCGTAGCCTTTCTTTGTTTTTACAAACGCAAGGCACCAAACCAACGTGTATTTCTTTTGCACTCACCTTTTGCTCTTCCATTACTAGTTTACCCATAATTCTCACTTCATTCTGACTTTTTTCTCAGAATTCTGACTTTAATCTCAGAATTCTGACTTTTTTCTCAGAATTCTGACTTTAAAGTCAGAACTCAAAAAAAATTCACATGTGGCCCTAATCCTCTTCCGTAGAAATTAATTCTCAACTATTTTCAAGCAAAAATGTCAAACATTTGCTTTTTCTAGCTTTTAAAAAAAGGTGAGGATTTGCAGTTTTTCTTTGTCATTTATAACAGTAAATGAAGAGTCTTTCTGCTTTGGACTATTGGTTGATCAAAAAAAGCAACTTGGAGACGTTCAAACTTCACAGTTTGAAACAATGTTAACTCGTATATAGTATACCATATAGTGATGTTTATTGTCCTTTGCACTTTCAATTGATTGCACCTGCTCTGCCTGCAATTTTAAGTCTAAATGTCTGTACCGTTCATGCAGGCCATTATTCTCTGGCGGGTTCCAGGGGTGTGGGGTGATTCTTTGTAGACTGTTGGTGGCCTTCAGAATAGCAAGCCACTCTGGATCATACTCAAGACCCCCAGATGAACCAGGTCTCTCTGGAACATCCACAATCTGCAACACAGGTGTACTTTTAATGCTGTGAACTGTCACCCCTTCACCACAAACTAAGTCGTATATTTTTAAAGACAAACTTCTCTCACCTGTAAGAATTCCCTGTAAGGCAGACATTTATCCAGCGACAGGAACTTGGTAACACGTGGGGCAGCATTACCTTTGGCCTAAAGACAAGAATACTCTCTGAGTTGGTGTAATAAATTCGGTGTATTACATTGGTACCAATAATTATTAAAATCACAATATAAATGTATCAGTAGGTAATACTGAAGTAGCAACAATATAGTTGGTCCTGAAAAATTGTCACTCTCACCGGATGCTGCATAACAGCAGCAAATTTCACATGAAGATGTGCAGAGAACCAGTAGCTGGGCTGGAGGTGAGCTAGGAGCTCCTCAGCAGCAGGACTTCCCAGACTGTTGGACTCTACTTCCTGACGCAGAAATTTCTTCTTTCGCAACAGTTCCCCTGTACTTCCATAGTGGTAGATTCCACGAGGCCAGTCATGGCTCATGAAAATGTCCATGGGCATCTGGAGCTTAGTGAAAATAAACATGCATGAATCAATATACACCATTTACATAATAATAATAATAATAATAATAATAATGATAATGATAATATTCAAAATTGTATGCAAGAGAAGAGAAGTTGAATATGAATAATACGAGATATTTACCTGTTTTAATTTGAATACCTCAATATTTCGGATGTGGTACACACTTCGAAGGGTATCAGGATTGTATGGAGGGAATTCGTGGTGACCTTAAAGACACATACACATACTTCTTATAAACATATTGCATAGTGTGTAAAATTTTATCTTTAAAAGATAATCAACTTTTCATATTCTTACAAGTGGACAGCTCTACTCAATTCACACCTGGAATTAGCATTAAACTCAACATACTGTACTTCTCAAGTTACCACTTGTGATTGGATCTCACTTCCCTGCTCTATAAACAAATAAACACACACACCTCTGGGAGAAATGGTTGCAATGCTTTTTACACAATTAAGAAATATCTCCATGTATAATGTTCGCCGAATTAATAATAAGGCCCAAGTAGTTGTGAAGATGCTCTAGTCCGTGTTTCACAAAGTTTATTAAGTTTTCTTCCAACATAAGAGCTCACAAAATGTTTTGGTTTTTTTAAGGAGTCTGGGGACTTTCTCCATGGGTGCCAAAGACGTAGCCTATATTGGTTACCGTTTACTACAATTGTAAAATCTGTTTGCTGTCAATAAAATGTTGTCTTCTCTCAAAATTTCAGTGAACATGATTAATTTTAATTCAATGTCAAATTTACAAGAACGTGTGCATGATGCAGAATTTGTTGTAGCAACTTTTGGCAAAGTCACTTAACATCTCTTACAATCGCCTGAGCTGTAACTGAGTTTAGAGTTACTGAGGTTTCTTGTTCATGGGTTGGTTGAAACCGACAGTGTGTTTACAAGCACATGCTGCTAACATGTGTAGGTTAGGAGAGCCAAGACACGTAGTTTGCATTACAGTGAAACACTTTGAAATCAGACAGTGTGTAATTCATTCTTCACGTTGTTGTGGCGTTGCGTCCTCAGTTTTCAGTGAGTCTTGAGGTTGTTCACAACTGTACTTGAACAAACTCATAATAAAAAAAATAACCTCACCCCTTCTGTAGTCACGTGATTTGAAGATTCCAGATACGCCACCAATTCTTATCCCTCTGTAGCGAATAACACCAGCATAACCTAGAAAAATATTTGGTCAAGTCAGGCCCGGGAATTAATAGATAGACAGGTAGACAGAATAATCTACTGTGTCTTCTCCCTACCCAGATAATAAATGTTGGGTGCCACCCAGCCACCATAAGGCAGCTCCTGCAGGTGGTTGGAAGCCTCGTGGTTCCCTCCAATGAAAATAGTCAGGACTGGAGCCTTCTTTTCTCCAGAATAGTATCTGAGACAAAGACAGTTATATTAATGTTTTAAATGCTGTTGCACTTCTTGAAACATGACAAAGGAGGAGCAAAGAACTAACTTGTAAAAGGTCTGCATCATTCTGTACTTGGCTGGTATTGCCATGCACTTCATGTCTCCTTCATTTCGCACTGCTTGGAAGTCTCCACAGCAAAGCAGCAGGTCCACTTTTACCCCTTCCTTCTTCTCCAGATAGGCGATTGTCTCGTAGATCTTGTCCAGCTCCCCATGACAACACCCTTCTACTGCAATCTTCATGCTGCACAACAAGTGAGCTGCACAGTCCCAGAGAAAACCAGTCTTGGTTTGTAGGCTAGTCTGTGCTTATCGAGAGGCTGTCAGCCTCCACACACAAAGATGCTGAAGCCTGCTTGTTTATATATATAATCTCTTGGTGACCTGTGGGGATAAAAATATCAAAACACTGGTGAAGTATCAGAAACCAAAGGAGAGGAAAAAGGTGGAATATACATGGAGAATTATAGAGGACAACGGAATCAGACTTAAAACTGTCCACAAGGGTGCTTATCAGCAGAACTGCCAGTCTGCGTAAAACGAGCGGACATAACACTTGTGTTAATCGGTTACCTTCAGTTCCACAGTTGCTGTAAGACAAAATAAATGTGGAATGGCGACCGGACCGTAAACATGTATGTAAACCCGACTATTCTTTGACAATTGTGGCTGCAGCATTTGACCTATTATGCGTGTCAACAAGGCCTTTTCAATCGTTTGTCCTCTCTGTGTACCGATAGTTACGTCCACTTACTACAAACAAACAGCAAATTACCCCTTAAAATCAGCAAAAAAACAAAACGTGCAATATCTAGCCACGCTGCTTAGCTAGCTTGTCCATCTAATGCAAGATGTAACGCTAACGTTACAACGTTTTCATACGACCCAACAGCAAACAGGGAACTACGTATGTCTAACATACAAGAACAAGACAAGCTGAGTACAAACTGTGCACTTACGGCGAAGAGTGAATAACTGAAGAGTGTGTTTGTATGTTGTATACTCCGTAGAGTTACAAACTTTTTCTGAAAATCATGTTTACGCTCCAGGTTCGCAGAGACACGATAGAATGAATTTTCCCACCTCGCGTCCACCACTCTCAGCACATGCGCAGAACGTCCCCTATTTGAGCAAACCCGTTTTGATCATCGGCGGCAGATTCCACGAAATATTTGTGAAATAATCATTTTATGTTTATGTATTGTTTAGTATGCTCAAATATAATGTTGGTTCATTTTGTTGCACAGTCCGTATTTTTTTGTCTGATTTTGTATTCACTACACTGGGTCATTGGTCAAGTTTTCGCGTCGAATCTGACTCAAAGACACACTACTACGTCACATCTATAGTCACAATTTACTTAATTGACAAATCCACGGGCTGACAGAGAGCCCTCTCCAAGTTAGCTGTGTTGTTTTTTTGCAGTAACGTCATATCTACTCATTCTGATTGCGGCCGAGCCCTCAGCGGAAAATAGTGACCTGTTTTTATAATAACGCCGGTGAGGGGTGGCGTGATTTAGCAGCAGTTACTTTTTAAAAGCCACTCACAGTTGCTCTGGGGGGCGGAGAGTCTGCAAAGTGCTGCGCCGATTGGGGCGCTCGATCGGGGGAAGAGAGATGGCGTGCTTGTTGGAGGCCCCTCTCCGCATCAGTGTGCTGTCTGTGAGTGTCACTGTCATAGTTTTAAGTATCATTGTCAAATTTACAGTATGCACCCTCCAATAGCGAGTTGTTAATGTAATTGATCAGTAATATAAGGACGCTAAGAGCAAGGTTCTATGTCTTCTGTTAGCCCACAAGCTAAGTTAAAGGCTTTGCAACATGTAGCACTGTAGCGGTCCGCCTACATGGCTGACGATGAGAACGGTTTTTATTCTGACTTCGCCCGGATGGGCGGGAACGTTCTGAAAATGTTAAGGGATGCACGCTGTTAATGTGTCCGTTCTCCCCGACGGCGAATCAAGGAATAAAAATCAAACGAACGAAGTACCTGTCAGTGTCACTCGGAATGAGTTAGCAGCTAACTGCTAAGACTGAGAGTGCTGTCACTAATATTCCTCTAGCAAATAACCAAACACGATTAAAATATTGCATAATGCACAGTGGACAATAAATTGCAGGGCTCAGCTTTTATTACAACCATCTGATAATATTCACAATTGCATGTTGCGAATTATAATAGCAAACTTAACGTTGTTAAGCTAGCTAACATAGGTGCTCGAAGTAACGTTAGCTAACAACTAGCATACGGTTAAGCTAGCGAAGCTAACATAACTTACCTATTGCCTACTTTTTGAGGAGTTTCCGACCGGGTACAATTGCCTTGGCAGTAGCCGAAAGTCTAGCAATTAGTATGGTATAGTAATGTATTTTAGGAGGTGACAGTAGCTGGCATTTGCTGAAGTTAATGTTAAATGGGTAGTGTATAGGAGCATACCAGGGATTTGTAATAGTGAAACGCCCCCACGTTAGCTATATGCAGAAAGAAGACTTTGATTCCTACCCTTTAGACATTATGGTAGCTTATGTTTTATAAGGCTGCCTTCACTCTAATAACATTAGGAGAGGCGTTCTTGTGTGTATTGTACTTGCATGATAAACACTGAAGCTAAAATATAAACGACATATTTGTAAAGACAGATTTATGCAGGTACAGAATATGCAGAACACCTAGTTATTGCTTGAAAGCACCAGAAACGAATGGTTGCAGCACGAAACGAGCTCTGTAAGGTTTGCTCCTCTAGGGTCATGTGGAAAGTTCTGGTTAATGCTGTCAATGATATCAACAAAGTTTTTCTGCTGTCACATGTAGCCACTGGGTGCCATAACAGCTTTTAAAGGACCCTGCCATGGATGCTGCTGTGTGTGTCGGTGTGCATGCCTGTGGGTCTGTCAATGTATGCCAGCAGTTCGGCATTAGTTATAGTCAAACTAACAAACATCAACCGTTTAAACTGTTGTTTAATGGCTAGTGTTTTTTGTTTTTGTATTCCTTTAATGCTTGCATTTTTTTTTTCTAAATCTGCAGAAAACCTTTGCTGTGTGTGTGTGTGAGAGCGAGAGCGAGCTGGAGAAAGACATGCTCTCATTAACTTTCTAGCAAGCTAGTCTGAGCTTGAAAATTTAAATGTCACTGAATTATGTCACTAGTGTTTCTGTAATTATTGTCCTTATGCAGGAAGTCACTGCCACTAGTCGCCATTATGTTGACAGACTGTTCGACCCCGACCCACAGAAAGTGCTGCAGGGCGTCATGTAAGTTCAGCAAACGTTACCTTCCCATACATTGTAGTAAAAGTTGTGTCTATGTATTTGTTTGATAAGCTGTCCTGTTCTGAATCTGTTCAAATTGTCTTTCACATGTTGCTGTGATACAATTTGCCGATAAAATTTGATCATCTCATTACAAGCTGTACACTTACATGTGTAGAAAACATAACTGATTGTGGTGTTCTTCAGTGAGCATGGATTCTGTTTACATGCTCAGACTTTCATGTGACGTCTATATCAAAATGCAATTCACTGCTTAGTTACACCTTGGATCCCTCTCCCACTCTCACTCTCTGTCTAAACTGCAGTGACCTGGACTCTGCCTATTTCATAGTTATTTTTAACTTCTGAAGAGACTAGCTCTGGTTACGGCTTGTAGCGCTCCACTAGCGGAGCACCTGACTAATTTGACTGCCTGCTGTAGCAGTACTTTTCCACTAGCCTCACTCACCTGCTATTTGATATCATCTGGGGCTCTTGCAGAGCAGAGGAAACACTGCATGGAAAACTAAATGCAGTGAATACAAATGAATTGGCTCATTCTGTGTTCTTCAAGACCTTGTCGTTGATGTAAACCCCGTTTCCCAATTTGGAGATGTGGGCCTGGCTGACCTCTGTGTGCCTGGTGTCTTTGTTACTTCTCAGATGATCTAGCTAATGGCCTCAGCTATGCTGAAGACTCCCTCTGACAATCTGTGAACTGTCTGAGTGCTATTAGCTTAATTTATATTATCAGGACACCACTGGGGGAAATGCCTTTTTAATTAAACAATATGTGCTGTACTTATAGTGTGTTTCTTATTTTTAGAACAAAAGTTCATTTTTCTCTCACCTGTTGCAGAAATATAGGTACCACTTTACAATAACCATTATTATTAAATGGTACATTTATGAACAATTCAAAAATAGCAAGTAGTTATCTGACAGTGAGAGTGAAATACTTTATGAACCATTTCTTAAGCAATTGCAAACGTTGATGAATATTAGTCACACATTTATAATGGCTATCCAGATGTGTACAGATGAACTGCACAATATTGACAAACCATTTACAAAGAGTTATATACATAAATTGCAACTTTTACAATGAGCAGTTGCTCAATGAATGGATTTCATTGTTTGTTAATGTTGAAATAACAATGAACTCATGTTTAACTACCTGTAAATGTCCCTATTAGTAAGGATTGTTATTATAAGATTTTGAATAATGTATAGGGACCAGAATACTTTACATGATGTGTTGTAACAGACAGCATGATTCTACCCAATTTATGGTGTAATATTTTGTATGGCCCACCACTACAGTATGTTGTCAGTGAGTCTGTAGCCCTAGTGCCCTGCGCTGTTGACACTAGACAGCCCTCGTTGGCAGCCAAGTAAGCTTAAAGAATCGGCTGCGGAGCCCGTCAGTGAGAGAAATCACTTGGACTGGATGTTCAGCCCAGCAAATCGTTGCTGGAAAAGAAAAACAGGAAAGAGAGTGAAAACCCCATGAGCCCGTCATTGCAATATCAATGATTTCACCCATGTAGTGAAGTTTCTCCATGTGTTTTATCTTGCTCTTTGCCAGTGCCATTTGTAACGTTTTACCTGACATTCGGGAGTCCTCATTTTTCAAGTTTTGAGTGACAAATACAGACTACTGCCACCTTATGGATAGGGGAGTTATTTCTCTCTTGCAGGCACAGAATATACAAGCTAGCTGGCTGTCAGCTGTGCAGCTTTTTGGCTGAGGTGCTGATGATGTGCAACAGTCAAGCGTTGTTGTCGCTTATGCAATGTCTTGTTGTAAAGTAGGTCATACTGTACCCCATAATATTAAAAAAGGTGCCCATATTATTTATACCTAAAGTAGGGATGCAAGATATGGATTTCTTTCAGCCGATACGATAACTGATAATTACCTGACTCTCATTACAGATACTGATAAAAAAAATGATAATAGAAACCAACATTTTTATGTTTTTTTTTTAATGCACAGCCGAGTGCAAGAAAGGCTAAGATGTAGTGAGCAAAGATGGTTTCCTTTATATTCCATAGCTGTGATAAGATTTTATGGTTAAACTTGAAGACTTTTTACCTCTTGTTGTGCTGTTCTTCTAAAAGAACAAACAGTGATGACATGTGTGGCTCATGTCTACATTGCGTGGCTCTACGTAGGTGCAGCAGTTTGACGTGCAACATCGGCATGTTTTTCATTCTTCTGTGATAATCGGCTGCTCACAAAACACAACTTTAAATGTGCTTACCACCACCTATTGTGTGTAGATGCTGTACTTGTTAAGTCAACAAAAGCAATTTGGCTTGGTATTACCAGCTAGATTTATCATGTATAATTTATTTATTTACCGATACATTTTCTATTGTAAGTATTGTGCATCCCTTACCTACATTTTTTTTTTCTTTTTTTGAATTCTCAGACTTATTGCCTAACTTCACATCTTGTTCCTTTGTACCGTTACATGTACACATTTGTTGCAGTTGCCTCAAATAGATTGTTTGAGTGATTTTGATAATGGTTATGTGTCTTTCAGTGACATGAAGAATGCAGTCATAGGAAACAACAAACAGAAGGCCAATCTGATAGTCCTCGGAGCTGTGCCGAGGTACGTCTCTGCACAACTTCACACTTCCAATACCTCTGACTTTGCCTGTGTTCTTACTTCCCATTTTTTGACAATTAAAAATGTTGTTCAAGTGCACTCACTTTGTTCAGCAATTAACATTGGCGCTAAATAGCACATTTTTGTTCAGTAGACAGTGAGTGAAAAAAAAAATGCCATTTAAAAGCAACCTGGAATAACAATACACCAGAATTGTTAAAGCTCAGGTGTTACTTAGTAGTATCATCTACCCTGAACCTGAAATAAGAACTATGTCGATTAATTGTTAAGATGTCAAATATAGGATTAATCACCAACTATTTTGAATAAGGTATCATTTAAAATTGAGCCATCTGTTTGAGTAACTTTAATATAGAAAAAAAAGACAAAATTCTGTCATTTACATGTAGTAGTTTCTTCACTCCTCTATGGCAGTAAAATGTGTATCTATATATTGTGGACAAAACACAACATACAAACACTGAGAGATCTTTTATTAACCTACAGATTAGTCTACTATGAAAATGTTTGTTAGTTGCAGCCTTTCCCTACAGGTTACTTAACACCCCTTACAGTACTCTTGCTTCAGTGTGTGTGTTTGATGGTTGGCTCCAGGTTACTGTACCTGCTGCAGCAGAGCTCGTCCAGTCTGGAGCTGCGGACGGAGTGTTCAGTGGTGCTGGGCAGCCTAGCCATGGGCACTGAGAACAACATCAAGTCCCTGGTGGACTGTCACATCATCCCTGCCCTTCTTCAAGGTTGGGGTGGTAAACACACATACTCCTGCATGCAAATACTTCCTGTGGGGGACAACATCTTTGACTTGCACAGACACGCACTTAAACTACCCCTGTGTTTTGTGCTCATAGGTCTCCTGTGTCCGGACCTGATCTTCATTGAAGCCTGTCTTAGATGTCTCAGAACGGTCTTCATAAGTCCAGTCACCCCTGTGCAGCTGCTCTATACTGTAGGTTACTTTGTACATATTCTGCCATTTATGTACATAAGCACCAGTAAATTTTGGATATAACTTGTCTGATTTGCAAGCACATTATGTGCAGGATACCAGTCTCCATGTGTTTATAATTAGCCGCATGTATTGACATTATTGCACTGAAGGGGCAAATTGTAAGATGTGGCCAGAATTTTAGTTTAAAACTTAAAAAAAATGTACTAACATTATAGTGTGAAGAAACAACAGTGTCATCGTTGTATGAACAATGTCTTTGTACTAGCATGCTAACCTGTTAGCTCACTACTGAGATTTGTCTGATCTCTCAGCCCATGTAGTTTCAGCTGTCAAAGCAGCAAGTGATTAATAAGAAACAAACTCTCAAAAACCTTCAGAATTCTCGTTGACTCGTCATAAAACACACTTCATTTAAACTCAACCTAAATTAAGTAAATCTCACAAAAACACTTTTTGGTTCGTCTTATACAATCCCCTCTGTGAATTGAGGATTTACCTCAAATAAATCAGATTAAGATCTGAAAATACTCCCACTCTGCCCGCTGCTGATGCCCGACTCTCTCTCTCTCCTCTTTGTCCCCCCCTATAATTTTTTGAGCTACTTTCTTACAAATTACTCTTTTACATGTAATTATCACAAAATGCATGCATCAGCAAACTGAAATATTTCAATCCGACAAAACAATGGAGAAGCCTGTGTAGTACACTAAAGAAACGTAAAGCTGCATTCAATGAATGAATCTGAAACCAAAGTATTAGCTAAAAGAAAGTTTCAATCATAGTTTCTTGTCTTTAATGTACAGTGAACCACCCTTTCACATTACACAATTAAAACTTTAATGATGATATCAGAAATATTGAATAATGCAGATTTTACTGAATAAATTACATGTCCAAGTGTTCGCTGCAGCATTTGAAACAAACAAATTAATGTGCAGGTACTTATAAGCTGTAATAGTGCTGACAAAGCATGTGTCAGACAAACAGTTCAGTGTACCTCTAATTGAATATTATTATATGATCAATTCTAAACATTCCCATCTTGTTCATGGTTTTTATAGGACTCCACTGTGATTCCTCATCTAATGTCTCTACTGAGCCGCTCACAGAGAACCCAGGAGTACATCACACAGATCTTCTCCCACTGTTGTAAGGTATTTGTTGGTATTTGTTCACACACAAACACAGTGCCACAAAAACGGAGTCCATCACACTTGTTGACAGGACACTTGTTTTGTCCAGACCCCAGAGCACCAGACGGTTCTTTTCAACCATGGCGCCATCCAGAACATTGCTCCTCTACTTATCTCACCCTCTTATAAGGTATATATGACTGTCTCTCTGTAAGCGTATGCATTTGCCCAATTCAGTGATGTGACCATTCAGTCCTAGGACTAATTCACCTGTGTTTATATTCTCTCCTCCTTCAACCCTATTGGCTCTCTAGGTCCGGATGCAGGCGTTAAAGTGTTTCTCAGTCCTGGCCTATGAGAACACTCAGGTCTCCATGACACTGGTGAATGGTGAGGATTCCTCTCCCTCTCCTTCGTCCTCTCCCTCTCCTCTCAGGAGCTTCATTTTTAAACCTATCCATCTTTTGTTTTTGTTGCCAGTGCTGGTGGATGGTGAGCTGCTCTCTCAGGTATTTGTCAGAATGATGCAAAGGGATCAACCCATTGAAATGCAGCTAACAGCAGCCAAATGGTGAGTAACATATAACTATATTGAGAAAAAATGCATATATTTTTCTGTATACTTTTTCCTTGAATGTGACTTCTTTCTTTCCTAGTCTAACATACATGTGTCGAGCCGGTGCTATCAGGACAGATGACAGCTGCGTAGTCCTAAAGGTTAGCCTTGTCGGAGACCTCTGTCTATATGTTTATATTATATTATATCAGTGGCACTTCTTTAATGAAAGTGCATGTGGTCTCCTGCTTTTCATCCAGACTCTGCCGTGCCTCGTGCGGATGTGCAGTAAAGAGCATTTGCTTGAAGAGAGGGTAGAGGGTGCAGAGACGCTGGCCTACCTGATGGAGCCTGACGTGGAGCTGCAGAGGATTGCAAGCACCACGGACCACCTGGTGGCAATGTTGGCTGACTACTTCAAATACCCCAGCTCTGTGTCTGCCATCACTGACATCAAGAGGGTGGGTCAGTGGGCCTGAGCTGGAGCATTTCATGTGATAGTATTTTAGCCATGTGAAGAGGTGCAGGTGTTTAATGTATGTGATAGGTCCGTACTGTTAGACTCAGAAGACTAAGCGTCTACAGACATATTATGCCTTGGCCATACTACATGAATGACAAAGTTGCTATACTGCAAGCTACACAACCTTCTGTCTTGTAAACACAAAGAGATATGATAAGACTGAGTTCAGAGAAGAAGCTCTGCTGTCATTGGCTGTAGCTTGTTCATGGCTTCCTGAACCAGTCGCAATTTAAATAATAATTTTCTTTATATAGCACCTTCCAGAAGCAGAATGTTACAAAGTAAACCAAAAGTATTGAACTAATTGTAACCTGAGTTGAGGAAAACCCAGACCAAGTCAATCAGGAAGACACACTGAACATTACATTACACCTAGCATGGCTAAAAATGGTTATCACAATTATTGTTGTTAAGAAGATTAATTAAAGGCAAAGATTGTTTTGCTCAAACCTTTCGACAGCACTTTGGCCAGTCTAACTGTGCTACCATAGTCGGCTATGACTCAATAATCTTTCAGTGTTGAAGTTATCACCATTTTTGTGAAAAAGTTCTATCACCTGCTGACATCTTACACCACTTCACTTTGTCCACTCTGTCATTTGCAGCTGGATCATGACCTGAAGCATGCACATGAACTGAGACAAGCTGCTTTCAAACTTTACGCATCACTAGGCTCCAACGACGAGGACATCCGCAAAAAGGTGATCTTCTATGTATTTTATTTTGCAACTACTAATGTGCGCATTATTTGCGCAGCCCTAGCATACATGTTTTTTTTTTCTAATCTATATCCTCCTAATTACTCTTTAGATCACAGAGACAGAGAACATGATGGATAGGATAGTCAGTGGTCTATCAGAATCCAGCATTAAAGTCCGTTTGGCAGCTGTCAGGTATGGTGTAAAGCGACTCTCATGCCCTGCTATGGCTTCCCTACCTGATGATAACGTATTGCACTGACATGACTGATGTCTTTCTGGCTCATCTACACTTGTGAATTGTTCCACTATAAATTCCTTCTAGTCCCTGAACCAAGATTTAACTGACGTGTGAAATTAAGTTCTACAAAATTTGATCAGCATTGACTTCCATAATTAACCATAACTGTACTGTAATGGCTTTCTTCTGAATTACATCAAAAGATGTAAGATAACTGTGTGTTACTTTTTCATTTGTATTTTTTTCAAATTTAACTTAACGTTTAATCTGGATGATGCATCAAACCAAACTTTTAACTGCTTAAATTGAATAAATGAAAAGTTTGATTCAGTAAATATGCAGCTGTAACTAATCTCACCTAAACTGTGTTTGTGTGTGTCCGATCATACTTGTTCTTCTGTCCAGGTGTCTTCACAGTCTTTCGCGGTCGGTGCAACAGCTGAGGACCAGCTTCCATGACCATGCGGTGTGGAAACCCCTCATGAAGGTCAGTAGTGTTTGAATGACACTAGTTTTAGTGAGTCCATAGGGCAAAGTACCTCTTTAAATGTTTGTAGGAGGAGATATTGTATTTGGATACCACATATTTCTTCAGGGGTTTGAATGTGAAAATAAAAGCGTACTGAGTAACGTGGTGTGTTATTGCTGTGTGTAGCTGTTGCAGAACGCACCAGATGAAGTCCTGGTCATGGCCTCCTCTACACTATGCAATCTACTGCTGGAGTTCTCACCCAGCAAAGAGGTACACACTCATAGAAAATTATAAAGTATATGTAATATGTAATACAACAAGGGGAATTGATTTTATCACTTGTAAATTGAGAACATTTTGTTCTTGTTGATCTACAGCCCATCCTGGAGTCAGGGGTGATTGAATTACTATGCAGTCTGACCCAGAGTGACAGTCCTGCACTGAGGGTCAATGGGATCTGGGCCCTGATGGTAAGGAGATGAGTTTACACTTTTTACAGGCTTCTTACAACCATCCAGATCCTGGCAAGTGAATTGAATCTGGGCTTTCCAACATTGTTCAAGTTTTGATATAATAAAACAGATTTTTTTTGCTGTTTTTTTTTTTTTAATATCTTCTGCCAAACTGTCAAATGCCAGATTATTTCTGTACAAAAATGTGTTTGTGTGTTTGCGTGTGTGTGTTAAGAACATGGCGTTCCAGGCGGATCAGAAGGTGAAGGGAGAGATTGTTCGGTGTCTGGGGACAGAACAGTTGTTCCGCTTGCTATCGGACCCCGACACCAATGTGCTGATGAAGACCCTCGGTTTGCTGCGCAATCTGCTGTCAACGCGCCCAGTGAGAGACACACATACACACAATATTATTAATATACAGTAAACATTTACATTAATGCTGCCTTGTGTCAGCACTGTATGGACAATCCTCTGGAAAAGTAAGGATTTGATAGACCTGAAGGAATGAGTGTACTGATAGTGTCTTGGTGAATCTGACTTTAATATATGTTAAAGCACATTATGTGACGTTTGTATTCATCACAGTGGTGTTGCCAATTTTCTACAAAATGTTGCTTTAAAGGAGCAATATGTAAGATATAGACAGAATTTTCATTATTATCATAGATAACATTATCAGTATGAAGAAACAGTAGTGTGGATGTTATATCAAAGACATCTATGTGCTGTGTTGCAGAGGACAGCGGCTTTGTGCAAGAGGCAGTGTTTCCTGCACATATAGTTTACTTGGCCGGCCCGTCCAGGTATATTAACACCCGCCCAAATATATCTGGCAACCCAGTTTAGCATAGTTTTATATTCCTATCCATCTAAGAGAACGACGCCATCCTCATTTGATTTACTAATGGCACTGATTGTGATCCAACCTCTCCTGTTTGATATAGACCTACGTATGCCATTGTTTTTGCCGCGGCCACAAATACACGGCCATTCTGCGAGAAACACAGAGAGGCCGTAGTCTCATATCCCCTGTAGACTGCTGATATCTGACTACCTCCCACTCCTCTCCCTCCTTCCTTCCTCTCCCACTGGACACCCTCTCATGTCTCTGCCTGTGGTGTCCCTTAGTCCACTGAGTCACAGTCCTGGCAATTTTTGGCTGAATCAAAATACATGCTCTGGTTTGTTTTTCCATTACCAGTTTAACCCTGAAAAGTTGAGCCAAGCAACGCAGAGATTGACTTCTCCAGAGTGGATCCCAAGAGTGGTGACATCTCACCCATTAGGACCCCCGTTACCCCCTCAAACAAGAGTGTGTTGCAATACACAGCTCATGTCCGTGCTGAAGACCAGAGAAAAATACGTTTTTAAATGTTGCTGTGTTCAGCTCCCAGCAATTATGTAGCTTCTTAGTTAATATCTGGTTTGAAATGTAGTTTTTCTCCAGTGTCCATGTTTGTACTTTCTGCTGTAATTTACTGTTTCATGTTCACTTTCAAGGTGAGGAAGAGTAATTACAGCCGCTCTCTTGCCCACAACTCAAGACAAGCACGCCATCAATAAAGATATCTAATGTAATGGAAATGCAAATCCCTGCTGTGCTGGGCTGACCTGCCGAGTCAAACCGAGTCAAGCAGAGCCAGTACATGTATATGGAAAAGCCCCTCTGGTCAGAGCTGCTGTAAAATCTGACCTCCATCATCCTTACAGCCATGGATAGCTAGCAAAGGGCCGCAGTTGTCAGATACTCAGGTGA
Organism: Diplodus sargus; assembly: GCA_903131615.1. Taxonomy (NCBI): domain Eukaryota; kingdom Metazoa; phylum Chordata; class Actinopteri; order Spariformes; family Sparidae; genus Diplodus; species Diplodus sargus. Next base: position 540,253 of record CAEMYA010000076.1, on the reverse strand, counting down.
TAGGCTGGCCACTATAGTTTTGGAGCTACCTATAGATTCTGGCCATATTTTTCAAGTACACCTTTTTCCCAGTTTCTGCTATCCGTTATCTCCTTGGATACAGTGTATACTGCTCAGAATGTAGTCAGTGACAGGCCCAGAGGGACTGTACAAATCCATGTCATGTAAAACAGTCCACAGTAGTGTGCACAAAAAAGCACCTTAAGGAGCAAGTGAGCACTCTTTCCAGTGCTGTCACAGGTCTGAGTGTAGACTGTCTCGGTCTGCAGGTTGCTCCTTGAACTGTTCTGTTTGGTACTGCAGTCAGATGTTCCATGGGGACTTTAATGGCATGGCGTAGACCTTGAATGCTGCTTACTTTCTTACCTACTCTGCAGATATTAAAACACTGATGTGAGCTTTTTTTTGCATGCATACTGATTCTCTCCTTCTTACTCTTTTTTCGTAACTGTCATGATGTCAGCACATAGACCAGATCATGAGTTCTCATGGGAAGCAGATAATGCAGGCAGTGACCCTCATCCTGGAAGCAGAGCACAGTATAGAGGTCAAGGAACAGGTGAGCTCGCTCTCTGCTTATGTTTACAAATGATTGTCATACAGAATTCATCCTCCAGCTACATGAAAAGCCTGCACTGCAGAGTAGTAGACATTTTGCAGGTGTGATGATAAGCTGACCACTTGGGGTCAGTCTGTTGAGCTAGAAGAAGAATTTGTTGGCAATTTGTTTTGTTTTTCTTCTTCTGGTGTATCCCAGAAACAAAATGATAGCAGCAGTGATGTAACACACTTGTCTTATCTGTCAGACACTGTGCATCCTAGCCAACATCGCAGATGGCAACACAGCCAAGGAACTCATTATGACCAATGACGACATGCTCCAGAAAATCAAATACTACATGGTACTCTCACCCTTGTTCTTATTTATTAGATCACGCTATTTGTTGTGTTTTTTTTAGTAGTTAAACATCACCTTTTGTTTTATTTTTCCTAACTCTGTCTGACACTTGCTGTTCCCACAGGGGCATTCGAATGTGAAACTGCAGCTCGCTGCCACCTTCTGTATCTCAAACCTTATCTGGAATGAAGAAGACGGTAAGGGGCACACCACACAAGTGGGAGGAGGAATGTAGAAAAGGGCTCAGAGGGAGGAGGAAGAGGCTGTGAGGAAAGCTGAAGTTTTGTCATGTCTGAGGAAATGTTGTAGGTCTGGTGTGTTCACATTACAGCATATTCACGTTAGCTATCCTTTTCTTGTGAACACGGTATCTCTGGCCTTGAGGGACTTTCTTCAAATCTGGCACAAGCAACCACATGGACTTGAGGATAACTGATTCAGTTTTGGTTGTCAAAGGTCACTTTGACGAATCAAAACACATTTTTGGTCATGACCCAAGAGTTAATTTGCCAGATAGGAAAATGTGTGACATGATGTGTTGCATAAAAACACTTTTTTTCACCATTGTTCAACACCATAACTCAGTAACAGAAGGGGAGATTCTGACCATATTTCACATTAGATATACACATCTGGTGCACTCTGAGAAATGTATCCACTGGAATAATATATGTCAGTATTGTGTGCTATTTCTCCAAAAACACACTTAATACCTTTTACTCAAAGGGGAATTGTTTATTTTTAAACCTGCACATTATATTTACATGACTTTAACAAAAGTATAAGAATCAGTCGAGTAAATTGCCTCAGCTGACAGGCTGGCTTGTCCAGGTGTTTGACAAAATCAGGGAAATGATTCCTATGGAGATTGCCTTTTTTGTTATATAATAATATCCTTTTTGTCACCACAAACACAAGTCTCATTCAAGGAGAAATATTGCTTTGACATCTCAGGAGAGCCGAGTTGGTACAGGAAGACGACAATGAAATTGTGAGTCAGAGTTGGAGAGGGGAGTATGCGTTTTATCCAGATGAACTGCCAGTAAGACTTTCTTCTCCGTCATGGCTGAATGTTGAACTGATTTTTTACAGTCTAGATTAGGCAACAAGATTGAGCGAGACTTCTTCATCAACAAGACTTGGATCTTATTTTACAAAATGTCTCCCTGTAATGTTGTCAGAAACTTAGAACCCCAACCTCCGCCTCAGCACTTTTAGAGGATGCAACTTTGACAGTTGTAGTTGCCACAAACACTTACATTGCAGCTGCATTGCGGCTGCCAGGTGATGCAATCGACTGGACCGATTTCATAACTTTTTAGTGAGTATGAATCATTTGCACACCAAAACATGTATATATAGTGTCCAGGTTTAAAAATACAGGAATTCCCCCTTTAATTGCTTCAGTCTTAAACGTATTATTGTACTGTTCTGTACATTCAGAAACACAAGAGCTTTTTGTTTGTCTTTTGGTCAAAGTGGTGGTCAACAGTGTTTGACTGCGTCCACAGGTCAGCACTGCTCAGGTCAAAGTTCAACAAATGTGAGCTTTTGGACCCCCACTCGACTCAACGCACAATTGAAATCCACACAGAGCTGGCACAAAAACACCATAAACACAATGACGGTGAAGGCGTTCACAAAAAAGCTGTTTGTCCACAGTAATGTGTGAATACTTCAGTGACAATGGTTGAGATACTGTTTCTCAACCATTTGTACTCATAGTTCTCAAAAGATGGTGAGACCTCTGTTCCGGATGATGATGAGATACAGTGTATGTTTTAGGGGCAAACTGAACTCAAACCTACTACAAACCTCTAACCTTTTTGCATTCCCATCATTTAGGACAACGTTTAAATGGGATTTAAGATGTTGGCAGATTCTAGGAAATGTTGGAATGAATGAATTTTCTCATCTGCTTTCATATGTGTTCTCAGGTTCTCAGGAGCGTCAGGACAAGTTGAGGGAGATGGGCTTCGTGGACATCCTGCACAAACTCACCCAGGCCTCTGACCCCAACCTCAGTGACAGGTGGGTCAGAAAAGTGAATCATAAAACACATCAAACATTAAATACATGTTTTTAATTGTTGAGCAGGTGGACTGATTGTGTGTGTCTGTCAGGGCGAAGACGGCGATGCAGCAGTACCTAGCATGACTACAGAGGAGAGAGACGCCCTACTGCCAGCCTAACTAACAATCGCCAGGAGGATGCCTGCCATTGGTCCTTTCGTTTCTCGTTTTGTTTATTGTCGAGGCTTGTTTTGTTGCACAAAGACACCTTTTTTGGACCTGTGGCTGGCCTCCCTTCACCTCCTACCCACCACCCAAAACTACCACCTCAGCCAAGCCTCAACAATTTTGTTCACTCCAAACCTCATCTTGGAGACTCTGAGACCGTAGTTGTTGGCAAATCAATGAAGAGATTTTTTTTTCCTTTGGGACTTTGTGATTTGAGATTTGTGATTTTTTTTTTTTTTTTTTTTTTCTTTTGGAGTGCAGCAGCCTGAAACCAGCACCACCTTGGTGCTTTTGGACTCCCAGTGGTGGAGATTCTGGTCTCAGAGCACCGGACTGCGAGGTTTGATACAAGATCAGGGCTGTTGGACAGCAAAGCTTCCCAGTTTTATTTTTAACATTTTTAAATAATATTACTCTTAATATTAATGTTTCCTTTAAAGGCGTCACAAGCAAGGACACATTTGGAAAAACACAGACTGCCTATTTTGAAATGGGTGTTTTCTTTTTTGTGGATACATACCTCGTAAATATATAAATATATATAAATATATACATAAATATATATTTTTGGATTTTTATTTTTCCCTGACCCTCTTTGTTTTCGTTCATTCTCTCTGAACCATGATTCTTGGCACAGTAGGGTGAATCCACTGCAGTCTGATTCAGTATGTATATGACGGTGAACATGGTCTATACAGGAGAATAAGGAAAAGAAATGTATTTTCCCCCTGTGTTTTTTTTCTCCCCTCACTGTTGTGGTTCTGCGTGCACTGGAGCCTGTCACTTCTGTCCAATATCCTTATGATCCCAATGGGAAATGTAGTTCCAGAGTGCTTACTCTGACCTGCCCCGTTACTAATTAACAGGCATGAGTACACAGAACACCAGAGATGGGAGGATGCATGTATCCTCACACCTCTATTGAATAAGATTTAATATCTGTTGCTGTTTTTGGCAGCCCCCTCCTTCTGTGTGTGTGTTTGTCAAAAGGGATAAATGAAAGCTCCTGGCTTTGTTTTTACTATGATGTGTTCTGAAAAGCGAGCAAGGGTAGAGTAGATGTAAGGAGTGAGGAATAAGGAAGAACAACTTGAGACTGGCCCCTGGAGGGTAGGGCACAAAAAGTGAACCCACAGCAGCAGAATCAAGTGCTACATTGTGTTTGATCCCTCTATCATATAATTTCTTCTCCCATCAGGATATTTCTAGAGTGTTGTTCCCTGACATTTCAAACCTTATGGAAACTCTGATAGAATGAATGTTACCATTGGAAAATATATGCAGACCTGAAGAAGGATTTCCTCTGTGTTGTGTCTTCTTTATTCTTTGTTACAATTATGTTTCACCTTAAATACTAGTTTACATAAAGCGGACTATGGGGTTTTCTCACGTGTCCAGTCAAAGCACTCAGATTTATCAAAGGAGAAAAATCCTAAATTACATTTTTTATGTGCTGGTGTTTATACCGAGGCTTCATGTTCCCTCATATTTCATCACAGGGTTTTTGCAACTAAGATATTAACTACGTACTTTGTCCAAAAAATAAATACACAGCCATGAGAACTTTTCAGACAACACTTACCATTGTTTTGAGGATAGTTCCCCATGCCCAGGACATTCCTTTAACAATCTGGATACAAAAGTAGATTACATCTAAAAATAAAATCAAACATAATATCGAGCTGGCATGGACTCAACCTGCGGACTCGGCATGATCTGACAGTATTCTACAAAGTTTCTTGTTATGTCACAGAATGGTTGGCTCATTCAGTCTTCAAGGGCCCCATAAATGTTCAGTGGGGTTAAGAGAGGGTGTAACTTGTCTCTGAAGAATCTCGTACTACTCTACTTCTCCTTGTTCTGAGTGGAGTCAATTTGGAGCAGATGTCCAACTCCAGAGTAGGCAAAACAGCTCCAGACCAGAATATTCTCACCACCATGTTTCACTGTCGGTTTGAAACACTGTGGTGTAGTTCTCTCTCCTGATCGTCTCCTCATATACACCCATGTGCTACTGCCATAAATCTCCAACTTGTATTCATTAGTTCATATAATCCAACAAATTCTGGTATTTCTTAGCCTACCTGAAGTGTTTGGAGTGTTGCATTGTTTATTTAAATTCTGTATCTGTGATGAAGTTGCTATTCTATCCTTCAGGGAACTAAGCTTGATGTATTGGTCTTCTGATGGTGTGATCACTTTGGGTTTGCCTGATCGTGCTTTGGATATGACAAATCAAGTTTCTGGAAAGCATTTTAGAGTTCCATGCACTGCTTGACACTGTCAATTACTGTCCACTTCCTCATATATTTTGATCATTTCCAGGTGTATATGACATTATTAGAGTTTTTAAAAGTGGTCTCAGATCCCACAGTATGTCTTTGCTTAATTTATACAATTTTAGCTAAAAAGTTCAATTACGGTTGGTCGTGTTTATTTATATTGCTATTTTTTATTTCTTGTATATTTTATAATACGGTAGATAATGCAGTTATGTACGTCTTGCAGTCACAAAAACACAAAGTCATTTTCAGCTGCTGGGTTACAAGTAATGGGTCAAAAGTAATTATTTGGTCCAGGAGTAGCAAGGAGCAACATTTTTCATCCAGATGGTTAGAGACATAACAAAAAACTTCAGAGCGGCAGCACGTGTTATTTGACCCTCTCTGTTTTCAGAGAACATACCTTACCTCTGTGACTCTGTAACATAAAGCTGGGGTTAATGCTTCCCTAGAGTAGCAACAAAACAGACAGAGATTGTACAAAACAACACTTCTTTATTGTTGTACAGTATGTAATCCTGGTAAAGTTTTTTTTATGTAACAGCAGTTGTTAATAAATCATCTGAAACCCAACAGCCTCTAATTGGGCAAGGTCAGTCTACTCCCATCAGCCCTCTGACCTCTACAACTCAAAAGCAGGCACATTCCTCATGCAAAAAAAGCTGTGACATGCATTTTTATTAAAAACCCTTTTGTGGTCCCATGACCCCACCCCCCCACCCCGGAGTAACCCACAGAACCAGAACTCCACAGTGAATTCTGCTCAGTGAATCTATGTCAGTGTGTAAAGAGTCCAGGTCCCTCCCCTGCTCCCGTTACAGAAAATAGAGACCAGAAATCTGACTGTCTATATTACAAGTAACGTGGTGCACAAAGCACCTCACCAAAGCAAATAAATGTACAGACGTCCTGAGACCTCCATAGTGATGCAGCCTGCTGTACTGTTAGTGTCAGGCTGTTGTCTCGTTCCAGCATAAAGCTCAGTGGTTGGCAAAGAGGTTGTACATGAAGAAACTTGTGTGTTCATGATATGTTTCATGTGTGTGCTACATAAGAATTGGGAAGGTCACACTCGGGCTGGAGTGCATCCAGTTATGTTTTTGAATGGTAAACCTTCCTCCTCAGCCTGTTTCTCTTCCAGCTCTCAGTCACACAATATATTTCCTCATTGCTTTCGTCAACAAAAATAAATAAATACACACCCTAAATAAATACATAAATTACATTTTCGGTAAAGGTGCGAGTGTTCTCTGTAGGTGACATTGATGGCTTTCTATGTTAATTTTGATCCAAATGCTTGCCTGTCATGAACAGGTGAAGGACTTTAGGGAGGTCCATGTCTTTATATGGAGAAGGCACGAATGGCTGGATGGCTAAAGCTCAGGAGTGATGTGGGAGTCTGCTCTACAATCTGATAGGCTGGTTGTAAACAGTCATGATGGTGGTTAACAGTTATATATGGGTGTGCTTTATGAAATATGCATTTCCCCAACTTTTCCCATTTTGTCTATAACCCAACTGCTAGCTCAGACGTTCCAGATGGTTCACTCTCAAATAGAAGCATTTCTGCCCCATTACATGTTCATCTACTGACTAGACTGTGTTCTTCAAACTTATGTGGACTTATGGAATATGTGTTTCTGTTAGAATTTGAACCAATTCGAATAACTATGTTTTTTGCAAATACGAGAGATGAGTATGTATATGACTCGGAAGAGATGGTTCCATGTCAGCTGAGTGTTTACCTCCACCAGCCCAGAGGCAGATGATCGCATATCTTTACAAATAATCCCACTGATGACGCAAACTGGCTTTCCAGGTGAGGTGACCTGATGTGACTGAGACTGACTGAAGTGTGTACATTCCCAGTCCCAGTGTGGTGGCTTCAATTATCTCTCTTGGTAAAGACGTTTCCCACTGAGATATGTGTGTTTGTACCTGCCCTTTGAGGAGACATCCATACTGAGTTTAAAAAGCAATATTGTACGCACAGTTAGCAGGAAAGAGCTAAATTAGGTTTCAGAGATAAATGGAACCAGTTAAATAGCTGTGCTCTGGTTCTGTGTGTCCCAGTCGCTGCAGGGGTCAACTGATGCTACTGAAGTGTTGAAACTGTAAGACAAATTGTGCTGCTCTAGTTCTGGTTGATTCGTGTGAAGTACTCCTTCACACTGATTTGCTGACATCTGGCATTGCGTCTCAGCCTCCCAGGTGTGTTTCTGATTACCTGTCTTTCCTTCTAGCATTTTCTGCCTGACATATCACTTCCTGTGTGATAAGAACCAGCTGTCTGTTTCCTGTTCCATCATCCGGTCATCACTTTCCCTGATCTGATCTTGTGATAACACTTTTACATCTCTTTCATTCTCTGCCACTCTTATGGAGCTCCTGCTCAGTTTAAACACGTTCATAACGCTGGCTCCTCCTCATCAATGAAGCTGATGTGCTCTGTGGAGGTATTGGCCTCCTCTGCCTGTTGTCCCCACTCCTGCATCTCCAGCTCCTGAGGTTGAGTGACGGGTCTGGCCTCCTTGTGGTGCAGCTGTGACCGACACCAAGGTGGAGTCTGGGTATCTCCCTGCCCTCTCCTTGCACTAGCAAAGTCCAGAGACAAGGGCAGGGAGTGGGTGGATGGATGGAGGGGGACAGTAGGGGATACAAGAGGGATAGAGGGGAAAGGCCTCAGCCGAAGGTCTCCAGGGGAGGATGTGAGCGATGGGGGAGCAGAGCAGTGGGAGGATGGTGGAGGAGGGGTGTCCTGTGAGGGAGGCGGCGGGAGCAGGCCTCTGTTGGCACAGCTGCCAGGTCGGGAAAGGTGGGGGCCTTGGCAGGGAGAAAGGGATGGTGAGGAGGAGAGAGACATGGAGAAGGAGAGAGAAGGGGAAGGGGTGTGAGAGGCCATGGGAGGCTGCTCCTGCAGCAAGGGCAAGAATACCCCATTACTGGAGGAAGCGTGGCGGCTTTGGGGGACTGGGGATCCCTCAGGAAGTTGGTCCTCAGGTGAAGGGAGGTTGGGATGGGTGTGGCCCCCTGGGGGTTTTGGCGGGTTCTGTGGTGATGCTGAAGAGGATGGATTAGGCCTTTTTGGTGAATGAGGAGTTGGGAGAAGGCATCCTGGCAAATCCACACCTTCTGTGTCTCCACTGTCCAACAGGGAATGGTTATCAGGTCTCTGGAGGGAACACGATGGGGCCGAGGGTGGCAACATGACACAGGCGCTTGTTGATAGCTGGCTGGCACTGCAAGGGGGTGGGGTTAAATTTGGCATCATGGTCATCAGGATTGGTGGCGAGGCTGTTTGGAGGAGGGGCTTAAGCAGGCGTGTCATTTCCTGCAGCTCCTGACTGAGCTTGGACACTTGTTTAGAGAGACTGTTCATCTGCATGGTGAAGAGACGGACAATGTTAACACCCACACACACACACACATACACACAAACAACATGAAGGTCAAACCCTTCAAAACCTTTATCAAGTTTCTTATCGCTCTGAGGGACAATAAGCAGGGGTGCTTACAGAAATATCTGACAAAGTAAATACCAGTACTGTAATCTCATACACACTCAGCATCCATTATGTCAACAGAAAAACAAACAATTATTTAGACTTCATAGTGCATTCTACATGCTCAGACAGAATGATGGAAATACATAGCCGCATCTGGATCTGTATCAGTGACAAAACAAATAGTGATGATAGACTGTGTGGCTGATTGGCAGATTCCGCTCTGATCCAGAGGAAGGAGAGCTGAGAGTTTACTTTTCACTTGTTGGGATAAAAACATTTATTTATCTTCATCCCATTTATCAACCTGCCTGCATCAACAATCAGTGGAGTTGACCTCCATAGACTGGTGTTCATGTCCTGTAATGTTGACTGCCAACTGTAGCTGGAGGGGAAAAGTGCTTTCACTCACACACCCTCTGTGAGTGCTCTTGCTTGCTAGCCTACAGCTAATGTGCTGTTAATGAATCTGGCTGATTAGAAAATAAATAAATAAACCCCAGAGTCAAACTGGCTTTACTGGTGGTGAACACACCATTAAACAACCATGCTGAAATCTGAAATGACTCAGGCACAAATATGTATGGACGAGGTAATGACTTTAAGTTTTGTCAACGTCGCGTTCAGTCTTGTTTGCTGACTTCCCTCCTCACTCTCTGACTCTCTCCTGGAAGTTACAGTGGCAGGCAACAACATGAAACACACCGTTACCTAAAATAAACTTTTTCTCTAGGTTTGGACATTGTTTGAAACATATGTGATAATGTAAGTACACGACTAAGCAAAATAAATAACAAAGATCTAGTTGTTTCTCAGCAAATCTGTGCAGTTTTCTTTAACAGTTGATTTCAGTAAATGTGAGCGAAAATGTAACACATATGCAAGATGGCATTAAAAATCCTAATTCAAGTAAATTAAATAAGCAAGAGTTTGGATATCGATAGCAGAAAAATGGTTGGGTTTATTATAAACAAAACTATAAACATGTTTTGAGCTCATCTAAATATTTTAAGTACGGTATTACCTTTGGAGAAAGAAACAGCTCCTTTGTGGATAATTGTGAAACAGGCATAATGATTATGTTTGAACAACGTCAGCACTCACCTCATCACTTAATTTAGACACACTCTGCTTGATCTCAGAGTGCTCCCGAATCCCTACACACAACAGAAACACATATGCATAAACATTAGTTTAACAGAGGCAAAACTCATACTTTTAGATAAAACTGTACATATTTGTGTGTAGCTTAAACTTAACATTAATCAACAATTAGACTTGTGTATGTGTGTAGGTGTGTGTGTGTGTGTGTGTGTGTGTGTGTGTGTGTGTGAGTATTACCTGGGTATGGGGAGGGGGGTGCTGCCGGTGACAGGCTAGGGCTGAACTCAAATTTCTGTGATGAGTTGGAATTGCTCTCTGTTTCAATGCCGTCCACGAATCTATGCAGAAAAGAGGGATTATAAGTAAGAAAAAGCACACGGCAGAGGAATGTAAATGAGACTGGGGACTGAAAGAGCACTAATTACTGTATCTCTGTTGGTTGGTTGTAGCATTTTTATTCAAATATAAAAAGCGCTCTCTCAGCAGCTTGTGTTCACACACCATTGCACCACTGTGCAGTCGACATGCTGTAATTAATCTCTGTGCACACATGGGCATGGTTACTCTCCATGTGCACACATCATCTTACAGTGTGAGAACCTATTCACCCTCCAACAGCAGCCACGCTCCATGTCAGCCACCAGCACTATAATCTGCTGGTTACCATGGCAGCCACACACCTATGCTGCAGGCAGCGTATGTGCAGTTGCTCCTCTGGCTGTGAGGCTGTGTGTGTGTGTGTGTGTGTGTGTGTGTGTGTGTGTGTGTGTGTGTGTGTGATCTAGTTGATTTAATCCTTTTGATTATTTGTCACACTGGGTTACTTCTTTTCCAGTGATCAGTGTGTGTGTGCAATGTTTATCACTCACAATGTTGGGACATCAATCAGCTACACAGTGACATTGTGGGGACCTGCTTACGTCCCCATAAGGTAAATCATAACATTTTCGGATGAAGACCTGTTACGGTTCGGGTAAAGTTGAGGGTTTGGCAGGTGGTGATTATGGTTAGGTCTCCAGTAAATGAATGCAGGTCTGTGTAATGTCCTCAACACTGACTGAAACAGTTCTCACCTCGGGCTGAGTTCAGGCGGCGCGCTGCTGAAGCTGACCACCGGTATCTGCAGGGTGGTGGGGCGGGAATGCTCAGAGGGAGCGCGGAAAGGTCTGGGTGGCAGGAGAGGGGAGCGCAAGGGCGAGTTGAGCCCCCTGCTGAGACGCAGCGGGGAGCGGGGAGCACAGGACACAGAGCTCTGCTCCTCGTCACCCTCCTCATCCTCACGGATCGATGGCAGCTTCTTCACCAAGCCCCCGTTACTTTCCCAGTCCACCTGAGAGACGGAGAGTTTGAATGTAGTCACACTGAAATGACACCTGTTGTTACTCACAGCAACAGTTGCATCAGACTCATGGTGTTGGGAAACTTGCAGTGACATGGTTGTACCAGTGGGTGGCAGGAAAACACAAGAGCTGGTACTGTTCCACTAGGCACTGGATGTCTGATGTGCTGAACACAGTGCTCACACCACTCCACCTGAACACTCCATCTTCTAACAGAGTATTAATGGGGAACAAAGTGAGCGAGCCTCATCAGTTATCACATTCATTTTATATATTTTTTGAAGACGGTTGAGCACCTTTTATTTTATAGTTGAGGGGGTTGCAGATTTCCTCAAGAGAAAAAGGTGATGTCAGATTTTTTGATAAGTCGGTGTGACTTGCTTATCGCTCCAGTGGTTTCTCGGGCTGCAACTAATGTTCTTTTTGATAGTTGAATAAAAGTCGATTATTTTCATGATTCATTGATGAGCTTGGTCAACAAAATGTCAGAAAAAGAAAAAGGTTTATCAGTGGTTCCAAAAGCACCAAGGTGCCCTCAGATATCTTGTTTTGTCAAATTTTTACTTTCATTTTTTAACAAAAAAACCCCCCTAATTTACTATTACAAAAAACTGATGAGCTGATCACTAAAATAGTTGGTGATTAGTGGTTGACAACTAATTGATTGATGCTCATGTGGTTTCAAATCCTCATAAAAAAATAAGATAATTGAGATAATAATAAACATAATTGATCTCTCACTGGGGAAATTATCTTTTTAAAGAGAAAACTGTATACACCACATTGTACCCATAACTGTAATACAAATAGTGTGTAGTAATATACCATAAATGTATAAATACTTCAGTATCTCAATTCATGGCACTTTCCCCCTCATGTCATTATTGTTATTATTTGAGTGCTGCTGTACTGTTCAAACATTGATATTTCATGATTTATTTCCTAGGACTGAAACCTTTTTGTCTTCTGTTTCTCATGACTTATGGAGAAAACTGGGCAAAATGAAACAGGCACTCTTATGTAGATAAAGCATCTGCTCAAGTGCACCTCCAGTCCTGTGACAGAATACAACAATAGTAAGATATGTTTCACTTCTTGGGCTGCTGACATTACAATGAACTATAGTCATTAACTTAAGGACCTGACGAGTCGGAGATGTCGGGACGCTCATAGTAAGTAGTTCAATTCCAGTTATTTCTTATCTTGTTTTGAGTGAATATTGTGTTGCCTCCATATTTGCCAGAAAAGCAAAGAAGCCTGTCATGCTACATTTAATACAGACTGCTGCGTCTGACGTTTCCTCGTTACTTTTTCCCGTGCGTGTGCACACACACACACACACATACACACACACACACACACACACACAAACACAAAGTCCCCCGGCATTTACACTCGTCCCTGCTCCCCATCAGCTATGTCCCTGCTTATGAATTGAATAATTTAGGCTGACTGCAGTGTTGATGCTGGGCTGCTGAAACTTCCACAAATGACTGGCTTAGCAAAACAGGACTCTGTCTGAGCTAAAATACAACAACACAGGCTACAGCAAGAGCAGAAAAGATCACTTAAATTCATCAAATGAGATGTTTCTTTATGTTTGGTGTTCATGAGTGTGTCGGTGTGACGTGTCATTCTGCATATATATGGTGTCTAAAACATAACGATATTGAGTCTGACTTCACCTCCACCTTAAAACAAATTCATCACATCACCCTTAAAAACACTCCCTTCAGTGACAACAGTTTATCCTGCCTTTATCCTCAACTGGCTTCAAAATAATCACATGTGCCTAACATACAATGCGTGGTGCAGTGAGTAATGAATGTATTATATATCTCATCATGCAGACAAGCCAACGCCCCTATGTTTTTCACTTTCCCCCCGCTCTCTCCCACTCTGAGCCTCACTCCCTCTCCTCGCCCTTTAATCAACTCCCTCTCTTCCCCCCTAGTCCCTGCCTGCTCAGCATACTCTCATTTTTATCTTCCTCCCCCACTGCCCTCCTCTCAGCCGACCCCCCTCCCACGCTACCGTAATGTATTTTTAGCTCACTTGTTCTAATCTTAGCTCCCAGATCTGGAGGAAACCAAGGAGCCCTCTGCGATGCGGGGGCGTGATAAGTGTGCACTTGCCGTGTGTTGGCGTGAGACTTGTCTGTGTGTGAGCGTGTGGGTGTGCAGTTTGCATTTGCCTCATACAGACATCTGAGAGCAGGCACGTGCACAACTGGATATATGTAAGCTGTGCATGTGCTCTCAAGGACAAGAATGAACAAAGTGCTTTTTCTTATTTTAGTGCAGCAGTGTGTCTGGTGTGTAAAGTACATGCAGGTGCAATATGTTCCCCCGGTCACATCTGTGCTGCAGAGATTGAACAGCACAAGAACATGGGCCGCAATACATGCTGTAATTTCTCCCTCTTTCCATAGCACAGCTCAATGCACCCAGTGGACTGGTTGTTCTTGCACATTGCATTGTTTTGCCCAAGGCTCAGGGGTCATGACAGTCAGTCTGCAGCCTGTGAATCAGCAGGGACGGTCACTGAAAACACAACCATCACTTGATGGTGATCTTTTGTTCTTTTCCTTGCTTGGTAAACCACATATGGTAGTCCATCGTTTCAGTTTTCCCTCTTCCTGTAAGTAATGCTTTTTTGTATTTCTCATCAAGTATGCACTGGACAAAACATTACTGTGATACAAGCATGGTCATATCATCCTTCAACCCTTCAGACTGCCTCTTTCAGTGTTTACTAAAGAGGTACAAGATATGTGCATGATTTTTCCCGCTATTTTGCAGCAGTCTTTCTTTACATACATATGCATACACACTCTCCTGGGGTGTTGGTATCAATGGGGTTTTGCATACTTAAACACGACGGACATCTGCAACCCAGACTTAAGATATGGGCAGCAGCTCGTGTATCTTGAATCACGCATCCTCTGGGTACTGCTGCAGACACACGCTGATATGCGAACACATTTGCACATTTGCATCTCCCTCACACTCCGCAGTATGTGTGCTGTGCCTTGGAGAAACAAACGGCACTGCAGTGGAAAAGGAGGACTTGAGGAAGAGCAAAACAGAAAATGAGATGCCAGAGTTCCCCCCTCCTCCCCCGTCTCTCCTCCGCCTCCTCCTCCTCTTTCTTCTCCTCGGCTGGCTGGGCTATTTATATCGAGCAGGATCCAATCTTAGCAGCAGCTGCGGGCAACTCAGCCAGTCAGGGACAGCCCGTGCTTCCCCCCTGCACTATTTTTAGCAGCAGGACAGCTTCAAACGGCAGCACTGAGCTATTCTTGTCCCTGTGTTTTGCTCCCTCTGCTGCTGCTGCACCAGCCAAAGGCATAGGATGTGTTTGTGTTTGATGGCGGTAGTTAAGAAAAAGCACTTCAAGGCTAGGCTTGTGCAGTCGTGATGTGTGCACAGATCTGTGTGAATTCTAAAGAAGTTGTGGAGAGGTCATGCATACCTTTTGTCCATGAGAGCTCTCTTAATGTGAATGTCTTCTCAGGCTATACATTAGCACCATATAACACTTCATTTACAATTTGCACTTTCACGGCTGCACGTGGAGTGATGTGACTGATCTGAAGGGTTGTATATGGCTGCAAATGGCTTCCTCCGTAACATTAAATAAAGGTAAGTTGGTGGCATTAGGACTGTCTGTAGATGGTGTGTAAAGGCATATAGGCCCAGCACATATCATACAGTTATGGCAGTGTAATGCTGCCTCAATAGCTAAAAAATATTGGCAACATTTTGTTGCAGAACTTTACTCTTTTAATGAAATTCTTTTCATATTGTAACAATACATTTATTATGTTATCATGACATATTTTCTTCCTGTTCCTGGTTCAAGTGTTATTTGATGGTTTGGGACACAGCCGATTGAAGTACCATCCATCCATTACTGTGTCTGTACTGCTTATCCTGCACATTGTGGCAGGAGCCTGTCCCAGGGTGACAGCTGGACACACTCTGGGCAAAGACTAGAAACAAATGTTACTGGGGTTTGTAAGCGTGTGTTTTAACCATGGTAAAACTATATTTAAAACTGTACGAGTAGAAAAGAAACAACCCAAGCCGTGTGCTGTCTCCGGTCCAGGCAGAGGTGGAGGGGTGATGGGGCTGATACCAGGTACTGAAGAATTCATTCAGTTGGCTACATCATTGAAATACAGCCACGTAAGGTATAATATGTGGTCAGGACTGAGGTTTGGATGCTGGATGGAAGGTAGATTCCTGTTAAATACTTCAACACCTGCAGTCCATTGTGCCAACACAGCAAACACAGGCCAAGGGCATGCTGATTACTCAAGAGCACCCAAACCAAATAAAAGCAACCCACAGCCATAATACATAAAATCATCCCACCACATGTCCAGATCATGTTGGATGGTTATTAATTGTGTAATGTTATCTCTCTAGGCTAGAGCTTCACTCCAGGTACTGCAGAGGCCCTCACATATACACCATCTGTAAGTTAATTGCTATTCCAGCAAACCAGTTGATCAGGTTACAATGAGAAATGCTTTATTTGAGCTGTGTTGATTTTGTGAAATACGGATAAGGTTTTGTGACATAACAAGCAAAGCCATTTGTTGTCCTTACAAGATCCAGTAATTATCCAGTAATAACAAGAACATCTGCTATCAACAGCAATTTGTCTTTACCATTTAAAAATGATCTTACATTTTTGCCTCTGCTTCCGAATTTTCACATTCTGACACAACGTCTAAGAAAATCTAAGAACCCCATTATCCACTGCCACAAGGGGTCAGTTTTTTCATTTCAATTCTATGAAAAAACTTTGCTATTCCCTTCAGGAGCAATTTAATATAAGACAATAAAGAAAACACCAACAATTCATTCACAGCACTCCTGTCCTTCAAGGCTCTACCTGACTGTATGTACTCACATCAGCGCCGTGGCCTTCTCGCAGATTGTAGGTGAGGTCGTGTTGTATCTCGCTGATGAACTTCTGGGCGTACTCGGGGTAGAGTCGGAGGACCTCGCGGAGGCCCTTGAGGCTGATATACTGCAGGTCACAATAGGTCAGGGCTTTGACGTTAGCGTTGGTCTTGATCACCTGCTCCTTGGTCAGGGAGTCTGAACCAATCAGATCTCCTTTACCTGGGGAGGTGCACCGACATAGAGACAGGTGTAAGATGTATATCACACTAATGCAAGAAAGACACATTTACGCCTTTGAAGCAGTAATTCAGCATGAGTTTATTTTAACAGTCTCCACCTGAGGGAATCAGGGAAGTTGGTTAAATAAATGAACCCCGCTGAGCTGCAGATCATCAAAGACAGAGGATGAAAGGGATGGACCTGCAAATGACTTCCACAAAGACAGCTGGGAGAAAGTGTTCCGGCTGTGTAATCCATCATTCAACCTGACAAAGGTGAACCTAGCAAACACTAACACAGATGTCTTGACAACTGAAAATGACATTGACGGGATCACATATCAATACTATCAAAGTGGCAGTCAAAATGCAATCACTGAAAGCAGTTGAAGTGGTCAGGTGGATCCACTGAAGTAAAGTAAGCAGAGTGAAGTTTAGATATAACTTAAAGTAACAGTGCTTCAACTTTAAGCTCAGACAGGGTCTGAAAATGATCCAGCTTAATAAACGGAGCAGGACGTTTGAGCTGGAGTTGAATCACTGACAATCAAATAAAAAGTGCAAGCAGCTGAACTCTCCGTCGAAGGGGAAGATTTGTTTGAAATGCCAGTGGATATATGGAGGTGTTGCTCTAATCTACAAATCTATTTTCAGTCTAATCTCCAACCAGGATGTTAAGTTTACTTCATTTGAGGCTCTGGTTTTAAAACCATCTTCATCAAGTAGTATCAGCCTTGTCCAGGGAACAGGCTTTCACCTGGTGGTGACCTACAGACCTCCAGGGCCTCACTCCCAGTTCCTAGAGGAATTCGCTGAATTCCTTGCAGATCTTGTGACTCGTTCATTAAGATCTTAATTATTGTGGATTTCAGAATCCACTTAAATAAGCCTTCTGACCCTCTAATGAAGCTTTTTTGGGACTTCATGATATTTCTGGCGTTATTCAGCTTTATCATGAACCTTGTCATTCCAGTGGTAAAACTCTGGACTTGATTCTTTCCCATGGATTAGATGTGTCAGCCCTGAATGTTGCTTCTGTCTCTTCTGCCGTGTCAGACCACTTTCTTATGACACTTGAAGCATTATTAGCCTGTCCATGTGCAGGTGACACAAATGTTTTTACTCCTCGTTATATCAACCCGGCCTTCACAGCGACACTCAGTAAAAAATTGCCTGGGGTCTTGGTGCCGTTTGCAACTGTGACTGTGGAAAAACTCACTAATGAAGTGAACTCAGTACATGTTTCTCTCCTTGATTCTGTGGCACCGGTCTCTGCCAAGACAAGACGACCAAAGAAATCTACTTCCTGGTTTACCAATGAAAACCTGAGAACTCAAGCAGGCCTGCAGGAAAATGAAATGAGCATGGTGTAAATCAAAATTGGATGTTTTTTTTTTATCTTGCATGATTGTCAGGCTAATGTTCAGTTTAATCCTGGAGATGTCACCAGACTCATCTTTGTTGAAGTCAAAAGACTACAAATTTGACCAAGTAGGTTAGGGAGAGTCTAACAGAGAAACACTGTCAAGTTCCTTTAATGGATAGAACGACTTCTTTCACCATGTTAATGACTAAAAAGAAAGGATATCTTAGCCTCTGCTTCTTTGGTTATTCCTTCTTTTGACTGGTCTCTCATGAGTCATCCAACCTTTTAAGTGCAATACTAAACCTCTTGAATATACTTCATTAATACACGATAAAAATGGAAATCACTCCTGACACAACAATTTGAACTCCTCTTACTCTTTTTAATGTGATATTGCAGTGAGAACCATTTTTTTCTGGCTTTCCTTCAGCAACTCTCCTCCAAGTCTTCATCCGTGAGTATAGAAAAAAATCCTGTTGGACAACATCCACTATTTCAATAAAGGTAATCCTGTTTGAGAGGATTATTTTTGAAGGCCCTGATGAGGGGGCGAGTTTTGTTAGTAAATGTAATGCAGAACAGCCGTCAGTTGGCATTCCGCAGAACAAATAAACCATTGGGAGAGACAAAGCTAGTGTGTGGAAGATAATAAATCCCTGCTTAGAGTATTCACCATCACCCTTTATTGTTCAACAGAGCCACCATGACATCACCGACAGGCTTCTGAGGATCCAGAGGAAAGATCAAAGTGGGGAGCTGAAGCAAGCCTCATTAGTTAAACAAGCCGACCTAGCTGGAAACTACCATGCTAGCTAAGGCTAACAAAATGTGTTTACACATAAAGTTCAGCAAATATGCTTATGAGTTTGATTGTGGGTTTATTTGCCCCAAACAGCCAGAATACCTTACTGTACATTAACTGCAAGATAGCAAGCACACAGATACCGAGGGAGTTTGTGTAGTGCCCAGCACCTCTGCAGCTCGTCGGTAAAGGCAGTTCGAGAGGGGAGAGTTAAGATGAATCTACTTGGACTTTATTGATCAAACAGCCGAAGATATGTCAGGAAACAGGGTGGGGGGGAGTGACACGCAGCAAATGGTCCCCAGGCCAGGACTCGAACCCAGGGCCGCTGCAGCGAGGACAAAGCCTCTCTACATGGGACGCCTGCTCTACCCACTGAGCTAAATGGCACCCCTAAAGTAGGGTATTTTAACATGGGCTCTTACAGAGATAGACTTGCTTTTGGAACCAGCCTTAAGTGGCCATTCCACGAACAGCACTTTTTGGTACTTTGGTACTTTGCTGCTTGGGGGCACATTAATTTGTGAGGCTGATAGAAAAAGCCCCTCTGATATTAGGATAAAAGGCAAAAGGTCAAACAAAGACTGCTCTGAGGCTGCACAGCCACCTGGGCTGAGAACAGAACATCTCTCTATAAAAGCAAGGAACCTCTGTCTGTCTGTGTGTATGTGTATGTGTATGTGTATGTGTGTGTGTGTGTGTGTGTGTGTGTGTGTGAAATATCTCTGCGGATCAGGATCAGACTGACCTGAGAGTTTCAACATGGCTGCTGCTTGGTTCAAGGGTGTGCCATGCGGATTTGTTTGGATTACAATGATACCGTTAATGAATTATTTCATAAATGCTTTATACACTCTGGAGCATAGTCTAACGGAGCCCCCACAGTGACATGCGCATTAGAGCCAATCACTGCAGAGCTCAGGACTACGACACACATTAAGAAACAAGCGGATGTAGACTTGCGGCAGCGCGAGCTGGACCGGGAGTTAGCTGGCGGTTCGGCCCGTTCTGTTCTGTGCATCTAAACTGACTGTTGTGGATTATTGAGACTAAACGAGACCGGACCGGTCTGTTCGGGTCTGAGGAGATGCGGAGACGCGCGGACAACAAAGTGGAATCAGAATCTGTGGATGTTCGTGTGTAGCTAGCCGCTAGCTAACCTACATGGCCCATCTCCCGAGCTGACGGACCGGACGCACCGACCTGTCCAAAACCGGACTTGGGGTAAATAATGTCCGCCACGCTTTTTCGCGAACATTGCCGCCACGTTTGTTTTGTGTCTGGTGCAGCAGAAACGGTAAAAATGGGCTTTTGTCACGAAAGTGTTCAAGTAGCAAGTTTGGTTGTAGAGGAACAGGAAGTTGTGCGAGGGACGTCGGCGGATGATTGACAGGCAACGACGGTCGGTGTACAGACAGCGATATTGAGAATTGAGAGATTTGTGACATTTAGCGTGTTTGGAGTGTATAGTAGTGTGTTATGTAGTGTTTGGTGTCGTGTGTTTAGTGTGTAGTGGAGTCGGTTTTTTGTTAAATGAGTCAAAACAATGAGAAGTCAAAACAAGGATCAGGCAGTGCAGCTCTTCATTCAGCTGGAAGGAGCTCAGGCAGACCTGAGCATTGCCTGCATCTAAATGTAAATAGTTACACAGAACTTTGTACATTTCAAAAACTTCAAAAACACAAATTCAGCAAACAACTATTTATATTTGCATTATAAGTAATGCAATTGGTTCATTAAACTGTTTGTGGTTTTCACAGTAAAAAAAATCTAACTTTTTCCTACTCTGATTTTGTTATTTTGTGATTGTAGGTCCATAGTGTTAATATAATATGTCAAAATGAAAAAATAACTGTACAGTCAAACATGTGAGGTTGTGCTGAAAATAATGACACAAAAACAAAGCAAGGTAAATAGTTTTCAAGGTGAAATATAATGGTATAATCAAAAGTAGTCAAAAACAGGCAATTATATCCCTGACGTCCCACCTTCAAACACAACCTCATTTGGCCATCCATGAAAAAGCTACTCAACCTCCCACTTTTCTATAGGACAAGGCTACATGCTTCCTACGGGCAATGCACGAGTTTAGAAAAAGGAAGAAGAACAAGCAGAGAGGGGACAGAGACAATGTAAAGCAGGGGCGGGCTGGAACCTAAAATGTGTGATCTTGTGGAGGAGGACTGAAAAGAGGGAGGGTGAGAAGATGGAGGAAACAAGGGAAAGAAAGGTGACGCCCTTTGAAATTGAAGATGAATGAGTGTGGAGGCTGCTGCAGCCTGGCATGACTTGATTGAGGAAAAACGGCTGGGCGGAGTGAGAAAAGCGAGAAGAAAGGGTGGGCGACACAGGGTGAGCAGGAGCTTAGAGTAGGCCATGTGAGCGATAGCAGCTATTGGACACGGTCCTGTGCCCCTTCACTGAAACCTCCTCTACACCCTGCTGTCGATGCACTCGGCGCTGTCCAACCATCATCTGCAGCCTCATTTCTTAATCCCATCCCCCCATATGTGCCTCTACTTCTACTTAATTTGGCATGATGGGGTTTTCACATGTTCTGTCTGTCTCTCTTGCCTTTTCACATCACTCATACTTCTGCTCCTCTGCTTCTTTCTACTCCCACCGCCTACCACAGCTCAGCCTCAATTGTCTTTTGTCACAGAGATGATGGGTGGCAACAGAGTCAAGACTGTCAGCAGCGTCAGGAAAAGCTTTTGCCCGTAATCACCCGCAAAATGTTGAAGTGAGCAGGAGATGAATGCTTGAAAGTGACATTTAAGAGTGTCTATTTGTCTAGTCTGTGATGCATCTGTATGTGAGTGTCTGAGTATAGGTAAAAAAAAGAGGGCAGGGAAAAAAAGCTTTTGAGGGATTCTCATTTTATCGATGCCAGTGATTGAGCCTTTAGTATGCACTGCCAGTTTGTTTGTCTGTGGTATTTCTTTGTTCTTTGCTCCAGATGTGGACTTTTCAGCTTACATTTTATACATTGCTTGTCCTTTTTTGATATAAAAAAAGACTTGTTGGCAGGATTTTCACAGTGTGGCACCGCAGCTACTTTGAAAGCCTAATGAGAGCGGCATAATGAAGTCATACCTCATCAAACTGGCACCAAACTTGCTCCCTCATCCAGCCATGCTCACCAACATAGCAGCGGGTGTATTGAAATAAAAGGTAATTCTTTTTTTACATGTGTCACACACCATTCTTTTAGTTTAAAGTAATACATCCCTCCATACATCAGACTGATTAGTGTGAGTTTCAAGGTAAAGGTTAATTTAGGCTGATGTGAATGTTACGTAACCGATCCTGTTTTGCTGACATTTTCAGAGAATATGTTTTTGTTAGTTGATTGGTGGAGCAGGTGCTGGCATCATCAGTAGGCCCACCATGTTCCATTTGTCATGCATGGACCCACATGCTTTATACAGCCATTACAAGTGGACATAAACCCAGTGTGTAGGCTGCAGCTTTCTGATGTAGAAAAGAAAGATAGAATATATTGTTAGCTTAAATCAACATCATTTAGGCCCAAACCCAAGATAATCACAGCAACAACATGTACGAAGCAGTACTGGAAATTTGCTACCACCTACATACTTCCAGTAGCAAGATAACAAATTATCACTCATGCTTTAATTATCTCAACATGATTGACTTTATGCTTAATAACATGGGGCAAATGAACAATAATAGTACCATAGTTAACCAGTTCTTAATTGTTGTTGGTGATACTTCATTTCATTCATCAATGAACCAATGAATTTGCTGTTCCCTGGTTACTACCTCTGTGGAGGAGAGTTTAGCTTTGAAAATGGATTCAACTAGCTCCAAATAACTATGCTGGTAATTTGTGAGTGTGCGTGTGGCTGATTGTGTTCGTGTTTCAAAATGTCTTAACATCATACAATGTAAAATATGAGATGTTACATTTTACAATAAGTTACACAAAAGTGTACATAGTTATTGAGGATAGAGTAAGAAATGACCTGGAAACGACTTGGTAGTTCATAAATCCTTAATGAGTAATTCCTGAATAACAGTGATTTGAGGACTATATAGTAGATAATGATGAGTTACTAGAAAAAAAGACTGGTAGGTATTACATTAATGAATCATTAGGTAATATTTAGCTCAGAAATATCTTTAAGTTGACTTACTGACCTCTTCCTTCATGAGTTGTTCCTGATTAACTTTCAATCAACCACTGATTGAACTAGTGATTTACTAATTACTGAATTACCATTGTTTTTTGTGAACCTTCAAGTCAAAGGAGACATCATACTGAGTATTTACCAAAATAGACTTATTAAATATCAATTACTCAATTATAAGTTACTCTTCTTCATGGGTTTCCCCCATTAGTTCTTTAGTAAAAGAGAGAGAGGACTCTCACAAAAAATGTGGAACTAAGGAACCCAGAACTATGAAGACTATGAAGCCAAGTTCAGACAAAAGATTTGTGATGAGACGGGATGAAACTTGTAACTACTTGCAGTATGCTGGTCTGCAATGTTCTGCAAACCACACCAAAATGACCAGACGAGACGGTGTATCATCTCAAATGCAACGTCTCTCTGTACTTAACTTACCTGCTGGATTTTCAGGCTTTTTTTTTTATAGCTGCCTTTAATTTGCAGCAGCTTAAAACATGAATGAGCACAGTGATAGCAAGTTACTTGTTGCCGTTGTATTTGTAGGGATGATTAAATGGAGAAGAAAAGGTGTCTGTGTGTGTGTTGCGAAGCCAGTATGTGGAGAAAAAGCAGCGGAGAAATATATGGTTGAGTGAGAGAGAGCGATCAGCGCAGAGTGGCTGTAAATGCCGGTGGAGGAAAAGCAGTAGGCGATGATTATATTAATTACAAGAGTTACGTTCTAAAACCAGCCACCACCGCCTTGACAAACGGCGTCATCATCAGCTGACCTGAGTCAAGCTGCAACTGGTAACTTCAACTCTCATCTTACTTTTTGAAACATTTTCATAAACCGCAAATCTTTGGTCTGAACATGGCTTATATAGGTGATAACCCTTTAATTCTCACTTTATGGCAGATACATTGCCAAAAGGTTTCAGCATTATAGTTGTCACAAGCTCAGATGAAGTTTCAGAGTTTTACTGTTGGCTTTGGTCAGCAAAAACAGCTGTTACTTTGGTGAAATTTACAGAGATTTTACTTAATTTGCATATTTAATGACTTGCTGCAGGGGACTGGGGTTTGTATTGACTAAGCCCTCTGCTAATCTTGCATTACAGTGTTAAATTGTCTCATGTACTTTTATGTAAGGGCTGCTAGTGTAAACATTAAAATTGGCTTCATTGTATATACATGTTATTTACTGATCATTTTTAGTGGTTATAGTAAAAGTAATTAGTAATAGTTTTTGGCTTTACTGTCTATACTACTATACTAAAATCAGTAAGACAGTAAATATGTATAATCACCATAGGAGTCTTTTGATGTACACACACACACACACACACACACACACACACACACACACATGCAACAGTTTACATTATATTGACAGAAGAAGTAGTGGTTGGTACAGTTCATGTGCTGTATTCTATGAATGAATACATATTGAATATTAAGTCCAACTTGGCAGCTAGGGAGTACCTGGATGAAGAAGCAGAAGAGTGTTGGGGATTAAAGAAAATTCCTCAGAACAGCTGTGTTGGTAAATGAAGCTCTGGGTTTCTCAAGGATCACCAGGGACTATATTTGAGAGAAAATCAGGCCGTAATGGACTGTAGAATGTGAAGAGCTTCCTGGGCTCTGCAGGACTCTGCTCAATCCACCCTTCAGCATTAATAATCAAGGTGCTTTAATAATGTAAAATCTATTTATTATTAATACCAGCACAGCACCACACTCCATCTATTGATGTGTGTGTGTGTGTGTGTGTGTGTGTGTGTGTGTGTGTGTGTGTATGTGTTTCATGATCAAGATCAAATATGGGCCGGGGGCTTGGCATTTGAAGATAAATCCACTTCATTTCACATACACAAACACACATAAAACACACACACACATGAACGAACAGACAGAAATGCAGGCAAACAGGTATGGACCATTAATTCATTACATCGTGACATTTTGAGAAACTGATGCGTAGACATATACTACATCTGTCCTTGGTGCACACACACACACACACACACACACACACACACACACACACACACACACACACACACACACAACCCTCACCCGTCCTCCCTCATCTCTGTGTCTATCACTGCCTATTACACATTCACACAAATGCCTGAGAAAAGCTGCTTGCTGGATTAGTGTTGCAAAGGCTTTGAAGCACATCCAGAGGAAATTAGCTTTCAGCCTACTCAACAGCTAACTGAAGAAATCTTCCAAGTTGTTGTAACAGGTGCGGCATCATGTCTGACCAATTTCTCATTTGTTCGATTTTTTTCAGTGTCGTCTGTAACATTCACTGCTTAAGGTTTGTGTCTTACAACACAATTACAACACAAAAAAGTGTACCTTTGAAATGACACAGGGATTAGCTTCTGATGTTACCAGCCATTAAGAGAGAAGGAGTATATACTCAGTCTGGCCAGGTTCTTGTACAGCAGTTGGATATCATGGGAGCTCAGAATTTTTCTACATATTCATTAATTTATCCTCTTGACGAATTGTACTAAATGTGTGGTCACTTTAGGTCAAAATGATGACAAATGTGTATTTTGTCCAATACTGATTGTTAACAAATAATATTCATCATGTGTTTGGTGCTAATTAGCTGATAGCATGCTAACATACAAAACTAATTGGTGATCATGATAAACATTTTACTGCTGAATATCATTATGTTAAGATTGTCATTGTGAGCATGTTAGCATTATGATATTAGCATTACCTAAAAGTAATGCTGTGCAGAAAAACAGTCTCACAGGCCTCTGTGTATTTCATTATAGCACTGTATGACTGACTTCAAAACATGCCGGCTGCATTTCAGCTGCAGAATGCTGAGCAGCGCCCTCCGGCAGTTGTGCAGAGACTCAGCGACGCCCTGTAAGCTGCAATCAAGGAGATAAAGTCTCTCAAAGACGAAAAAATAAAGCTTTGAAGACGCAGATTAGTCAGCTGGAAAACAGGCAGGTGGAGGTGAGATTGAAAAAGATGAGTTTCTCCAAAGACCCTGGACATGCTGGCTCAGACTGTCAGAGCAGTGGAAAGGCAAATATGATGTTCTGGAAGAGAGCCTCACCTCCACAACCAACACACATCAGGTCCACTGCCTCAGATCATCACTTGACTTCACAATTACCACCTGTTGGATTGTAACAGCTTGTGTTGGAATGGAATTGTTTTGTCTATTGGATTTCCCTGACAAAAAACACAATAGCCAGCCATCCAAAAAACATCGACTTTGTTCAGGCTAAAGTACTCATTACAGCTGCAGGCTGCCTGCTAAGACAAAACAACGTTCGACTCTTCTTAAAAGACTGATTCAAACCTTTTCCAAGACAGCTCATTGTTATCCAGGACATATTGTTTTGAGCCTTGGTAGTTCAACTTGTTGCTGTTGTACAGATGTGCTTTACATGACAATATCAACTGTGATGAGAAGCTCTGAGCACAAGGCCTGCTTACTGGAAATCTTTTGGAAAACTTGGCAACTCTCAGTGCATACATCTTGAGATGAAAGCTTGGAGTTTCTTTTTGTCCACAGTAATATTTCTGTATATATATATTCTTACTGAATATAATATATTCCTTTTCTTAATTTTCTCTGATGAAGTACTAATTTCTGTAGGTGGCAAGCTTTCTCTCCGTTGTCTATGTATGGACCAGGGCCTAGGGGAAACCCTGGCACTATGTGAAAATGAAACTCCCCTCTGAAAAGCTCCCAAGCACCTACAGCAGCAAAGTATTTCTAATGTTTTTTGTTGTTGTTTTGTTTTTAAAACACATCTAGTTCACAAACAGACATGCTGGCAGTATAGAAGAGGGAGGACAGCCTACAGGACAGGAGCCAGCCTTCTGGAACCAATCAGCTGGTTACCCTGGATAACCTACATTCATTCACTCAATTAACCAAAAAGATACTCTCTCACACAGACACACACACAGACACACACACACACACACACACACACATACACACACACACACACACACACACACACACACAGGTAACACAGAGGGGGCAATAAGGCACAGAGGCAATTGAAGCGCATATAGTATACTTGTTTATACGACTTCTGGGGTCGTAACACTCTATTTTCTTTTTATGTTTCTGCACCAGAGATTTTCCCCAGAAGTTTTTTTGGTTGTCCCTACAATGTCTGTCCATATCTCAGGAATTTGGCACAAATGTCCACTTGGGCTCAAAGATGAACTAAGTAGCATTTGGTGTTCCAAAGTCAAAGGTCAAATTCACTGTGAAGTCATCATGATCTGCTTTAACACTTTTCTCACCATTTCAGCAAAGTGACTCAGTGAAGGAGAGATTGTGACCATATTTTACATTTGGTCAGATCCTGACTTGGTGACACTACTCTTGGGTGTCCACGTTGAAACTGTGCTGGTTGTAGAGATCTTCTGTGCTGCATATAAGCATATCTTACAATTTGTAGCATCTTCATGTTCACATGTGAACACATACAAGGAATTTGATGTTTTTTTTGTTTCTGTCAATCATCTTCAACACTAATAGACATATAGCAGAAGTGCCTAAGTTTATTGGTTTGATTGACTGATTGACTGATCTTCATCAGGTCATTGCTGTTGGGCCATGTGATGAAGCTCTCCATCAGTGCCTGTATGCCTAAAATAGTATCTCAGTGAAGACAGCAAGTTTCTCACTGGAAATTATTCTCTGGAATCAAACATCAATAGAGTGTGAAGTCTTCACTACAAAGGCTATAAAATATGAGTCTGGACACACGCGGATGTAAACTGTAACTTGATTCGGATTGCGGAAGCAATTCTAATTTTTCCTAAACGTTGACTCTTTAGCTGTTGTTAAAAATCACTGGGTAAAATGGACATCTTGACAAACACACACAAAGGCACAAAGTTGCTTCAGCAGATGTGTAGCTATTTCAGGAGTGGGTTAGACGTTGAACAGTGAATTTGAGCAGCAAAACAACTGTTTATTGACATGAAATTGAAATTTCGATCTATTTAATACTGTATGTGTGCTACAGACACCACTGTAGAAACTATAGCAGAGTTGAGATTACACTGGCTATCCCTGGGGTCTGCAGAATGTATATGATACCTGAGAAGAGAAAGCGCTAAAAGCATGCCGAGCTTCATCTCCTTATACTGTCTGCAGCACAGACAAGGAGCAGGAGTGGCCAGCTGCCTACTAACATCCTCACCCATCAGATGGTCTCTTTTTCAACATCTATGCTCTGCCATATGTGTGGTCTGATAGCAAGACTTCCTATATGTCTATTCACACTGGATTGAAGGATTACTGCGTATAGCTCACAGGCTCAACACTGTGGGAAGCCTCGACTCTGTGTGTGTGTCAAGCATGGTGATAACTCTTTCAAGCAGCAGAGCACAAACAACAGCTCTTTATCAGCTCTCCCTCAGACCTGTCTACCCTGTTGTTTGAGTCTCACGCACACACCTACACACACACACACACACACACACACACACACACACACACAGAGACACACACACACCTGTTCCTCTCCTTCCTCCTTTTTTCTTTCTCGCTCATCAACCTAATTTCCAATAAAATCCAGATCAAGTTGCTCTGCAGGTCTGATTGGATGAAACCAAACCAGGCACTGTAATCACTGAACTGAGAGTTTATCTTTCTTCCTTTTCCCTCCAAAGTCTGTTCTTCATTAACAGTATTTGATATCAAACAGACACATAATCGCCTGGTTCTTATCAGTGTTCTCGAAATTAACAGTTCTCACCTTCATTAGCTATGCTACACAGTGTCATGATCATGATCATTTAACATCCTCTCATTAAGTCTCAGTTTGACATCAAATATCAAAACCACAGGGGTACTGTTTGGTTTTCATTCCATTCTGTATCACAAGATTACACACAATTTTCTTCAAATGATAGACACATGATTTACACATATTCGAATTAGGGCCAGAAAATATTCCTAACTCCTTGTCTTATCTTCACTTAAAGTTCCCATTAAGAAGTTCAAGTGTTGTTATCATGATTGTCTTGCTCTGTATGTCACCTACAGTCTGGTATCAGGCCAAACAATGGCAAAAAATTTGCTATGTAGCATTTCTGATGCTATTCAAGAGTTTGTTACTTCCTAGAAAATAATAAAAAATGGTGATGACTCATGCTGCACTTGGGGTGTACAGTAAAATTCAGTCCAGAAGTTAATTTTTATGACACTACCATGGATGTATAAAAGAACTATAAGCTCACTATAGTAGAAAAGAACAGGATGGATGTTGGATTTTGGCTTTGATGAGTTGAAGGCATTATTTGTCTCTGTGGCTGAGAGGAAAACTTCTGTTTTTGTGAAGTTTCTTCCCAATAATTTCAAGATTTGAAGATGTAAAGATTTATAGCATCATCACATGATTTGCCTGGTCACAATATTTCAGTGTTCATGTTGTTCCCCTGTCGTCATCATATCACATACACATTATATTAGCTTCCTTTCATCGCTAGGGGGGAGGGGATCAGTCAGGTGGAGAAGGCTGCCAAACCAGAGACCACTGTGTCACTTTAACATTTGAAAGAGTGAGACTACTGGAGATTTTAGTGGCAAAAAAACCCTGCATAAAGCAAAACAAGACAAGAAACAAACCAGATATTGTCATGATGATATGTTGGGACATTTGCAGCCATGTTTGTGGTGACCAAACCAGGTAAGCCAAAACATGATCCCTAAGGAAGTGGTTTTTGTGCCTCGATCTAAACAGACCAGAAGCACAGGATTGCCCCGACATAAAACTGAACTTCAAGAAAACAATCTACACTGTCTTTGCCAGACAAACCTGACAACAGTGGTGTTGCCCTTTTTGAATCTATGAGGGTCAGTGCATCCTAACTTCCAAACATAGGTTTTTCTTTAGTTAAGATGGTTCTCCAGGAGTTAAATTCCTCTCCTGAGATAAGATTTCCCCTCCAGTTTACAGTTAGGAAGCATGCTTCTGTGATTAAAAAATGGCCTAAATGTAATTCTAACTCAGATAAGACAAGATTTTAGACTTAAGAATTTTCTGTAATGAGGCCCCAGCATGTCATTTTGCAATTCTGCAATCATAAACTCCAGTCTCACTCTTTCTAAAAGCGTTACATCAACAAGTTTTGTTGCTGATTCTTCATTATTTTGAAAAGTGATGTTATTCCTCGTAGTAATTTGGGAAACAAAATGGGAAATAACTTGGATATTGAAGGAAAAACATAGGTCGCAGCAGTTATCTCAGTTTTTTGATTGGCTAACATGACCCATGACAAAATGGATAAAAATATAGATATTGGCAAATAAATAGAAGAAGGAAGTGACTTGTCTATAAAACACATTGTCAACAAATGTACTCTACTATTCCAAAATATCTCTACAGTATTTCAATTTAATAAAATCTAAAGAATGATGCTAAAAGGTTTCCTCATGGGGAATTACAATTCACATGAGCATCAACATCTCTATCTGTAACCGTCATCCTGTTGCTCTGACTTACCCAATATGGCCAGCACAGTGTTGTCTTTGAGGACCTCCATTGACCCTGAGCATACAAAATAGATAGCCTGCAGGGCGTCCCCCTGCCGGATAAGGAACTCGCCCGGAGCACAGAAGGAGGTCTTGATAATGAGGGACAAGGAGCGCAGACAGCCCCTGCTGGCTGACTCAAACAGGGGCAGCTGGAGCAGCTCCTTGTTCAGGTGCATGGCGATATCGGCTCTCAGCTCATCTGGGAAGTCCTTCAGTAGCTGTGAATTGAGAGGGGGGTTTACACTTAACAGGTGTTGTTTCCTGAGACATGCAATGGCTGCTTCAGCTACACAGCAGGCCTCCACGCACCCGCTCACAAAACTAGCCATCTTTTCATTTAAAAATGGGGAGAAGGACGAAAGTTGAATTAACCTTGTTTTTTCATTCAGGTGTCACTTATGACATCATAAATTGGTGCATTGCACTGCAGTAACTGCTGGCATAATCCAGTATCACCAGTGATTAGATCCACATATGCTTTTCTTGCCCTAACAGTTGAATAATCATTTGGACTATAAAGAAACAAGAATACTCAGATGATAGCAAGGCTACTATGATTCAAGTTATTTATTGTGGAAGCAAAATTATTTATTCAGTCCAGTCATTCAAGACATGAGGAGTCCTGCCCTCCTCCTAACCTCACTGCCAGTGATATAAAACTTACCCAAAGTTCATACATGAGAAAAAGGAATTGTGTTAAAATATCATTTTGGTAAAAGTAAAAGTCAACCATATGAATAGTAATTAGTAAAAGGATCTGGTGTTAAATGTACTAAATGTATGACAAGTACAAATAATAGTACATTCAATCAGTATCAGTATCAGTATAAACAGTGCAATATTTACACACTCATGTCCTTTATTGTTACATGTGTTAAAGTTAACTCTCCCCTCACCTCACTAACGTCTATTCCATTGTTGACCGACCACGTTGTCTGGAAACACTCCAGCATGCGCTGCTCCATGGCCTTGGGCAGCCGGTGGACCCTGATGAAGTCCTTCAGGTCCTTGGTGCGGGTGTGGTACAGTGAGCGGCGCGAGTACATCCTCTGGATGATTGCCGTCACATTACCAAACACCACTGCATGCATCAGTGCTGGAGACAGAGGAAAGGTTGTGTGTTTTTAGGTTCATCTAGATTCAATTACAAAGTCATTTGATTGGCTTTTTATCTCGAACTGCCTTCAGGAAAATCCCATAATGCTTCTACAAAGCAGGGGGCCTTTACATTACGTGTTAATAAGCCCCAAGAAGTTAAAGAGCACGGGGCTTTAAAGGATTTAGCTGCTCTAAAACTACTGTAAAACACTGCCTCAGGTGGATTACTGCTTTTCACAAAACGGCAGTACCACACTACTGGCATAAAAAAAATCCCACTGTTGAATACATCATTAATTTCCAGTAGACAAAACGCCAATGGGACAACTAAATGATTATTCTAAAAATCAAAACAGCTCTATTCCCTGTATGAGCGGTGACTCTTGGTGTCGTGATAATATTTTCTAACATGTCTACAGTCATAGTCAGGATTGCTTTAAATGTGAACACCTTCCAGTAAGAACTATCTATTTTATAATGTACTTTACTGTGTGTGCTGCACGGTTTCTCTCCCTAAAAGTAATTCTTGCCCAAGTAGAAAAGCTGCTGAAACAGCGTTCAGACCACAGGACACTTACACAGTTCACCGACACTCAGACTAATGACATTATTTTAGGATGACTGCTCCTCTAGGCAGGGTGACCCCCCTAACATTTTGGTCTGCTGTAAAATGTATAAATACCTTTGAGTTACAGCTGAAGGGCACCCACTGCCTCGGGACTGCTCACCACTAGAGCTCTGAACTCAGTATGAGGATAACATTCGGATAGATTAATGAAGCTATAGTCTCCGCTTTTTACTCCTTCTCTGTTTTGCTTTGCTGGCCCTGCATTTATAGAAGACTTAAAAAACATGGCTGTAGGTGCAAGGTTATTATAAATCAGTGGAACAGAAGAAAACATCAACTATAAAACCCAAATTTAAAGAGGTTATCTTATGCTAAATTTCAGGTTCATACTTGTATTTGGGGGTCCTAGTAAAAAAAGTTTACCTACTTTCATTTGAATGCTCTGTTTCAGCTATTGAGTGAGATATCTGAGCCTCTGTTCAATCTTTGATGAGAGCTTCACATGGGCATTACTTAACAGGCAGGATAAAGCCAATCAGGGTCAGAGTAGAGAGGGTCATGCCGAGCAAGGTGGTGTTATCCAAAAACAACACAGCTACAGCTGGTAAGCATGGCTGTGGTACATCCAAATATATATTATAAAAATATACAAACATATATATTTAGATAACGCTTGTTACATAGTGACAGACATGATTTATGGAAGTAGAGGCTTGATCTCAAACCAGGGGCTTCAGGCAGTACAGTAACAGAGATTTCTGAGGGAGAGAGTAACTCCCTTTGGTGTGGACTTCAGGCTTTTTCACTTTTCAGACCCTTGACATGCACAAAAAAGGAAAGGCAAAAACCCCAAAAGCATAAAATAACCTCTTTAATTAATTGGTTTTCACTCAATATGTTACATTATGAAAACAACATAGGTTCACTTATTTCCTAAAACAGCTGCACACTGCTGCAATGCAAGCACATGTTCGGGCTCACTCTGAATACCTTACTTCCCCGCACTGTTGTTTTACTTAAAAATCAATCAATAGTCCTATGACAGATGATTCAATTACAAAATGCCAGAGGCATCTACTCTGGCAGTGGGGGCAGCCGCAGAGTCCCAGCAATAACAGGTAACAGGAGTCACATTTCACTCAGGATGGTGGAGGATTCCTTGTCAAAGTGAAAAGCAAAAGTGCCTTTTTGGAAATATTTCAAAATTAAACTCAGTCATAACAAGGAACAAGATAAAGTCAATGAGGAAAAGGAGTTGTTGCCATCCGCATTGAGAAGTCGCTTGCAGCTCTTCATCTAATAACTCCTCCTTGTTCAATACGTCCACAGACTGAATAAATCCACTCCAACACATTGGGAAAAATGTATTGATTGTCTAAAAATACCAACAATGACTGCTGTTGCTGTGTGTGTGTGTGTGTGTGTGTGTGTGTGTGTGTGTGTGTGTGTGTGTGTGTGTGTGTGTGTGTGTGTGTGTGTGATTGTACAACTCACATTGTGAGAATATAAATTCATAAACATAAAGTCACATTGTGGGGACCAAACATGCTTCAGTCCACATATTTTAAGATGAAAAAGTGTGTGTGTGTGTGTGTGTGTGTGTGTGTGTGTGTGGTTGTTCATAGCCCACTTATTGTGTGCTGAGGTCTGAGACATCGCCACGCATCAATGTGTTCCCTCACCATCATAACGATCACATCCCAGCAGCCCTCTCACCAAACAATCTTCTCAGTCTCTCCATCTCATTCTGATTTCTCCTTCTATTGCTTTCTTCCTGAACATTAAGTTCTCTTCATTACTGATGTGCATCAGCACAAAATAAACATCAGAATTCATAGTTTAATTGTACTATATGCATCCAACACATATTTTATTTCACAAGGCTTGACATTCATTCTGGTCATTACGAAAAACAAGTCAAAAATCAGTCACATGGTAAATGGACTTGCATTTCTAGGCTGATTTTCCAGTCTACTGATCGCTCAGAGCACTTTTTTTTTATCAGAGAGCTAACTCAAAGGGGCCTTAAAAAGATGGTTTGAGTAATGTAAGGATAGCGCTTGGAATATGTGAGCCCATAATCACAGCGTTTGTATGTTTATCATGTTGTCTTGTTGACAACTTGTTGACAAAACAAAGGAAATAGTGTATTAGGCTATATTAACTTGTTATCCCCAATGATTGTAACTCCAGTAGAATTCTAATCTATTCATCAAATAACATGAATTAATCATATTTAGCATCACGCAGTGATGACTAGAGTTGACTGTACTAATAAGTTGCCATGTTTTGAAAATGAGTAGTCTGTCAGGTCTACAAAGTGGGAAAAACAGGGTTGAATATCTTTTTCCAATTTTTCTCCCAGTGGTCCTCTGATCTTCACTGGACTAACAGAAGTTCATTCACACATTTAAGTCCTATCGAACATTTAGCATCTGTTGGTGTTTGACTGAAGGCACACTGCTTGATGTCTCCACTTCGTGGCTGGAAAAAACCTAAGCTCGTACAGAATGCACCCTCTGATCATATGTTACTAAATATCATCTCCACATGAAACAGTGTGCATATCTGACAAGAATGTATGTATATTGCTTTGGTCAATAAACTCTACTGTATGGATGCTCACTGAATTACCTTTTGTAGTTGCATTTAATTATAGATTGTGTCTTCTATATAAGCCTTTGACCATATCTTGACAAAACACTAGCAAATAAATGGACCAGAATCCAGTTTAAAACATGTTAGCTTAGTTTAAAGAAAGAAGAAATCCTGTTATTAGCTAGAAAACAGAGCTGCAATTTTCTACTACGTTAAAATGTAGAAGAAATATTGTTCAACTTTTGTTGGAATCTGTTCATATTTTTGATATGTTTGAGTAGTAAAAAAAACAAATATACTGCCAAATATGTAGCTAAAGGGAAAAGACGCACACAAACATTTCTCACCTCCTATAAGCATGGTGCAGATGGAGAAGATCTTCTCTGAATCCGTGTTGGCTGACACGTTTCCAAATCCCACACTGGTAAGACTGCTGAGAGCAAAGTAGAGTGATGTAACGTAGCTGCTCCGCATTGACGGGCCGCCACCCAGCACCCCTAAACTCCCACCACCAGTGTTCATTCCTGACACCGCCTCGCCTCCCGATACGTTTCCATAATATTGGCTGGAATTCCAGGAGCCCTGCCCGACCTCTGACCCTGACACGTTCCACTGACTGCTGTTGGCAGGCAGGGGGCTGACTGTGGAGGGGACCAGTGTTGTCAGGGGGGACAGGAAGTAGGGCGTACCCAGGCGCTTTGCCAACTCATGGAGCCATCCTGAAAGAAAAAAAAGAAACATTAAAAATCTGTTTGTTTAGCTAGTTAAGGTACAACAATTCAGCACTGAGATAAATGAAATACATCTTTCCAACACTTATCATAGTACCTTCATCATCTCCTACTGTACAAAGTTGCTGATAAGGTACATACCATTGTTAGCTTGTTTAGGGATAATGCATCATAAAGTAATCTGGTTGTTTGTGTTGAGTAAACACTTGTGCGAGTAACATGAATAAACACAAATGACCCCGCAGTCAGACTCACGTGAATGTGATCAACCACCACCACTGCTGATGAAAACCCATCAAACATGACTTAGTCATGTTCGCCCACGTCTTTCATCACTCTGAGTGAGTTTGAACATTGTTGGAAACATTTGTAATAATGTCAGTACACAACTCAGCAAAACATACAACATAGGTCAAGTTGTTTTAGACATCTGAAAGTACAATTCTTACATATTACATCCCTAAACCAGACGACGTCAACTGTTGGGTGTGTAGCCTTTCTAGTTATGTATTTTCAAACTCTGATTTAAATAAAAACTCTGACTTTCTCAAGATGAAAGATCATCTTTTAATATTGACAAACATCAAATATGTAATTTATGGCACAATTCAGACAGGATCACACAATTATTTTTCTCTAATCTCTAATCTCTAAACGGTTTACAACGTTCCTTGGTGATACAAATAAAGTAACTCTTAAAATGCCATTGACTTGTGCTGTTAATGATTGCCCAAACCTTTATAATGTCAATAAAAGTGGGATCCTGGATTACTGACTACCTGACAGGCAGGCCACAGTTTGTCCGTATGGGCAGTGTTCTGTCTGATGCGGTGGTTAGTGATACAGGAGCTCCACAGGGGACTGTACTGTCTCCTTTCCTGTTCACCTTATACACCACTGACTTTCAGTACAACACCAGGTCGTGTCACCTGCAGAAGTTTTCTGACGACTCAGCTGTTGTTGGGTGTATAAGTGAGGGACAGGAGGAGGAGTACAGGGCACTGGTAGACAACTTTGTGGAGTGGACTGGACAGAATCACCTGCGGCTGAACATCAGCATGACCAGAGAGATGGTAATAGATTTCAGGAAGAAGAGGAAGACGGCTTTCCAACCTCTGTGCATTCTGGGAAGGGATGTGGAGGCGGTGGAGGATTATAAGTACCTTGGTGTTACCATCAACCATAGACTGGACTGGAGATCTAACACTGAAGCTGTTTACAAGAAGGGGATGAGCAGACTTTACTTCCTGAGGAAGCTGAGATCCTTGTGCAGCAAGATGTTGGAGATCTTTTATCAGTCTGTGGTGGCCAGTGTGCATTTCTTTGCTGTGGTTTGTTGGGGAAGCAGCATCGGAGCCAGTGACACCAACAGACTCAACAAACTGATCAGGA